>CAJQZP010000533.1:547500-1085000 GCA_907164705.1 Parnassius apollo
GAATTAGGGTGATCAATGGGCACACTTATAGTAAGTGGTTGCTATGGCCCGTAAATACTTACACCTATCCTCGACCTATCATCAAAATGTAATGCGTGGTCACCCTTGAGGACTAAGATAGAACGCCTCGTCTCTAGTGAAACTGGGTTTCCAGTTCTCTACACTCACCATATGAAACAGCAGCACTAAGCTATACTGGTATTCTGCGGTAGCGTGCAGTTTCCCTGGTCGAGCTAACACCCTCGTATTACAACCTTAATCACTGCAACATGGCTTTACTAGGTATAATAGCGTATAATTAAAAGAAATAACAAATTCGAATTATCGCAGTAACTGGACGAAATACTTAAGTATTATAGCATAATTAGAAAAGTAAAAAGGAACCAGACAAACTTTAAACTAAGAAACAGAAGGGGGAATCGAGGCTTCTCTCGATCCTATAACGCCTACGTTGGGTTCGGGAACAACGTATGTGATCTCCGCAACGGAGTAACACACAAGGGCGATAACCTCTTCCTTTTCAGAAAATAGGTTCAGGCGGGGATTACGGGTCTTCCGAAGTCGTCCCGGTCCCAACGCCTTAATTCTTCGATATGGACTGTATTATTTTGAGGGAAGAATTCCTTGGGAATAAAACAGCAATTATCTTCAAACCGTTCCGTGAGAGAGTAATTACTTTTCCCTATCACTTCCCTACACTTTTTCTTTCTTCTTCTTATTGACTGCTGGTCTTGCACTTTTACTGAAGTTTCTCCGAACTTCCCCGAACTTTCCCTAAGGATTCCCGAACGAATTGCAAGAAAACTCGTTTACTGAGCTACCCCAGAGCTATACGCGAAAGTGAGCCGCGCCATTTGTGCGCTTGCGCAACTCAATTACATCAATTTGTACTATCACTCTCTCACGGTTTACTCAATAACTTTATTTGTATAAGACATACATTTATACAATTTACTTATAAAGATAGCACAAAGAAATATCTATACTACGATATACATTACATTTTTATATCACAAAAAACCTTTTATTTATTTAACAAAATATGCTTATTTTACTCACATGTTCAAAGTTGGAATTTCTTAAATATTTAACATAGAAAGTTAAAACAATGTTTTCCACTTGAAATTATACATATCTTAACCAATACAACAGTTTAATTTACATTTTCTCTATACATTTCACTATTAAAACACTTTTAAATTTCTTATACAAAACTATCATTATTTCACTTATTCACAGGAATTTTCACATAAAAATAACACAGAATTCACCTCTTTTACACGTACAATCAATCTGAAATGTTTTACAAGTCATTTTTACATAAATTGCTGAAATTGTAAATATTTAAATTTCTACATATTTGGCCTCCTAAGTACGTAGCTAGCGTGCGTCTATGAACGCACACTATTTGAACAACTAACTTTTGCACGGCTATCGACTATCAGTAAAAATGGAAAGTTTAGTATACACTAATATCAACAATACTAGGTGAATAAATGATTCTACTCAATTCCCGAATTGTACAAAATTATTTCTAACTAGATTTTTATCAGTTATCATGTTTCTTATCAAACAATATAAGTGAATGTTTTCATAAATCAATCATAGAAAATAGGCATTTGTTTTCATACAAAACATATCAAACTCATATAAGACAATACTCATGCAATCAATTTCCATTAATTCTACTTATGCACAGCGATCATCTCGACCGGGGAACAAATCCTGGTCTCTAACTTTATTTTAATATTTCTTTAAATTAACATTATTGGAAAGATGATTTCGACCGGGGAACAAATCCGGTAACATAATTTATATCTTAAAAATTCCCTATATGAATTTATTAAGAGATATTACTAAGAAAACGACCAACTAGTCCGGCCTGAGAGTCGAACCCAAGACCTTCATATCATTAATTCGATATTTCTTTAAGATTCAACTAAGCATTTTCTCATCGGAATATTGTTGCTTGATAATTTGCTTTTTAGAAGCTATTCGTAATCGGTTAACTAATAAATTGAAATATTCTTATAGGCGCGTCGCCAACAATAGGTATCCGACGTTTCGAGCACTTTACAGCACCCATGGTCACAGGGAGACTGAGATGTTCAACGTCCAGATGTCATAGTTAACCGCGGTTACCGTAGATTAAAATTATTAATTTTTGGATCGTAGATCGGAACTAAAATTAGTAATTTTAATCTACTGTAAAGTGCTCGAAACGACGGGTATATGAAAAGTTAATATATGCGATAAAATCCGTAAAAACTAGTATTATTTAAATATCTGTCTGTCAGTATGTATTTATCAGAACGGTTGAATCGTTTGTAATGAAACTTCACAAACAGATAGAGAGCAATAACAGTAGGCTATATTTTATCCGAAAATACTTGTGGATTTTTTTTTTAATCTAAAAATTGCTTAGATGAAATAAATGGTCTTTGATGATTGTCTAAAATATTAAAATAATATTATTTAAATCTTTAGGGGCTATTCATTAATTACTTGGGGTCTTGAAGGGTTTGGTTAAAAAACTCTACATGGCCTTACATTGGGGGGGGGGGGATTAAAACCGATTCTTACGTAATATTTTGAAAGTTGAAATGTAATATTAGAAATCTAGTTTCATTTCAGATCCGAATGGTTTTCTTCCTTCTATAATGAAGTTGATTGTAACGTATGGGCCTCGTAGCTAGAGCTACCTCCCTTATATATCTATCTATAATCTTTTCCAGTGTCTTAAGAAGAAAGTACGAAAAGTCGTTTTCTTATATGGTTTAAAGGATTCAACAGCCCACTGTACCAGGTTTGGCTGTATTATCTTTGCAGCCTCACACCAGTCTTCATTACAAGGTCTTGATAGGGCTCTGAAAAAGTTCAAGGCAAAAGTCTTATGTGACCCTGGGAAATGGGTTGACGCTAGTAACTGCAATGTTTCTGTTTCACTAGTAGTGAAGTTACCATCAGGCTTTTTAAGAACCCCGATCTGATTTAGTTTAGCTTACGATAGCATTTTGTCTAATGTTGCACACGAGGCAAAGACTTGGCAAGACAAGACGAGGCAACTTCTTCGCACAGCTTCCTTCACGATGATCACTATGAATACCCAATTCTTTGGTTTTTTAATCCTATTGAATAGTTTTCTGGTGTCGCGTAGTGTTCCACCAAGGAAGTTTTCGTGTTTATGTCTTGGTTTTGACGGGACAATTTTCCTCGAAGGCTACTCGGATACCTATGGTTACTGTCTTCGTCGCTTACTCTAGACCTTCAATCGTTTTGATGCTTTTAGGAAACGTTTCCAAATTCCTCCTTAGGTCATCTCTGTAGACATCCCACGAGGTCGCTTTTGGATCCCTAAAAACAACAGTTTCATAAAGTAGTGATGCTCCAATCACAAACTTAATGTGTTTGTGATCAGACATCGAGTTTTCACTACTAACATGCCAGTCAGCTATTCGCCTGGATATGTTATTGGTAGCAAAGGTTATATCTAACACTTCTTGCCTAGCACGATTTACAAAGGTTGGTGTACAACCCAAGTTTAGGCTTAACAGGTGATTGAATGTGAGAAAATATTAAAGTAACTCACCTCTTTCGTTGATGTTAGTGCTTCCCCAGGCTGTGTGGTGAGCATTAGCATCACATTCCACCACAAGTTCGGCGTTGTGTTTTCTGGTGAACTCCGCCACTCGTTCTAACTCGCTGGCAGTATCTGGGTTCTCTCATGGAAGATAGGCTGAGCAAATGATTACTTTGGCACCTGTGCATCCCTTGAGATTTATGAAAACTGTGACCAAGTCGACGTTCCAGTACTCTGGAACAGCTAAAAGTTCTTAAAGTTATACAAGCTCCGGGTCTACTGCCTTTAGTATTGACTAGGATCTTAACGGAAGCCGACAATTAAAGATCCTGACCGTTGGCTACCAAAGACTCTTGTATGAGGGCGAGGTCGATGTTGTCCTCTGCAAAGCAAACCTCCACCAAGAAAGTATCAGCTGCTGCATGGTGAAGATTTTTCTGGTAGACCGTCGTCCTACACTTGGGGTTAGCCATTTATAGATGTAGAGGCGAGGAGGGTCATTTTTGCTTGCTGACCCATGCCGTACCTTTCACTATATTGCTTCCACCTGCCTTCGCCTCAACCCTGGCCGACACCAGCCGAGGCCCTCGGACCGAGGCAAGATCAGCGCCTTGCTCACAGTCACTCTCACTGATGATATTCCAGTCTCCAGGTGGAGGGCTGGGGGGATTGGAGTAGGGGCGGTACAGGCTCCAATAGACTTATCCTGACTTTAAACGGAGAGCCTTTGTCGATGGGTTGTCCAGAAAAATGGTTACTAGGAACCCATTCTCCTCACCCCTACGGTGGAGAATTTTCCATAGCTCCGTATCTAGCCCCTTATTTTGTGCCCTCACCAGCACAGCCGCCTCCTCTGTAGAGTCAGCTTCGCTGCGAGGCAGATAGGTGATGCCCAGGTGTGGCTTAGGCTGTTGGCCGTTGGGTATTATCGAGAGCTCTGGCTGCGGCCAGGCTTTCAGTTTTATGTAATTAATGAATGGCCCATTAAGATTTCAAGTTCAAAAATAAAATTGGTATAGGTACAATGTTCACGACCGAGATCTAAACTGAAATGCATCGTTAAAATTAAAAATAGTTTTTGGTTTTCGTCACTTATACAAAATACAGCAGCATTACGATAATATTTTGAGTTAGTATTCTGGACGAGCGTGGTTCTTCTCCAGTCGAACCAAATTTCCCGAATGCTGCCAAGCTAAGTTGAATCCAGTCAGAGTGGCTCCATCGATGGTGTGTACAGCTGCCCATAGAACCTCTCAATCTCACTCAAAATCTCAGGTGTCCCGGAAACTATGCTGCTACACTCAGTCTTCATCTTAGACAGTTAGCTCTTTCTGGCAGACAGATCTCTTGCAAAGACTTTAAAGCTCTGGGTCCACTCAATCGCTTCTGCAATAAGAGCTGTATTGAAGTTACGTAAGTCCCACCGCATACATTTGGAGATCTATCTGTTCAGTTGCCTGTATACTGTCGATTCTGCAGACGACTGCAGCTTCATCTTCCGTCTAACATCCATGAGATTAAGAGTGTGAGTTCTTCTTTTTTTAAGAGTGAGAGTTTTTGAGTTCTTCTGCGGCGGGTTTTGCAGAACTTAGTTTCGACCGCATGGACAGTTTCCTCGAGCTTGTCATTCATATCGTCCACTGCATTGCAATCTTCCAGGCACTGAAAACGGTTTTGTAATTCGAGCTGAAAGGGGGACGGAGCGTTGACTTCATTAGACGTAACCTCTCCAACTTCGCGTTTAGGTTCAGTGTGCCTCTCACCATTCGGTGATCGCTGCCAGTTTTCACCCTTGCGATCACAGAGACATCACTGAACAGTTGTCGTCTGGTCGTCATAATGAAGTCAATCTTATTTTTTGTCGAACCGTCGGGGCTCGACCAGGTCCACTTTCTGTAAGCTTGCTTACACTAACAATCCACGGAAATACTCCAAAGTTCTTGGTACCTCCAACACATGGCGGTATAACCATAATTACTCGTATTTACACCTGATGGAAATTACCTAGAGGCGACACGGGATGGAGCATGAAATGTACGAAACATTTAGTATTGTGTTCTCCAATCAATCTGCCAAGTGGTAAAACCTTACTACTAAAGGCTGCTTGTTTTATATAGATTACTTACAAGCTAACAACGATAGGGTAAAATACCCAAATAAAATAACATATTACACACAAGACCTTGACATCAATACTACATAAATCTTAACCCTCTAAAACTATATCCAAGGAAAATAAGCAAAAGCTTGGACGGAAACCAAAGCAACAATAGGTTTTGATGGCTTCAGTTATTGCGTTGTCTGACGTCACATTACTGTCAATCGGTCACTGCCCTTGTAAACAGAGCGACGTGGATTTTAAGTGCTCACTCTGCGTAATAAAGGTCTCTATGGAAGGGTAATAACCGCGTCTATCAGCCCATCTAAATAACGTTTTAAAAATGGATGAATTTTCTTGTATTTCTACATGTACATAATTACTTCAACATGACAATTGAAGTTATGTTAATGAGTGACAAGTTTCAGGGTAAATAAGTGTCTTTTATCCTTAATCACTAGTTTTAATTTTGTTGATTATTCACATTAATTAACTTCTATGTGTGTGTTTGTTTTATTACTTTTTTACTTTTTTCTTTATTTCATTTACATAGATCAAAGTTTTTATTTTATCCCAATGTTAAAATATTAAGTCGTTACATATGAAATTACCCTTTTTTTATGAAATATGTTAACGTATTTTTTTTTCTCTATTAATCAAAGTAATCAACGATTCAATAGAAGTATGTTTGCAGTGGCATTTTATTGATAATCTTTTTGAAGAAATCAGCCAGAAGGAAGGCAACCAATTCTTCAATGGCATTTTGAACTGCCTCTCGGTTATTAAACCTTTTACTCGCCAAAATTATCCTAGTTCCGGGAAAGGTATAAGTCTGTTGGTGCAAGGTCTATTGAGTAATGTGGATGATGGAGTGCTTCCAACCCCAGCTCTTGAAGCTTACAGACCATCTATTATGCAGTATAAGGTCGCGCGTTTTAATGCAGGAGCAGCGGAGACGAGCGATTGACCAAAGCTGGTTGAAGGCGTGAGAGTTTCTCTAACTCTTCCTGTTTGTTGAGAAGCTGTGTTGAATCATACCGTTGCTAGATCACCAAACAGTGACAATCTCTTTTCTAGACGTACGTTTTTGTTTAGGGCATTGTATAGGTGCGGAACCAGGACCATAGCTTACCATAAGGAACTTACTGAGCGCTTGCGATTGACGATTAGAATCCCTTTTTTTGTTGGAGATAACAATGCGGTTCATAATTCCTAGAGCCGTGACAGCTCAGATGGTTAACGCTCGCTGTAAAACCGCGAGTAACCCGGGTTCGATCCCCGCCGGCACCAATGAAATTGTTAATTGAAATTTTAAGTGCTGATTTACCACGTGCTCGGCGTTGAAGGAAAACATCGTGAGGAAACCCGCATGTCTGAGAAATAAGAAAAAGAAATCGAAGACATGTGAAGTTCGCCAACACGCATTGGGGCAGCGAGGCGGACACTTCCTTGCCCTAATACCCTCCTAGAATTGAGAGGAGGCCTGTGCCCAGCAATGGGACGTATATTGGCTGTAACTTTACTTTTTTTACATAACTCCTTCGCTTGTGTGCCTGCTGAACAGTGCAAGACACATTTGCGCGGCATAAATTTGTCAAGCTTTTTTATCTTGCCAATGTTAACGTAAATGGACCAATATTGTTTGATGCTAACGTCGAAAGCTGCTCCTAATTCAGCCGTAGATCAGTTTCCGAAATCGCTTTTAATTCATCATTGTCGACCAAAGATTTCAGACGACCACGAAGTAAATTTTTCTGGCCGAAATTTCCAGAACGGAAGGAAAGACATGTGGTGCGTAATGGGCAGGCCCCGTATTTAGATAGATACCAGGACAAAAAAATGGACATTACAAACAACAAAACGGTCAGGTGCTATCAGAAAAAGAAGCATTAAGACGGCAAAGGGATTGGTTAACGATCTAGTTAAAATAACAGGTGAAAACGGGATAAATGTCGCTTACAACAAACGAAGATGGACAGAAATGGGGAAGAGACTTTCACGATGACACTTACTTTCACCAAAAAACGACACAAAAAACTTGAACTATAATTCTTATTTAAGCATTAATGTAGAGACTATTACACATTTATAAAACTTTATATATTTACATAAAGCTATATAATAAAATGATACATAGACTGCTCATGAATTGCTCAAATTACCGTCAGAATAACAGTGCTGCGGCAATATTGCTGTAGTTTACGCGGAGTCGGTGACCGTGAGTCTTGCAGCAGCCCAATACTAATTGCAAGATGTTTTATTTTGTGTTGAATTTATTGTGCTGTATTGTGTTGTGGGTATGAATAAATATCCTTTCTTTCCTTCTTAATGGGTGCAGCGTCAATGGTGCGATGCACCAAGTACAGAAAACGTCATTCCATCTGTCAAGAGTGAAGATTAAGGTAACCTTTCTTACAGTGGGAAAAATCTACCATACGGAGTTTCGGTCACGGCAGCCAGTTTTCAAGGAGAATAGCCTTTGACGCAGGACGCTTTCAATTTCATCGGTCTAATATTCCGATGCGCTTCATCACTCTCGTAGTCCAATGCATTCTATCAAATCAAAGAGAGATCAGGCGCGGGACCGACAGCTTTACGTGCTTTCCGAGGCACAGAGGTGAAACACCGGCAACTTTTAGTCTACGGGCAGCTACTGAGAGTTTCTCGGCAGATAAACTCAATTACTAATTCTTGAGCCGACCCGAGATTTGGCACCGGGACTACTTGATCAGCAGTCATACGGTAACGACCTGATAAAGAAGAAAGGAGAACATTAAACAAGGAATCATTATATGTGTGGACAATCCATTAGCCCATTTTGTATCGTAGAAAGTGAGCTACAAAATGGCCTAATGAAGCGACTTTATGAAATGCTTTAGGAAAATTTAATTTACTACCATACCTGATTTAATCGACCTCTGTGAAAATATACACAAAATTGAATGAACCTAGGGTAGGGTACCACTAAAATATCATCGAATTTTTACACTTCTTCTTTTTTATAGAATAAAGACGACAAACGAGCACACAGTCTTCATCATGATCATCATTACAGCCCTTCAGAAGTCCACTGCTGAACATAGGCCTCCCCAAGTAACGCCACAAAGCACGGATGGTCCTAAGCCACCTGCATCCATCGACTTCCTGCATGTCTTACCAGGTAGTCCCTCAATCTAGTGGGGGGTCGCCATACACTACGCCTACTGGTACAAGGCTGCCACTCGAGAACCTTTTTTCCAAACCGGTTACCGGTTCTTCGAGCTATATGGCAGGCCCATTGCTACTTCAGCTTACTAATCCGTTAGGCTATGTTGGTCACTCTGGTTCTACTGCAGATATCCTCATTTCTGAGTTTTATCACTCAGTTCAGCACACAGTCCACCTGATTGTAAATGGACGCTACGGTTAATAGACATTTACATCTATTCTCGATTAAGAATCAAAATGCAGATGTGTTGTCACCCATGAGGACTAATATGGAATGCCTCTTTTCCGGTAAAAATGTTTCCGGTTGTCTACGCTTATCATACAAAACGCAGCAGAATTGAGCTGCTATTACTGCAGTCCCAATCAAGGCGACCCATTCGTACTACAACCATAATATAACTGCAGCGATGCTCTTTATGCATGGTAGAGACAATGTATAAAAGGTTATGTCTCTGCCACTATTTGATATTGGTGACGAGACGTTCCATCTTGGTCCTCCCTCGAGGATCTAGATATCTATACAGCTTCCACTTACAACTGTTAATTATATCGTAATGTGTAATCGTTTATTGTATCGTTATATAATTAAAGATTTTTTTTAATAAGGGTGATATACGAATATACAGTCCACCTGATGGTAAGTGGATGCTGTGGTCTATTAATATCTTCGTCTATCCTCGATTAAGTATGAAAATATAGATGCGTTGTCACCTCTGAGAACTAAGATGGAATGCCTTGTTTCCATAAAAAAGGGCCATTAGGTCTTCATCATCATCGTCATTACAGTCCTTCACAAAGCCACTGCTGAACATAGGCCTCCCCCAAGTAATGCCACAAAGCACGGTCCTGAGCCACCTGCATCCATCGACTTCCTGCACGTCTTAACAGGTCGTCACTCCATCTAGTGGGGGATCGCCCTACACGACGCCTACCGGTACGAGGCTGACACTCGAGAACCTTTCTTCCCCATCGGTTATCGGTTCTTCGAGCTATATAGCCGGCCCATTGCCACTTCAGCTTACTAATCCGTTGGGCTATGTCGATCACTCTGGTTTTATTGCGGATATCCTCATTTCTGAGTCTATCACGCAGAGAGACTCCGAGCATAGCCCTCTCCATAGCTCGCTGAGCGACCTTGAGCGTCCTCATACGGCCAGCAGTAAAGGACCACGTCTCAAATCCGTAAGTCATTACTGGCAACACGCACTGGTTGTACACTTTAGTTTTCAGAGATTGAGGTATACCTGACGAGAAGATGTGTCGTAATTTCCCGAACGCTGCCCAGCCGAGTTGAATCCGTCGATTGACCTCTCAGTCGAAGTTGGACTTACCTAGTGGGACTATTTGTCCCAGCTAAACGTACTCGTCAACAACTTCGAGCAAAGTGCTTCCAACAACTACCGGCATAGTTGTGACATTAAACATGATCTTTGTTTTGTCCATGTTAATCTTAAGACCTATCCGTTGGGAGAAACCATTGAGGTTATTGAGCATAGTGCTAAGGTCTTCCAGCGATTCTGCCATAAGGACTATATCGTCGACAAAGAGAAGGTGAGTGATGTACTCGCCATTGATGTTAATACCGTATCCTTTCCAGTCCAGTAGCTTGAAAACGTCTTCCAACGCAGCGGTGAAGAGTTTCGGGGATATAACGTCACCCTGTCTTACGCCTCTCTGCAGTTGGATAGGTTTCGAACTCTGGTTCTGTACTTGGATAGCCACCGTAGCCCTACTGTACAAACACTTCAGCACTTCGATATACCGACAGTCAACTTGGCACCGCTGAATGGACTGTAGCACCACCCAAATTTCGACAGAATCAAAGGCTTTCTCATATTCCACATATGCCAGGCAAAGTGGCAGATTGTACTCTTTGGTTCTGTACAATACGCCGCAGGGTATGTATGTGGTCTATGGTACTGAATCCTTTTCGGAAACCGGCTTGTTCGGGAGGCTAGAAGTCATTGATCTGCGTGCGAGACGATTCGTAATGACTTTCGAAAACAGCACGTAGACGCGGCTCAGAAGGGAAATCGGTCTGTATTTCTTCAAGAGAGCGTTGTCGCCTTTCTTAAAGAATAAGACCACCGCACTTCTGCTCCACGCCTCCGGAGTAGTGCCACCATGGAAGATGGAATTGAAGAGCTTCTGAAGGACTTCAAGTACCGGTGTTCCACCCGCTTTCAGAAGCTCCGTGTAATTCCATCCTCGCCTGGGGCCCTGCCGTTTTTAAGGTGCTGGAGAGCCATTCTAATCTCGCTCAGACTGACATCCGGAATATCATCGGAATAGTGTCGGATAAGACTTGCTCTTGGATCGTTACTCACACTTGCGCGTCTCTCAATCTCACGCAAAATCTCAGGTGTCCCGGAAACGATGCTGCCACATTCAGTCTTTAGCTTTGACAGTTGGCTCTTTCTGGCAGACAGATCTCTGGCAAAGACTTTGGAGCCCTGGTTCCACTCGATTGCTTCTTTAATACGAACGGTATTAAAGTTGCGTAAGTCTCGCCGCATGCATTTGGAGATCTGTCTGTTCAGTTGCCTGTATGCTGTCAAATCTGTTGGCGATTGCAGCCTCTAAAAAGTCCCTCTTTCTCCATAAAGTTGGCCAGCTGCTGGCCCCTTCGGTTCCATTGCCCTACTCCAAATTTCCCTTACTTCAGCTCACCGTTTTTGTTAAAGTCTCTCATCAATACCGTGTAGTGGGTTTTGGAGGAATGCATGGCTCTGGATATAACCTCATACATTTCCTCCACCTCCTCATCGGGATGTGCTGAGATTGGTGCGTAAACCTGTATGACCTTCAGCGAATACCGTTTGGTGATTCTGAGTATCAGGTACGCGACCCTCGTCGACACACTCCCAATCTTTACAACGTTGTTGACGAGAGGCTTGTGGACGATAAATCCGACACCTCCTTGGGACAGATGGTCGCCCTCCCTATGATAGAACAAGTTGCCGGACTCGAGGATTACCGTGTCCTCCCCCTCTCTTCGGACTTCGGATAATCCAATAATATGCCAGCGCGACTTGTCTACCTCTTCTTCCAGCTCCAGTATCTTCTCGTCAGTCCTCAGGGTGCGTGCGTTATATGTTGCCAGGTCGAGTCGTTGTAGGTGGCAACCGAATCTCCACCGGAGATTCTTAGCACCCCCTGCCCCGCTGTTACCATGGTCGCCACTGTGGCCAGGAATAGCGGGGCCGCCGGGGACTGGGGGCCGTTTGGTTGCGTCGTTATTCATTGGGGGGATATTTGCCATAGTTGCCACGCTTGGCAAGCGGGTTGGCAACCGCATTTTTTTTATTATATCACTTTTTTGCCGTATAGTGGCGGTTGAGAATATCCACTACCCCATATCTTCCCGTGGGTGTCGTAAGAGGCGACAGAGGGAGACAGGCAGGAGATGGGCAGCAGCATCTTCCTGATAATCATTAAGTCTTAAAGTTAAAAAAATAAAATTACAACATAATGTTTCAGTATCAGTCAGCAAAAAACTACGCCTAATCTGCTAATCTTTTTGCGTTTTTAAGAATGATTAAAACTGCAGTAAGTCTTTTAACACCAGAAGTCTTAACCACTCCCCTGCCTCTACAGGTGTTAATACATTTTATATTTTAAGTAGATAATGTTAGAAGAAAATCTAAATCAAGAGTAGCAACACCGTGGCGGACTATATAGAGAAGGCGGCTGGCGGCATTCGTCCATTTTGCCCATCGGTCATCACGGAGTGCGGAAACCCTGCTCGAATACCTAGCGATTGTCATTATTTTAAATCTTTATATCTAATAAATCTTTCTAATACAATTCAAACAAAAATCGCATACGGGTTAAACCAAAAGCCATCCAAACCGAAGTCGCATACTCGGAAATTATGGTTATACACGTAGCTTGCCGGTGGTACCGGTGCATCTGCTGATCCAAGTGTAGAAGACTTAACAGATTACAATTATGCATTTTATTTTATATAAACGAGCTAATTTGAGAATCTTACTCCGGATGAAACAAATTAAATAGAGTGACGTTAGCATAGAACCTTTGACTGTTTAAAGCTGAGTAAGTTGGTAACTTGCTCGATTTGAAGATTTACTACTTTATTTCTAATTTTGTAAACGACAACACTGCTCGGACACAATCTATTGTATATATATACTGCTATAGTTTGTTTACTACTTGTATACTATATTTATAATCATAAGGTGTAATTTCAACATAAAAACCGATCAATTTGATTCTTTAACACAAAAGTACAATAATGGTTTAAAAAACTTAGTATCTTAAACACTCACTAAGGAAAGACGCAAAAGGAGCTAAGAAAGGGATTCACCTTTAAGTATTCTCTGTTTAAATAAACGTTTTATGAATATCAAGTTTTCTACTAGGTAATATGTACTCGTACTACTACGTATGAGAATTAGCGAATTCAAAAAGGTATATATCAAAGTCACGCAATACACAATATTTTATAATATAGAAAGATAAAAAATATAATAAATCTAAAAGAAAACTAAGCCCCTATTAATCTCACGAACGGCGCAATCAACAAAAGTATCGCGACCATGAAATTCTCGGCGCATAGCATCAAGCAAGCATAGGGTTGCTACAACTTATTTAAGAGATTTTTATATTAAAAGATGTTTTTATTTACTTTATTTTGAATTTGAAAAAACAGCTATTGTTATTTAGTGCCACAGCTGTTAACCGTAATAGGGATCTAGTTTGACTTCACACAAACACTATTGCAATTTATTGTTATATTTTTATTTTTTAATATGATGTCTAATGAAATTTTCCTTCATTTTTCCTTTTTTTAGCGTTTCTCGTTTATCGTTTTAAATGTTTCAAAACCCCCACACTAGGATTTTATACTGTGTCGTAGAAAAGTTTCACATGGACAAGCACCCGGAACAATTATTTAAGAGTCATACTAATACATCATATTTCGTGGGATTGTGCTCGCGACTTTTATTTTAAGTTATTATAATATCGTTTTCAACGTAGCGACAACCATAGTAGTCTGTCAGTGCAGCCTACCTCGCTGCAACCTCGCACCGGTGACCCAAAAAGCGCGGTTCACGGCCTCCCCAGGGACGCCTCGATAAGGCTTTAAACTCATTAGTTAGGGCTCTAGGTCACATTTCTCATTTCTAGATATAACCTAGTTACGCGGCTCCGTAGGCATGCTTCCTCCTGTAATAAACTGATAATTGAACGGTGTTTAAGCTTGAAACTATATTGAATCTTGGTTTATATCGCATTAAGTTTAATGCCTTTAGTGTCTAAGAGATAAAATAACATACCGTTACCCTTACAGAATATTAAAGTTCACTGCTGTCCATAGGCCTCCCCATAAATTGTTTCATAGGAGGGATATTTGCCATAGCTACCATGCTTAGCTAGCGGGTTGGCAACCGCAATTTTCTTATTTCTAGTCGTAATTAGAAAGACGCTGCTGCCTTTTTTTTATAGAACTAGGGTGACAAACGAGCACACAGTCCACCTGATGGTAAGTGGATGCTGTGGCCTATAGACATCTACATTTAACCTCTATTAAGAATCATAATGCAAGATGCGTTGTAACCCCTGAGGACTAAGATGGAATGCCTCAATTCCAGTAAAACGGATCTCCGGTTCTGTACACTCACCATACGAAACACGGCAGCATCAAGGTTCCCCTTTTCCCGGTCGAGCCGACCCATTCGCTCTACAGCCATAATATAGCTGCAGCGTGGCTCTATCACGTATAAATCCTATCTCCTGTTTTGTTTCGTTCTGTCGCCTCTGTCGACACCTCTGTCGACACCTCTGTCGACACCTCTGTCGACACCTCTGTCGACACCTCTGTCGACACCTCTGTCGACACCTCTGTCGACACCTCTGTCGACACCTCTGTCGACACCCACGGGATGATATTGGGTTGTGGATATTCTTATACCATCACTACAAAATTACACACAAGTTTATATGTATATATTTTTTTATAAGATTGAAGTGAGAAACGAACCTACTGTCCACCTGAAGGTACTGCAGCCCATGAACAACTTCAGTCGACTTCAAACAAAGAAGGCTGCAGAGACGTTGAAGACTCAGGTGGAACAACTCATGAGCGGTAATTATACTGACTCTATATACTTTTCAGACTTGAATACTGCAATGCACGCGAGAGAGTAGAGGCTGTTACCTACACAGATAGATTTCTAGACAGACAAGCAAGGTTAATTCAATTTCTTTAAAACCTGACCGCGTACAAAAATTACTAATAATACCTATTATACGATTATATTAGATCTTTATTACAGCTTTTAGCGAGAATGGTCGCGAATCCGCTTTGAATCGATATAGATCACAAATGGTCATTCAAAATGAAAAATGACTAGAGAAACCTAAATATGATTTTCAAAGACATAATCAATGATACCCTACTTTACATAGTTGATCGACTTTATTTTTTTCTTTTAAGCAATATGTCGTCTGGTTGTCGCCATATTGAATTTTGTTACTGTCATGTGTTTAGTGACACTCACAAAATTAAGACAAATCGATTGACGCAAGAAGAATCAAAATCGGCTTACGCGTTTGATATCTTGAGCGCCACAAAAGAACAAACAAACACGCTGATAACCACCTTACCCTCCGCAGTTAGGTAAAAAGGATTAGAACTCTTTTGTGCACCTACTACCGAAGGTAGACGAGGTACAAGGTAGAAACGTTGAACTGCAAGCAAAATTTAATATTATGTATTTTTTTATTATTATGTGCGAGCAGCTATGAAGGTCTAGGGAAAGAGACCAGTATCACTGCGACCTAGAAGATCTATTGTGATCGCTGCTATGGCTATAGTTCACGGCTAAGCCCTGTCTCTTCAATAAATAGAAGGAGTTGCTTGGCCGTGAGCAATTTCACTTCTTCTGGGCGAAGTAGATAGTTTCCCAGATGAGTGTTACGTTTGCGCATTAAGGGTCCGCAATCAGTTAGGATGTGTACACGTGCTTTTTGTGACATGTGCTTTTTTATACAACAGTGTCCAATACGCAAATTATTTTTACTTAATCCCAGGGCTTCTGAGGCGAATTTACGATCAAAAGCCCGGTTAAGGTTTTAGAATGTTTTAAGTCTGGTGTGTCAGACCAGATCTTAAGTGATTTATTGTAATTAAGAGTTTCAAGGGTCAATCGGGCTAGGCTTCTTGAGATTCCACAAAATGGCTCAGGTCCAAATTGCGTGCACTTTGGGCCCTCCCGTGCAAGTGTGTCGGCAAATTCGTAGCCTACAATACCCTCGTGACCCGGAACCCATCTTAAAACGACTCTGTTGTTACATCCCAGGGCATTTAAACGGTTTACGCAGTCTCCAACTAGCTTTGAGTTCACTAAGTTTGATCTCAGCGCTAGCAGTGCTGCTTGACTATCAGAGTTTATGTAAATTATATGGTTGACGTAGTGTTTTTGCAGATTGATTTCCGCACACCGAAGTATGGCGAAAATTTCTGCCTGGAAGATAGAAGTGTATCTACCCAAATTCATGCTAAGTTTGAATTTGGGGCGTTCCCCGTAAATTCCAAAGCCTACGTCGAGGCCCATTTTAGACCCATCGGTATACCATATGAGGCTACCGACCTCACAGATAACCTGGCCATTCAGCCAGTCTTCTCTGGAGGGTAATTCCACTATATACTTTTTATCAAAAGTGTGTAGTGGACGCATGATATCTGAGATCATGCATATGACCGGTGATTCCTTAATTGAGACGAGCATGGATCTCACTCTGTAAGAGAGCGAGCTCAGACCGCCCTGGGCGTTAATCCTATACAAACTAGCCCTCGCCTCCTTGTCTAGATAAAGATCAAGGGGTGTTAGGTATAGAAGTGCATTAAGAGCCGCTCCAGACGATGATTGCATAGCTCCAGTTGCCATTAAGCAGGCAGTCCTTTGTAGACTATTTAGTCTGTCTTTTTTTAATATTATGTGAATATTCACTCATTTTTTATTTCATTTTTAGAAAAATCTCCAGTGTAATACATTACAAATGTAAAGCACTATAAGGCTTTACATCCTAGTCCTTAAACGTGATGAAATGTGATTATATGGAATGGGTCGCGCGCGCCGCTTTGTCAATCACGTTACTCACGTTTTTAGAGTCTAAGCAAAAATACTTAATTAATTTTCGTATTATTGATTCATTCAATATACTGCATTCTGACAGCAACATGTTTTCTTAAAAACTCCACTTCCAACGTCATCTACAAGCTAGGAGACGTCTCATGGCAACCCTGCCAAACCCAAGAGAGAAACCCCAAGAAATTGAAAAATAAAACCCAAGAAATCTATAAATAAGGCCTAAAAACAAGAAGAAAACGTCAAGAAAACGACAAGAAAGAAACAAGAAGAAAGACCACAGTTTATTAAAACTAAGAAAGAGCAGCTGAAGTCAGATACTGAATAAATACAAGAAAATACAGAAGATAGGAAAGAGCCAGTCAAAATAACAAGTAGTCACAGCTCAGAACGCCAACGGAGCAGCACCAGCCACAAGCAAACAGCAACAGGAAGATCTAAATTACTACACATTGGAAACCTTAAGCCCACATTTAAGCCGTACTACGTACAGCAAGAGGTGTCCAGGGAAATACCCGGCCCACATCAAGAAGATAGCCTGGAGTCCCTTAACTTAACGTAGCTCTAGCGTTCTTTACTTAAAGTTGGTTGTAGGTATCCATGGAATGCTGTAGCCAATAACCATCAGGTAGACTGTAAGTATATTTTTCACTTCAATTTTACTTAAAAAAACATTTACAAGCCCAAAGGTTAAATTAGTAATTTAAAAAAAATCACGATTGTTTAAAAAAATGTACTGAATAAAGAAAAATTTATACCCTACCTGTGGTCACTTCAACAAATAAGACGAATCTGGCGATACCTCGTGTGTTTCCATCAAATCAAATCATTTAGGTTACAGAGAATATTCTCGCTAAAGAAATAGACATAAATACATACCTACAAACGTACATAAACATAACATAACATAAAACACTTACGCCTGTCACCCAGAGGGGTAGGCAGAGACTACAGACTTCCATTTGGCACGAGCATGACACACCTCTCTCGCCTCCTTCACATCCATACACCTACGCATACATGCTCGTCGGTTAAGGGTACTCCTAATTTGGCCCGTTTTCAATAAATCGCCACTTTGGTCGATAAATTTTCGCCTAGGACGTCCCTTTCCGACTCTGCCATACACTTCTGCAACATAAATTTTCTTTGTCACTCTTTCCTCATTCATTCTTTCCACATGACCAAACCACCGAAGCATTCCTTTCTCAATCCTGGTCACAACATCATCTTGCAAACCACACTCTTCTCTTATTACACAATTTCTTACCCTGTCATTCAGATTCAGCCCTAACATACTCCTTAATGACCGCATTTCTACTGCGTTGATTCTACTCTCGTGCTTCTTCTGCCACACCCAACCAACCAACACAGCATTGTGAATTGCCATACGTGCCTTTTTCGACACATTTTAACTCTTCACAATAAAGTGTAGGGCCCCATTTATTCTATTTCCTGCATGCAACAAACGTACATACGTACATATATATATACGTACGTGGGTGCTGCTGACACAACACACACACATGCGTCGACCGTGTTAATGTGTATATAATTTTTGTGAAATATGATAACGACTGCCACCGGTGGGACGGCAGTCTGTAAGTTAGTAGTTCAGTTCCTTTTTGAGTGTATAATGTGAACACGGGTCTCTGATACAACCAAATAAATCGGCTACAACAGTTTCATCATTTTCCTCCCTACACAAGCCACTAAGATACACTAGCCACCAATGGTTCACAACACATACGTACAAACATAACCTCGACAACATTGTCCTCCTGAATAAGTCAGGTAATTCAGTTCAAAGAAATAACTAAGTGTGTAATCCAGGTTCCTACAGTGGTTATAATAAACAAAAAAATGCGTTTTTGTTTATTTTTTGGTCGTGCGATACATAATTTTTTTCATAATTTTACATTATTATAAACGTCATAATTTTTATATTTGGTCTTAACTGACTGGTACCCATTACAAAAACTTAAAACTGAAAAGTCAATGTTTTAATATAAATTTAAAACATAACTATAAATTTGAAATACGTTGTTTATCGGGCCAGTATATTTGACGGATCATTTATTAAACTTGATGGAGCGTCTACGCTATAAACACAACATTCCTTCACCTTGGACGTAACCCTAAACGCCTGCACAATTGGGTCCCACATTATTTGGTCCCGTGAACTATCGGGTCGCAGCCCCGCTCCGCTCCTGACCCAAAAGCCGGTTCAAGGACGGACGCACGCATTCCCGGTGCATTCCGCTCCATAACATAGCGTATAATGCTGTGCCTAGACACGGGAGGGAGACAGCCTCCTCCCAAAACATACAGATGTGTGTGATTATTTGTATTACATATTTAGTATCATTAAGTAATTTTGTAAGTTTTTATTGGTTTGTTTTTAGTTTTTGCAGACATCGAACGCGAAACGGAGATTGTCACCAAATCTCTGCTTAATATAGAATCTTTTGGATTGTCACCAATGACGGTGTATTGTCACCAAATCAAAAAATCACGACCCACTCAACTTAAATCACATCCACCAACTTTATATTGCACTTACATAGTAAAAAGTTACACCAATAGCAAAAGATTTCGATTATTACAAAAATAAGATAATTGAAAACAATTTCACTTGGATGTCAGTTGGTCGGTTCGGATGTGAACAAGAACTTATCACTTTGATTTTTTTTATTAGCTTTACATTTTAATTCTTAGGAAGCCTTTTGATTTAACTGTTGTAAGCCGTCCCATTCAATATCGAAAATCCGATATTTTAAAAAATATCAACAGTCCTAGTTTGAACTGATCAGTTGGAATGATCAGTCGAACTGACCGTGAGTGTCGTCCATTAGTATATTTCTTAGGTGTTATTGTATATCTGCTTCCTGAAGTAAGGGTCAAAGGTTCAAACATGAAAAATAGCATTTGCCGTCTCTAGTGGATTTGCATAATAAAGTAATTTTTAATAAAGCTTAGTTTTTTCAATATTTGGAGTAGTCTAAGTTCATCTAAATAGTTACATTAAAGCTACACCTACACGCCTTACTTTTCCAACTATTGGAAGTGCCTCGAACCTATTTACTGTAAAAATAATTTGAATCAGTTCGGCTGTTTCAGAAAATTTGGTAAACTTATGTTGGAAACATTTAAGCGTCGAAACCCTCTCGTTTTTTATCTAGGTAAATAAAAAATATATAAAAACAAAGTAAATGTATTCATATGTATTTCTTATGTATCACTCGTAGCAGGCCTTGACACAGGTCTGAGTACCACAGAATTGCCACCTTAGTTTATATATTGTACACTTCATTTTTGTTTTGTTTCTTGATAAGTATTAAATACTCGAGAGATAAGACCATTCTACTACAGTTTTATAAGTCTGTATCGAACTTACGAGTAACTATAAGTAGGTAAACATGATATTAAAAATATGTTTACCTACCGTTACCGTTAGTGTTACAGCCTTTTACCTATTATTTATTCTGTGCTTTTACACGAAGATTTACCGTAATTGATCACCATGCTTGAATTGGCGATTACAGTCCCAGAAGTCTTTCCCCTTTTACGCGACTCCTCATTGTCGAGTATTTGACATCTTCCCCTTTCGTTTCGTTCTTATATATTATCATTCCGCTAAAATCCACGAATAGACATATACGTGTCCTATTAAGGGACGACTCGAAGTCGTAGTAACTTAAAAGCTAAAAAGCTAAACGCTTGCATGACCAGGTTGGTCATACAAGGTTCGATTCCCGTCGCCACGTACTGTGTATTTTTCGTTACTCTTTGTCCTAGCACCGACTTCAGAAGCTATTATGTGGAAGTTATTTTATTTTTCGTTTTTGAAGTCGGTTAAAAATTCGAAGTTAAACTAGATTTTTTAAAGCATTGGGTGACAAACGAGCACACAGTACCTGACGGTAAGTGGATGCTGTTGCCAATAGACATCTGTTAGTACATTTGTCCTCGATTATAAAACAAAATGCAGATGCGTTGTTACCCCTGAGGACTAAGATGGAATGCTTCGTTTTCAGTTTTCAGTAAAATAGGGTCTACGGATCTCTACACTCACCATAGGAAACACAATGGTATTAAGCTGCTTATTTACGCTGGTATTCTGTAAGAGCGTGGTCCTTCCCCGGTCGAGCCAATCCATTTGCGCTACAACCATAATATAGCTGCAGCGTGGCTCCATCACGTATAGAACATATATATATATATATATATATATATATATATATAACCTCAACCTAAATAATTAATCTTAATTAAACATATTTTCAATCAAACTCCTGAGTTATCAAACAGGCATTAAGAAACAGTGCATCTAAACAAGCTGCGGGAGGCTCACCGGCTGACCCACATCCACGGGCCGCGGTTCAAGGTCGCTGCACTGCCGTCTGAATTTCCCAATCAATAACTTGCATCGTGTCAGGTAACTACGACTGAATTTGGAAACAATCTGTAATGATACGCTTGTTGTTGCACGTTTATTAAGAATAGAATTATTATTATTACATAAAATATAATTATTATTATTATTATAACGTAATAAAATTCATTTCATGAATAATAAATAAATTATAACAATAATTCATTCATTCTGTTAGAAACATTACAGCCTATGAAGCAGTTGAACATAAGAAGTCCTATTTTAAGCTAAGCCACGCCACGTTACGCTAAGTGGTGGTGCGCAAGAATATACCACTATCCTATATAGTCACCGTGCTTTGTGGCATACCTTAGGGGAGGCCTATGTTAAGCAGAGGACTCATGAAGGGCTGTAATGATGCTGATGATATCGTGTCGTGAGTGACGTAAGAGGCGACAGAGGGAAAGAAAAACAGGAAATGGGCAGTAGCATTTTCCTGACAACTCTTTTTAGAGATTAGAATGGCTCTCCACCAATCCGAATTACAGCGGAGCTTCTGAAAGCGGGTGGAACACCGGTACTTGAAGTCCTTCAGAAGCTCTTCAATTCCGTCCTCCATGGTGGCACTACTCCGGAGGCGTGGAGCAGAAGCGCGGTGGTCTTGTTCTTTAAGAAAGGCGACAACGCTCTCTTGAAGAACTACAAACCGATTTCCCTTCTGAGCCGCGTCTACGTGCTGTTTTCGAGAGTCGTTACGAATCGTCTCGCACGCAGATCGACGACTTCCAGCCTCCCGAACAAGCCGGTTTCCGAAAAGGATTCAGTACCATAGACCACATAAATACCCAGCGGCAGATTGTACAGAAGACCGAAGAGTACAATCTGCCACTTTGCCTGCGTTGGAAGACGTTTTCAAGTTACTGGACTGGAAAGGATACGGTATTAACATCAATGGCGAGTACATCACTCACCTTCGATTTGCCGACGATATAGTCCTTATGGCAGAATCGCTGGAGGACCTTAGCACTATGCTCAATGACCTCAATGGTGTCTCCCAACGGATAGGTCTTAAGATGAACATGGACAAAACAAAGATCATGTTTAATGTCCATGTCACACCTATGCCGGTAGTTGTTGGGAGCACTATGCTCGAAGTTGTTGACGAGTACGTTTACCTGGGACAAATAGTCCGACTAGGTAAGTCCAACTTCGACCGAGAGGTCAATCGACGGATTCAACTCGGCTGGGCAGCGTTCGGAAAATTACGACACATTTTCTCGTCAGGTATACCTCAATCTCTGAAAACTACATTGTATAACCAGTGCGTGTTGCCAGTGATGACTTACGGATCTGAGACGTGGTCCTTCACTGCTGGCCGTATGAGGACGCTCAAAGTCGCTCAGCGAGCTATGGAGAGGGCTATGTTTGGAGTTTCTCTGCGTGATAGACTCAGAAATGAGGATATCCGCAGTAAAACCAGAGTGACCGACATAGTTCAACGGATTAGTAAGCTGAAGTGGCAATGGGCCGGCCATATAGTTCGAAGAACCGATAACCGATGGGGAAGAAAGGTTCTCGAGTGACAACCTCGAACCGGTAGGCGTAGTGTAGGGCAACCCTCCACTAGATGGAGTGACGACCTGGTAAGACATGCAGGAAGTCGATGGATGCAGGTGGCTCAGGACCGTGCTTTGTGGCACTACTTGGGAGAGGCCTATGTTCAGCAGTGGACTTGTGAAGGGCTGTAATGATGATGATGATGATGATTCTATAAAAAGATGATTTTTTGTTCGTAAATTTGATGTTCTGCAAGCTGCAGCAATAAATGAATATGTTATTTTATGGCTTCCGATAGATGGTGATGTAACCATGTGGTTTACGCCAGACTTAGAACACCTAGACTGACGACGGGTAGCGTTAGAGTGGCGACACGTCTGTTTCTGTGATAGCCAATCTGCCTACCGAGAGTGGCGGTGAAGGCAAATCGTACCTATAATGGGTGAGCCAAAATAATTTATGATTAATACTTAAATGAACATGCAAGGTGGTATGGTAATTGTAATATGTGAGAACTTAAAGAAGACTTATCTTTGTTTTCTAAACATATTTTGCGACATGTTAATATTCGATTTTTTTTCAATTTGTGTATTATTTTTTCCTATTTATTTGGCCAATCTTGATCCGACAATGTCTAGAATCAAAATGCTGTGCTGGATGAGCGACATTCCGGGACGAGACTGCGTACGTAAGGAGTACACCCGGGGCAATCTCGTAGTACGTGACGTGGAGGATATGCTTCGAGAAAGTCAGATAAGATGGACATATAGGTGGTAATACATAATGTGTCAACCGGTGTACGTTAGAAAGAAATGTCTTTATACAGCTATGGCAGGCAGAGGCAGGAGGCAGATTCCTACTAATTAAACTCCCTTTTTTGTTTGAATCTAATCATTTGGACGCTGGCATTCATGGCAGAATATGTTAGGATTAGACACATTCTAAAACCGATTATTTACTGGCATTCTTGTGCAATTAAAGTAATTCCTATTTTTTCAAGGTTTGTAAAAACCAAATATGTAAATTATTATGTAAATAGTTCAGAAGGAATTTTTAATACAACAAAAGGCGAAGTTCTCCCGCAAATAAAGCTCGATATCGTAAGAGGATTGCGAGACGGCGCGGCGCAACCCTCGCTGCGGATGCAAATCGCAATGGAACCATCTGTCGCACACTTGACCCGGTTCAACTTATAATATCGTTAGCAATTGATTGCTATGATTTCTATTTATATGTCAACCCCTTCCCTTTTTCTTTAATATGGTTTATAAATATAGCTTTATAAAGTAAAACGTTTTTAATTTAATTAAAGAGTATCGTGCTCTATGACGGCGGTTTAAGAGAACCCGTCTCATCAATCAGGAGGTGATGGACAACCTATATCTACGTTTTCATCATCAGCCCGTAAAAGCTTACTGCTGCATGAGCCACTCCTGTTATATGCATACGTGTGTAAAAAAAGTGTGTAAAGGCAAGCGGGATAAGCCGGAAAAAACTTGTGGCTTTCTGATACATAGCAGTATAATCACCTATTTTACTCCAGGTGTAAAACATTCAGACCGGCGAGGGGCAGCAGTTCAAAGGTGCAAGAGGTACTGGGATTTTCAGTCTGCATGAAATATATTATTAGCTCCACTATATCACCACCAATAATAAGTTCCAGATTTTGTGAATTTTTCTGACCCTAAAAAAACATATTTTTTTAGAAAACACGTAATTCTCCATACGTCGATTTTTCCTGTATCACGAAGGCAGATTGCAAACATAAATTGCCCACGGACAAACATCCAGATTCGTAACGATTATATACAAGCCTCACAAGTACTTGTTCCACGCGGGATTCGAACCCCTTAGCGCCGCCAATTAACGCTTAGTTACAGCGCCACGGAACCGTCGAGGTATTGTGAAAACGGTTGGTTTTGATCCATAAATAAAAACTTGTGAACTTTAATATCGCCTCAATGTAACAAAATATTGTCTAAATATATATGACTTCAATCGGTCATGTCGTTCAGAAATTACACGATCACTAACAAACTTACCAACGATTATATAATGTCCTCCAGACCGAATATCGGCCTCGGCGGCCTGCCTCAACGGAGACTAGCAATCGGCACATTACGGGATTATAGTACCCAATTGTATACGTAAGCACAGGTTTACTCTCGATTCCCTCACTCTCATAATCCGATGTAACGGTAAACCGACACGACCAGATAGAGATCAGGTGCAAGAACAACTATTTTACGTGCTTTTCGAGGCTGACCACTTCCTGACTCCGGGCAACTACTGAAAATTTCTTGACGGTAAAAATCAATAATGGATTTTTTTGGCCCGACCCGGGATTTGAACCCAGGACCTCATTATCAGCAGTCGCACTACTACAACCACTAGAAGAACTATGCAGTCAACGATTATATAACATATATATAAAGACAAAATATTCTAAATAAATTATCGAAATATAAAACATCTAGAGGATAGTAAAAAGATGACATTCAGTTATATGTTCTCATATTATAGTCTTCTTCTATTCACCATCATTATCATCAGTTTGTCACTGTATGGTTAAAAAAGGTATAGTGAAAAACTAAATTAGAGTCCCAAGTTTGATTCCGACCGTTACCACTCAAAGTGTTAATTTTCTTTGCTTAATTGACACATTATCCTTTCAATCAGAGCCAAAAACATCGAGAGTTATGTATTTAGCATGCCTGTAAAATATCAGATCTTATTTTGTGACATGTGAAGTACACAAACACGCATTAGGAATGCTATTCAGATTTCCCTAAATCAAAAAAAATATATCAAAATTAGAATATACCCGTTTATAGGTTGTTACTTTAATGTCTAACGGAAGTAAGAAGTTTTCATTTCATTGTTTTAATTTTTCAGCATCGAACTCTGGACCTGCATCGTAGATACGTTGCCTACTTTGCCATGAACAATTTATTACCGGTACCGGATATAAGAAATTTTCTTATTATTATTTAATTTATTTTTAGCTTCCAACCCTGGACCTACATCGTAGCTACGTTGATTACTTTGCCATTGACAAGGTATTACTTCCTGTAAGGAGTAATTGTTCAGTCCTATAGGAATTGCTGAGAGTGAGAGCAAATAAGTCGATGGGGCAGGCCGGACAAGGCCTCGGCCCCAGATCTAGGTCATCCGGTCACGAGGGGCTAGGGTTTGCATTGTCTAAATTGACATTTAGGTAAATCGCTTGGAATTTACGACCTACGATTTGTATAATTGTTTGTCTATTATATGTTAAGTTTTCCCGTAATAATTTAAATCTATGCATCTAACAATATGGAAGTGTCTCTCTGTAACATTGAAACAGCTGGCTACCTTATATTGCGGCTAGAGGGTTATTTTCATTCTAGTTATAATATTAAAAATAGCATGCCGTGATAGCTCAGGTGGTTAACGCTCGCTGTAAACTTTGCAGTACGCGAGCATACCGGGTTCGATCCCCGCCGGCACCAATGAAATTTTTAATTAAAATTTTAAGTGCTGATTTATCATGTGTCTGGTGGTGAAAGAAAACGTCGTGAAGAAACCACTGAGAAATAAGAAAAAACAATATTCCTAAGACATGTGAAGTTCGCCAAGACACACTGGGGCAGCGCGGCGGACACTTCCATGTCCTAAGACCCTCTCAGAAATGAGGATAGGCCTGTTCCTGGCAGTGTAACACGTATAGGCTGTAACTTTTACTTTTACTTTTAACGGCATGCAATAATTCTTTTTTAAGACATGAATAATATTTTTTAATTTTTTGTCGGTCTGTCCGTGCTAATGGTAGGAACTGCTGAACTGATTGTGGTGAAGCTTTGGGAACAACATTATGCATACGTAGACGGTAGAGCTGCGCTGCAGCTATATTATGGTTAAAGCACGAATGGGTCGGCTAGACCGGGTTAGGATTACTCTCTCACAGAATACTAGGCTGCACTAAAAGTATCGGGAATGGAATATTTCCACTGTTCCTGTCATATTAAAATCTTTTTAATTGAAAACTCCTTGGTTTTAAAAATCGAATACCATTTATTTATTTAAAAAAAAGATTCTCGGTCTTGTCACAAGGTATTGTCCAACTTGTTTAGTCGTTGAAAAAATGGAATTGACTCGATAAAATTCAAGAGCGGTGATTTATTATGACTTTCGAAGTGGTTTAACATAAAAACAGTGTGTTGAACGGATGATTTCCAAAACCACAATTTATCGCTGGTTTGTCACGTGGACGTGTCAAGCTCAGTGATGATCCCCGTCAAGGTCGTCCAAAAACTGCAGTCACCCAAGAAAATCGTGCCTTCACATGTGACATACCGCGAAATGCAGGCAACTTTAGACATTGGCATGAGTCAAATACAAATAATCTTGCATGAACAATTAGGTGTAAAAAAGTTGTTTTCCCAATGGATTTCGCATTCGCTCTGTGAAGAGCAAAAAACAGCTCGCGTTACTTGGTGCCTCAGAACTCTCGAAAGATTCCACGCAGGATCCTCAAATGCCTGTATACAACATCGTATCAGGTGACGAATCCTGGATATACGCGTACGAACCCGAAACAAAAAACCAGTCACGAGTTTGGGTGTTCGAAAATGAGTTAAAGTCAACAATAATTGTTCGTTCACGGAATGTTGCAAAAAAATGATGGCCACGTTTGTCTCCAAAACCGGCCAAGTTAGGACTATTCCTCTTGAAGGACAAAGAACGGTTAATGCAGAATGCTATGTTAGCATTTGTTTGCCACAGGTCGTTTCTGAACTCCGTAAAGAGAACTGCAACCGCCGCATCATCCTCCATCACGCCAATGCGAGTTCTCACACCGTACACAGAACAAAAGAGTTTTTAGAGCAAGAAAACAGAATTATTAGACCATCCGCCGTACATCCCCGACCTAAGCCCTAATGATTTCTATACTTTCCCTAAAATAAAGAATAAATTGCACGGACAGAGATTTTCATCACCTGAAGAAGCTGTGGACGCCTACAAAACGGCCATTTTGGAGACCCCAACTTCCGAATGGAATGGTTGCTAAAATGATTGGGTCCATAGTATGGAAAAATGTGTCAAATTTCGCAGAGAATACTTCGAAAAGCAATAAATACATTTTAAGTAGTAATGTTGTGTCACTTCCTTGATTCCCGGAATTTTCAGTGCCGCTCTCGTACCAGCGGAAAGTAGCAGCTTAAAGCTTTCGTATGGTGAGTGTAGAGTACCGGAGACCCTTTTCACTGGAATCGAGGCATTCCATTTTAGTCCTCAGGGGTGACAACGCATTTGCATTTCGATTCTTAATCGACGATAAATGTAGATGTCTATGGGCCACAGCATTCACATACCATCGGGTGCTCGTTAGTCACACAATGCTATAAAAAAAGTTAGTCTTCAAAAATACTTATATGACATATTTGTACTTTGTTCATACCGGGCCCAAGCTTGTATGGAGCTAAGTTCATTTCTTTTCATTTTGTAATAAAATAGTTTATTATATAAAGTTTAAATTTATTCTAATGCTTTGTCTAAGCAGTAAGACGACTTCACGACCCTCTTAAAGATGACCTTAAGACTACAGAACCGGAGACCCCTTTTACTAGAAACGAGGCCTTCCATCTTAATCGTCAGGGGTGACAATGCATCAACATTTTGATACTTAATCGAAGATAGATATAGGTGTTTATGGGCCACAGCAATCACTTACCATCAGGTGGACTGTGTGCTCGTTTGTCACCCTTATTCTTTAAAAAATGCATTTAGACTTTATACGTAGACAAATATTTCGAAGATAAACATAAATAGAGACATCCCGCCGCCCGGCCACCGATAAACTTTCGATCTTCGAATTTCGTTGGAACAGGAAATACGAAAATCAACTTTTCCAAAGTATTTCAGAACGAGTTTAAGCGATGGTTGAAAACTAGATATAAAAGTTGATATCAGAAGTTACTTCTTTTCGAGACTTTTTAAAAGATTTGAATATTTTATGAGATGAATTAATTATTATTTTTAATAACATTATTTCATCGTCCATTTTTTTTATTGAATCATAAGAAAAAGTAGTACTTACATTCAGTAAGATATTGTCGATTGCCTTAGCGAACTCCTTCTCAAGACATACATAGACAAAACTAATTACTTACTAATGTTCGCTAATGCCCGATTCCTATACAAGAAATGTTTCGTACTCCGTAACGATCCGTTTTATCACATACGAGGTGCATGTGAAAACAGTTTAAAGTTAAGTAATCTATTTAGTCAGCGACTTGATGGATGGAACTTGCGGGATGATTTAAATGATAAAAACATTAAACAGTTTATGACAGATTTTAACCACTTTTTATTTTCAAATAAAGGATTTCATGTACTTCATAAAACGGCTTGTAAAAGAAAACGATTTTTATTTTAAATATAGAAAACCGTCACTGAATGTTGTTTGGAATGTGTAATCACTCTATACATATAAAAACGAAACCTTCACACAATATCCGTCTGTCTACGCTATTTTCTCCAGAACCACTAAAAGGGTTTCCCATCCATATTTTTTTATAGAATAACCACCAGGCAAGTTGATGCTGTGGCCCATAAACATCTACATTTTTCCTCAATTTATAAACCATAATATAGCTGCAACTTGGCTCTACCACGTATATCACTTTCTGGCATTTACCTCCACCAGAAAGAAATGAGGTGATGAATCCTCTTACGCACCCGCCTTATGGCATTGATTCAAACTTATGTTGTTATGTTACAGCCCATATTCATCCCAATGTAGGGCTCAAGCTTTTTTTTTAATTTATTTAAGGACCAGTAAACAACTTCAACAGAGGCTTAATAACTAATCTTAATCCTAAAAAAAGTGTGAGAGGTGAAGCTTACTCTCATTTACAGGGTTGTGGTCCCGTGTGTGCTGACGAATTCACGTATCTTACAATTTTGATGTGAAATGCACCTTGGCAGTAAAACCGACTCTATGCCGTGACGGCAAATGGCAGGATGCTCTCCTATACCGTTGTGCCCACTACGCCACCGCTCTATACTCCCTTATGTGTGAGCTGTGTCCTACGTGTCTATTCCTCTATGGTATACTTAACGCGTTCAACGCTTGCTCAAAAATACAAATGTATGTACTCGTATATAGTACATACATTTGTATTTTTATTTATTTCACTCTACATTTCTTTATTGTAAATCTCCCATCAACTACGAGGTTACACATTCACCGGACATCCCGTGACGGCAACCTTTTTTTTTAATTTTGCGGTATAACTATTCAGAAGTCGCCATTTATCGTAACCTATAAATTTAACCTTCAAATAGTTTTAATGCGTATCAAATCTTATGACCATAATATGGTTACGGCTATCTCCATAAAACATAACGACTACAGACACGTTTAGTTTACAGTTAACCTTTATGTATATTTCAGACAAATCTTCCAGGCAATTAGGTTAGTAATGCCAGTCGGATTTAGGCCAATGTCAATCAAGCAGTAAATATTTAAACGATTTTGGCCTTAGAAAAATATAAAAGTTTGGTTATAATTAACTACGGTTGCGACCGGTAACGATTTATACAATTTTAAATTAAATTTTAATGAAATAAAAGTGAAGTTATTTGACAGTTCAGTAATTACAGATTATAACTGAAAATTAATCAAATGTGCATTCGACTCAGTTTTTTTTTTAAATTTTACCCCCTAGGTAGGATTTTCTCCTATATTCTGGCTAGATAAACTCTGTGCTGACAGTCTCAGTGTGTCTCAGACCCGGAAGGTCTGAAAGTTTGTAGGCCGTTCAATAATCTGTAGGCCGTTCAAATACATGTTCTGTACGGGAATCGAACCCGCGGTCTTCAGCTACGTAACTCAATTCTGAGTCACTACGATACACAAATTAATTTTAAACATTAAATCTGAGCTTACACCATATGCTCAGTGTTAATTTACTCGTATTTTAGTTATTTGACATTTGTTGTAATGTAAAGCTGGAATTTTTTTTGACAAACATTGATTCTATGAGAGGAAACTAAAGAAATCGTGTTCGTATGTATTATGTTTGTAAATGACTGCCTCTTTGGTCCAGTGGTTGTAGCAGTACGATTGCTGATCATGAGGTCCTGTTCGAATCCCGGGTTGGGCCAAAAAAACTAATTATTGAGTTTTTCCGTCAAGAAATTCTCAGTAGTTGCTCGGAGACAGGAAGTTGGCGGTGTCTCACCCCCGTGCCTCGGAAAGCACGTAAAGCCGTTGGTCCTGCGCCTGATCTCTCTCCGGTCGAGTCGGTTTACCGTCCCATCGTATTATGAGAATGAGAGAATAGAGAGTGCACCTGTGCTTGCGCATACACTCGGGCCCTATAATCCTGTCCTGCACCGATGGCTGTCTTCCGCTGAGGCAGGCCGCCGTGGCCGAAATTCGGTCTGGAGGACATTATTATTCTTTGGGGTATCTGTATAGTTTTCTCATCTGGTTAGGTTCTATAAATATATAAATATAAATTAAAATGAAAAGATAAATATACTTAAATGTCAATAAAATAAAACAAATACAATAAAATAAAACAAATACAAAAAATACATAAATAAAGATCCAACCAGATGGAAGCCCTCGGCAGGGGAGACCAAACGGCCGATTATTATTATTATTATGTTTATACATATTATAAGTACTTATAAAACTAAATGAGACTTAGCTGTTAAACTAAAATACAGTAACAAACCTGCAACAGTGGGCATTCAAGTTCGCGCGGCGCTAGAGTTATCCTACTGTTCTGTTTTTACTATGGCAAAGGTCTCGCCAGGCGCAGGACCAACAGTTTTAAGTGTTTTCCGAAGCACAGGGTTGAGTCACCGCTAACTTCCTGGCTCCGGGCTGCTACTGAGAATCTCTTGACGGAAAGCCCAACAACTATAATAAAGTTGTTTCCCGATCCGGGACTCTAACCCAAGACCACACACCAGCAATCGCGCTTACGAGTAGTTGAGGACAATCGCAACACAACAACAAATATTCAATACAAAAACGAAGATTCTTTCAGATTGCGACTTTAACAACTTCCAAAGTCCGTAATTTTCTGTCATGTGGGTAATCTTAATAATAAACCACTGGTGTCAACATAAATTTTCAGTCAAGTTTTAGTTTTGTAATATATAGTATACACCACAAAATACAGGGTTCTGTGGGTGGACAGGATATCACGTTGCATCTTTTGCTAGTCAACCCTGAGAGATAACGCACAAAATGAATGAATTTAAAAAATGTCAGTCATAAGTTAGTTCTCCAACAGGCAGAGAGAGGCCGAGGTCCCTATGTAGAGACCTGATAGAGAGGAAGTATTACTACACTATCACAAAATAATTGGTCAGTTTTATACAAGAAGTACTTGAGCATAACAATGGATTAAACCCTGATAATTTACTAAAAAGTTTTGTCAAGTCCGTTTCTTCATTTTTATCTGATTGTAATCCTTCATAGGCTTCGAGACTCTGAGTTAAAAAAACGTCCCCTAATTGCAATGCTTTAAAAAGTTTTAACTTTTAGAGGTAAAATATATTTTTTTTCCTCATCATAATGATTTAATTACGAGATGTTCCAAGAGAATTCTTTTTTTTTTTTTTGTGCGGAACCCTAATTATGTTTCTAAAATAAAAGTAGCCTGAGTTTCTCCTTATAACATCAGCTATCTGCCAGTGTAGAGTCCTGTAAAAATCAATCCAGCCATTTTCGAGATTAGCCGGAACAAACAGATAGACAAGATTTTTTAAAATTGTGTTTTTGTTATACTCGTAAGCACCGTACGTACTTTCATATGAATTTAGTAAAAATCTGTTATTTTGACATCACAAACACACACTTCAGTTTTATTTATTATGGTAATGACATGTAATATTGTTCTTACATAAGTACTATGCTGTTATTAATTTAATTAAACAATCAAGTGATAATAAATATATAAATTATATAAGAGTCATGATTAGATATTTTATTTCATGTTTACTATAATTATTTAATGAATGCTTACTATCTTTTTAAAAATATTTTAGTGTCAATTATTTAAATTTAATAAATTATGACAAATATCTAAAAAATAAACCAAATAATTATCAGATAATTCACCATGATTAAATGCTATATATGTAAATTATGTTTATTATTACCTGTCGTCGGTCTTAACGCTAAGTTATATATTGATTTCGCATATTTACGCCAAATTCAAACCGCGAACAAGCGACATCCTAAAGGCAGGGTGCGGACCGCGAACTCAAAGGTTGTGGGTTCGAAGCCGCCATCCGACTACTTTCGTGAACAACTCCTAACACAATCATTAGCTTATCAGAAGTGGTTAAAGAAAATACGAGTATTAGTAACGTTAATATCATTGCTAGTATTTAAAAAGATGGTTAATTAGTAATTGAATAAAACTTTAATTTTTATTTTAACTTTTACTTTTACTGATTTTATCGCATTTAATTTTACTTAATTTTAACTACCGACGTTCTTTTGACGTTGTTTTCGATGACCATTGATTCTGAAAGCACTCGATACGACTGGAGTTAAAAAGAAGTAAAATTTAACGCGATAAAATCCGTAAAAGTAGGTTTAATCAATGAGATATATATACCGCCATCTATCGGAAGCTTCAAGATTCATCAAACGTTACCCATAGTTGCCACGACATCCACTGGAAGAAATGATCTATTTTTTTCTTTTGTTTAAAAAATAATTGGTCGATAGACTCCCCTCCATCCATCTATTCCATCCAGTACCACCTGTAAAACTCCACAGCTAAACGGTAGCCTCCTCATAGGTTACCTGTAAGGATATTTGAAATAGTTGCCACATGTAGGGGCGCTGTAGTCGCGCCACAATCGAAATACACCGAAGTCTAAATCACGCTATCAACATTCCGAATCAGAAACAGTATATATAGAACATCTCCGAACTATCACATGGAGCATTGGCCGCTCCCCGGGCAGAACACCTTGCCCGGCGGGAGATCTCCCCCTTTTCCTTCCACGGCCACAATGGTGACCCCGACGTGATCAGAACACGCAACCAACAACCTTCGGAAACTTCAAGCTTCATCATCGTCATAGAGTACCCCACCCATTCGCTCCCGAGTAGATATCGTCTGCAGTCTTCATATCCTGCAAGCCATCTAGCTTCACAAGGTTCATCGCAGCACTGGAATAATAATGCTTCCTGTTCCTTCAAGCTACACTCTGCGCTACAGTGTTCAGCAAGGCTCTGAGCCTTACTGCTCGCCTCTGCTTCACGGCACTATCGCAGATTACTTGCCTTCTTCTCGACTCACCGCAGACTACAAGGCAGTCTCCTGGCACTTGCACATTCGTCGACAACGAGACTGCACTATCGACCTCCGGTCTGAGCAGGGGGGTGATGTAGGGGCGCTGTAGTCGCGCCACAATCGAAATACACCGAAGTCTAAATCACGCTATCAACATTCCGAATCAGAAACAGTATATATAGAACATCTCCGAACTATCACATGGAGCATTGGCCGCTCCCCGGGCAGAACACCTTGCCCGGCGGGAGATCTCCCCCCTTTTCCTTCCACGGCCACACCACACTTGGCAGACGGGTTGCGATCTCAGTTTTTTTTTAAAGAATAAGGGTGACAAACGAGCGCACAATTCACCTGATGTTAACCCTTCAATCCCCATAAAATTCTCATGCACTCACATGCGACTGCACCCACCCACATCAATTTAAACTATTAAAACTTATATTTAGAGACTACTTTTCTATGGAGAAATTTCACAATATACAATTAATTCAAAATTCTCTATCCTGTGGTCTAAACAAAAGTTAGTTACTCTATGTATTTTTATTTTTATTCAACTGTCAATTTACGAAATACTAAACCGTAAAACACAGCACTTTAAATCACAAAAACTTATATTTATAGACTATTTTTCTATAAAGAAGTTTAGCATTATAGAATCTATACAAAATTTTCTATCCTGTGGTCTAAACAAATCAATTACTCTATGGATTTTTATTTTTAATCTACCGTAAAGTTTCGCCATTTTCGTATGGCCGGCAAATGTCGTAAATTGACAGTAGAATAAAAATAAAAATACATAGATTAACTGACTTTTGTTTAGACCACAGGATAAAAAATTTCATATAGATATAATTCTATAATTCTAAACTTCTTCATATAAAAGTAGTCTCTAAATATAAGTATTTATGGGTTAAACTGTTGTGGGTGGGTGTGGTCGGATCCGACCGCTTGAATTTTGACGGAACATCACCTTAATCGGATCCGACCGTGTGCCCAATCAAAACGCATATGCGTTGCCCCCCCTGAGAACTGAGATGAAATGCCTATTCTCCAGTAAAAAAGAATCTCTGGGTCTGTACACTCACCGTATGAAATATAGCAGTATTAAACTTCTATTTTACGCTGGTATTATGTGACAGTATGGTCCTTCCCTGGTAAAGCCATCCTATACGTGCTACAACCATATATAGCTGCAGCATGGCTCTACCACGCATAAATTTCTATCTTTTATCAGGAAGATCTGCTATTCATCTCCTGCTTCAGTTTGTCCTGTGCACCGTATGACACACACGGGACCATATGGTGTAGTGGATATTCTTGCACCTATACACGCTGAGATACATGGATTCTCTTAAATAGATAAAAATAAACGCATCAAATCTTGACCAGTTGCCAGTTTGAATCCGCCTCGTCGCCTCCGGTTTCCTGCTGACCGCCTGTGCCCCACTTTTGCTATCAGGGTCGCTTCCATTTTACGCCGACACTGCACATCTGTTACATTCAAACATGGCCTTCTGCTAAATGTCGAGCAACAATAAATTTTAGGGTTGACAACTGTTTTTGGAACATACGGTATTTATCAAGGAGAAATAAAGAAAATAAAAGTTAAAATTTGTTAGCGCGAAACTTATTTTTATACGCGTAATAAAATAATATTAATAATGTCCTCCAGACCGAATTTCGGTCACGGTAGCCCGCCTCATGAGAACATTATGGGGAACATGCAGACAGTATTATAGTGCCCAAGCGTATGCGCAAGCATAGATGCACTCTCTACTCCTTCGCTCTCATAGTTCGACAGTACGGTAATCCGATACGACGGCAGAGAGATCAGGCAAAAGACCAACGACTTTACGAGCTTTCCGATACACGGGGCCGATATTTCACGCTAACTTAGTGTTACAGGCTTTATGGCAATTGGGCGGCCATATAGCCCGAAGAATTGATAACCGATGGGGAAGAAAGTTTCTCGAGTGGCAGCCTCGTACCGGTAGGCGAAGTATGGGGTGCTCCTCACTGGATGGAGTGACGACCTGGTAACACAAGCAGAAAGTCGATGAATGCAGATTTCGTAAAACGTTGCTTTGTGGCATTCCTTGGGGGCGACCCATGTTCCACAGTAGACTCGTGAACGGCTGTAACGATGATGATGATAGTTATTACAATCGCCGTGGGGGTAAGTCTCGCAATATAAGTATAAAGCAACACGTGCTCTCTTACCTATTCTTTCTCATGCTCTATATTGCCCCTTGTCCCCATTTAACTTGCCCCCCCCCCCCCCGAGCCATCGACTGGCGACGCCCTTGCTCGTTACCCTTTAGACCAGAACACAAGTATACACTTCAACTTGGCGTTCGAAATAATTATGAGTGTGGTACCCACCCAGACGGCACCACTCAGGCAAAAGGAGGAGGAGGAGAGGGAGTCCTAACATCTTTTTTATAGAATAAGGGCGACAAACGAGCACTCAGTACACCTGATGGTAAGTAAATGCTGTGGCCCATAGACATACTCGATTTATCCTCGATTAACAATCAAAACGCAGATGTGTTGTCACCCATGAGGACTAAGATGGAATGCCTCCAGTAAAGAAGTGTCTCCGGATCTCTACACTCACCATATGAAATACAGCAGTATTAAGCTGGTATTTTATGCTGGTATTCTGTGAAAGTATGCTTCTTCCCGGGTTGAGAGAAAGACCTTCAGATGAGTTAGCCACTACAAAAATAGCAATCTATTTAGGCATCGAGGAACTTGAAGGACTCAGCAAGGAATGAAAAATCCAACATACATCAAGACACAACATTTTTAACATAAATTATTAAAAACTTTTTCTAAAAATGTAATGATAAGAGACTGGCACAGTTTCAAATGCCCAAAACTTTTTTAATTAACTTGATAAATGACCGAAATCATGATTTTAGAAATGTCCTGTATACTTCTTACCAGCTATTAAATGCCGGTTTAAAAGAACAAGCCAACGAACTCCAACATTCATCGGGCGCGAACATCTCCGCGATAATGAAATTCATTCATTTATATTAGTTTAAAACTTTTCTTATTGTTTTTCCAGGTTTGTTACCAAGTTCACAGACGAATTAATTGACGCCCAATAAAGAAAAGATCATGTAAAGAGATACTATCGACTTTTGTATAAGGGCACACACATGTGATAGATTTAATAATTTGTGCGGCTGTCCTCAATTATCAACACGTAGCTTAAAATACCTAAGCCTGAGCCTAGTTAATCATCTTAATTGATTATTACACGTTCAATCATTAACAGCCCGAATTAGAAAATTTATTGCTATATTTTACTAACTATGAAAATCTACTGATCGCGACACACTAATGTGTGTCTATGTGCTTGTCTAATCTCTGCTTCAATACTGCATTATCTCATGGGATGGTACTAGCATTAGTACACTGCTTCCTCTGGAGCGGGCTCAGCGTGCAATATTAAAAGTAATTTATCAAAAACCGTGTAGATATAGCATGACACTACTTTACCGTGAATGCTCAGTTCTTACGGTTAAAAAAACTGTTGTAATTATGCACACAAACACACTTATATAACCCACAACCCAAGCAATCATACACACATACTACTCCCTCATGCACTTACGCTTCCTGCTTATAATTATACCATACACCAAATACACCTTATGATAATGTTGCGTATATTTCTATTTTGATTTGTATCTACCTGCATGTTTTAATTTTTACTTTTGTTTGCAAAAAAGTGTTGTAAAAGAATTTACCTATTAGGTAATATTATTTAAATTCCCAGAGTGGAAGGCGCAGGCAGCCGTGGCACAATTTATACTACTAGTACGGCTGCTGACTTTAACCTCTCAATGCAATTAATGTAACTTTTTATTTAATTAAATAGTGTAAGTTATGATGTAAAATTAGTGGAGAGAATGAACAAATATATTTTTTTCTTGTTATTAATTTTACGTTGTGACAGTCACTCTCATAGTCCGATGACACGTAATCCGACACAATCGGAAAAATATCATGCGCAAGACTGACGGCTTTACGTGCTTTGAGAGGCATGGAGTCGAAACACTACAAACTTACTTAGATACTAAGAATTTCTTAACTGAAAAACTCGATAATCGATTTTGGCTTAATCTGTGTAGCCGCGTTCCACTAGACTAGACCAACGACACAGTCTTGCAGTCTTTTTGTTTTTCAATATAACAATTATTTATATGTCTGTTCCCTAACGCCTGAGTCTGCCACGCTACTCATGTGTGGGTTGATAGATTTATTCGTCGTAATTTTTTTTTCGATTTGTTGGCGAGCAAATGTCAGCAAAGGGAAATCACCACACAGCCAAGATTTCTTTATGGTGGCTTAGGTATATATATATATATATATATATATATATATATATATATATATATATATATATATATATATATAAAAAAATATGTATCTTTATATTTTAAACAATTTCAGTTTTATTATGATTCAAAATTTAAAAAGTCTAAAAGCTTCGAGTGAATCCACGCCTTGTTCGAAAACAATAAGGTACCTATATTGTTTGCAACGAATGTCTTTAATCTCATATTAAAATGCATAGCAATGTCACATACTTCATTGGCTTCTCTAAGGCCAATAACTAACCAAGCGTTAGAAAAACGCACATATCATTTCAGATTAAGTTTAATTACTATATCTCCTGAATATTCATTGTTAGACACTGTTCTTTGTTATCAGTAGTCTCAGGTTTAGTTTTTTGGAGTTGTTAACTTATTACAAAAGAGACATCACATTGTTCAAGTTTTTTATCGCAAACATAGTTGTATACATTTTACTAGTAACAAGGCACTTAGTTTTAATTGTCAGAGGTGGTAACGCATCCACATTTTCTTTCTTATTAGAGAATAGATGAAGTGTATATGTTACCAACATCCACTTACCATCAGATGGGCTGTGTGCTCGTTTGTCACAATTATCATATAAAATAAATAAACACAGACATTGTAAAACAGTTTATAAGTTGGGAAAACAGTATATGGATAGAATTTTGTGTTAGGATAACATTGGCTATACAGGCCATACAGGCTTGCTTAGTGTGAAGGCCTCTGATCGCTGCCTGTAAAGCCTATCAACCCTATACTTTGTTTACAATACGAGAAACACTGAAATTTTAAACATACGTACTTATATATTACACATACAAACAAACATAATATAAACTGTAATTATTTGCGTATATTATAGACACTAATATAAAAAGAAAAGTAACTGCTTGAATAAGGTTCACTGCTGAACATAGCATAGGCCTCCTCTCATTTCTAAGATATGTTAATAAAAACTGGAGTGAACTAAAAAGTTGTTAAAGTGCCTAGTCCACTCCAGCCTAAGCAACAAAGTGCGTCGACTCTTCGTTTACTGACAATTTACAGATCGACCGCGTTCTAAGTCTTCAGTAAATATTGGTGTTTCTGCTTCGAATGCTCGATAAGATGAGATGCTGCCGGCTATCGCTCCCATTCGCAAACATATATGTACATCACTTGTGTTAGTAGACAATAATTACATCCGTATATGAATGACAATGAACTAATAATTTATGGATGTTTGACTTAATTTCTAATTAGTGTGATATATTGAATGATTTTTTTTAATAATGGGGACGTTGGTTATTTTGCCAGTGTCAATAACGACTCAGTTTTTTTTGGCGCCGCACTGGCAGTTTGCCGTAGCATTGGCGCCAAGTTTTCTAAGGTTGTATGCGCTACTGGACAACTAAGTGCAATCCCAGCTCGGAGAAAAAGCATTGAGGATCATATCGCTAAGGCAAGTGCCCTCATCGGCAGATTGATAAGCTTCAGGTCGGGTAATAAGCCGAGACGTATGCGCACCGTTAGGATGGCGTTTCCTGGCACAAATATCAATTTGCCCCAGCCGATATTACGCAAAAACTAACGGAGCGCATAGACGACTTGAAGCGAAAAATCGCTGCTTGGGGGAAGCGGATTCGGCGATACACCGAGAGGTCAAGGCGGTTCAACCAGAATTGCCTCTTCCAGAGTAATTAGAAGAGGCTCGATAAATCATTGTAACGACCAAAATTATACGTAGAATGGGCCGAGCACCGAATCAGGCTGACACCGTCGCATATTGGCGCGGTCTGTAATCAGAGCTCGTAAACCACAGTAAGAACCCTTGGACAGAAGTTGTGACGATTCAATGTGCGATTGTGAACCCCGTCGTCATAACGCCGGATAATGTAGCTGAGGCGGTCAGATAAGCAGACAAAATATCTGGACCTGCCTCACGAGGTGATCGACATGTGGGGTAGTCTGCTGACCGAAGTGATTCCTATAGCCGGTTTGCAAACGGGCTGATCCTGGTCAGCATCTCACGTCATCTGAGGTGACTGGGACTCCGTCACGAATCGCTCCAAGCTCAAATGCATCAGGCAGTGCTCCACAATACTGGCAGCATCGTCCGACGTTTTTTTTCCCTTTCCGCCAACCCTCAGTCGTTTGGTCTTCCCTGCCGGGGGCTTCCATCATATTGGGCTCTTATTTATTTATGTATTATTTATGTATTTATGTTAGTAAATTAAATATATATTTATATTTATTATCATTTCCTTTAATATTTTTATTCAGCCTAATCAGATGAGGATATTCTATAAATACCCTAATAGTAATTATTATTATTTATCATTCATATACTTACCACATTCTTCACCTCTGTAGAACAACTTATTTATTGAAAACAGAATCAATAAAACGGCTTTAGATCGACAAACATGTCGCATAAATCGTCGACATAACCGTAAGATACAAATGTTGTATAGGATAGGGTGACAAACGAGCACACAGTCCTACCTGATGGTAAGTGGCTGCTGTGACCCATAGACATCTACATCTATCCTCGATTACAAATCAAAATGCAGTTGCGTTGTCACCCGTGAAGACTAAGATGGATTGCCTCGTTTTCAGTAAAAAGGGTCTCCAGTTCTCTACACTCACCATACGAAATTAAGCTACTATTTCACGCTGGTATTCTGTGAGAGTGTAGTCCTTCCCCGGTCGAGCCGACCCATTCGTGCTACAACTATACTACCAATATACAATAATACTGCAACATGGCTCTACCAAGTATAGTGTCCTGCAGTGGGACGTATATAGGCTGTAATATTAACTGACTTTAAAGGAGTAAAATACCCGGACTGGTAACGAAAGTGGGAGATATTTTTACGTAAGAAGTCATACCAACTAGGTACTAACTACTAGTTTAGTGGTAATTATTTGGTTTTAATATAATAATAATAATAATTTATTACTTTAAAACAAGTAGTAAGTTGTTACAATATTGTTGGGTACCCTATTTTAAGTAAATAGATACCTGTACTAGAGGGCCCCGCTCTTCCTTATTACAATTATATTACTACTTTAAATTAGAATTAAGTAAATAACACAAAACAATAAAATAACAAAAAAAACATAAAAAAATCTAAAGCTAAACAATTTAAACTGCAAGTAAGGTATAATTAGCGATATTTGCGTGATAGTGTGAAAAAATTGATGAAATTGAATTTGAAATTTGAATAAGTGTAAAAATTCATAAGGCAGTGTTTTCGAGAAAGAATTCGATTTCTTCGTAGGAAAGTTTTCTTAACCAGTCTGTTACGGCTTTTTTACAGTCATGGTAATTCATAGAGTATATATTGATTTTTTTGTTTATTTTATTATATAAGTAAACTGAACGTCTCGTATACTGTCTTGATGCAAACTTAGTCTTAAATGAATCTTCGTAGGGTATTTTATATTTTCTACGTCTGGTGATTGAAGACATATGGTAATTTATGGAACATTATATGAAAAACTATAAAATGTAAAGTTTTCTTACCGAAAGTAAATTACTCCATTCATAAAGTTCAGTTGTAGAGAATCTATAGGGCTTTAAGTACATAACTTTAATTAAGCATCTTTGAGCCCTTTCAAGCTCAAGGAACCTAGTTTTTGCTGCACCACCCCATATAGGAATACAGTAGCCCAAAGTTAACTGAGCCAGAGCTATATATATTTTATTAAGTAAATACTTCCTGGAGACATGTCGTAGAGACTTAAATATCCAAATAAGTTTTCTGAGCCGAGTTTCCACTAATTCTAGATGTGAATACCAAGATAGTCGTTGGTCAACCATGACTCCAAGGTACTTTATATTTGAAACTTTATTTATTTGGGAGCATTTACAGCTAGATCTTTGGACGTCAGAGGAATCGTGAATTTTAATATGAAAATTAGGTGTAGCTTGGGTGCTGTTATACATAGTAAAGCAGATATATTTATATATTTAGTTTTGGATATATTCAAGGTTAGTAGATTCTGATTGAGCCCATTTGCAACCCTAACAAGGCCTAATTCTACTGCTTTCCTTACGAAGTCCCATGTGTTTCCTGTAAATACAATTGCAGTGTCATTTGCATATGAAAAAATTTCCCCATTGTAAAGTTTCATATTACATATTTCATTAATGTATATCAAAAATAGAGTTGGACTCATCACACTTCCTTATGGGACTCCATAGTTAAGAGTTACAATTTCACTTAAAGTTGTTCCAATTTTTACAGACTGATTTCTGTTTCCAAGATAGCTGCCAAAAAGAGATAGAGTTTTATCTCTTAAGCCAATGCTTTCTAGTTTTTTTAACCTTATAGGTACGAAGACTGTATCAAAAGCTTTCTTTAAATCCAAAAATACTGTTATACATTTTTTTTTTATCAATTTCCTGCACAATTAATTTAGTAAGATCACCAATAGTATCTTCAGTAGACAAGCCCTGTCGAAACACTATACTGCGACTTTGAAATTAAATTATATTTATTAAGACAGCCTAGTAGTCTTTTATTTAATGTTTTTTTCCATAATTTTAGAAATTGACGTTAATACTGATATTGGCCTATAATTAGTTACTTCATCTCTGTTACCACTCTTATATACGGGTGTGATTATAGATTTTTCAAAGGCCTCCGGAAATATACCCTTTTTTGAAGCTTAAGTTTATTAAATTACTAATTGCAATGACGACAATATTTTTAGACTTCTTAAGAAAATTAGTCGAAATATTATCCCATCCTGTTGCGCTATTTGAATTTAACGACATAAGTGTACTCTGTACTTCAGTTGGATCTGTATTTAATGAGACAAATGAATTCATCTGAAAGTCAGCAATAACTGCGTTGGTAGAGGTTTGGATGTTACCACTATTGATAATGGCTTCGGCGAGAGATTTACCTATTACCGAAAAGAAGCTATTTACCTGGTTGACTGAATATAAAGGATTCTGTGTTAGGCTAAGAAGATCAGAGCTAGGAATTTTTGGAGCTTTAAATTGTGTTATGTCGTTAATTGTGTTCCATAATAATTTTGTGTTATTCATGTTTTAATTCAGGTTTTAAATATAAAGTTTGGCAAACGACCACTCGGTACACTGGATGGTAAGTGATGCTGCTATTCATAGTCACTTACATTTATCCTCGACTAACAGTCGTAATAATTAACAAACAAATTATTTGTTTTATTGCTACTATATCCAACTCTTACCACAATACCAAACGCATTTTGATTCTAAATCGAGGATAAATGTAGATGTCCATAGGTTACCGCATCTACTTACCATCAGATGGACTGTGTGCTCTTTTGTCACCCAGTTTAAAAAACCTACATAATACTTTTTTATAGAATAAGAATAATTTTTTATTAATAATCGGTAACACGAATGGATCGGCTCTACCGGGGAAGGACCACACTCTCACAAAATACCAGCATAAAATATCAGCTTAATGCTGCTGTATTTCATATAGTGGGTGTAAACAACCGTCAGCCCTTTTAACTGAAAACGAGCCATTCTATCTTCGTCCTCAGGAGTAACAAACATTTGCATTTTGATTCCTAATTGAGGATGAATGATGTCTATGGACTACAGCATCCACTTACTATCATGTGTGCTCATTTATCCTTTATTCTATTTAAAAAATGTGGTAAATCAAAACATACAATTGTGATTAATTATTTCAGTAGTCCCGGCGGCGATCAAACTTGATTACTCGCTTACATCAAATTTATTGCAGGTACCCAGCCCTTATTCTACCACTAGCCTACGACAACTATTTCAATGGTGAATAGCCTTAATTTAGAAAAAAAATGTAAAAGAAATTATTTCCTAAATGTACAGCATATTCGTCAGCGACACAATCACGCAATTAAAGCAAAGTAAATATTTTCCTGGCGACACATCCATTCGGCCGATCCTATCGTAATCAGACACTTTCCGCTGCCAAATTTCCACGCTTTTATAACCTAGCGAGTGGGAACATATTTCAGAAATAACGTATCGTTCAAACAATAACTAAATGCCGCAGGTCATTAACCCAGACACCAAATATCCTAATGTGAGAATTCCTAGTTGAACTTTGCCCAATAAATATCCAATCACTCAGTTACGTTTAAAGATCACTTTGTTGCCAAACATTTCTTGTTATATAAAATCTAGCTGTCCCTGGCGTACGTATATGGCTCTATATATACATAGGCCTCTATATATACATATGCCTCTATTCTGTCAAAAAGTATTTACCAAAGTTATATTATATTTGAATGAATTAAAAGAACGGTCACACGTACCTCCTCCCACACACACACACACACGCGCACACACACACACGCACACGCGCACACGCACACACACACACACACGCGCGCGCGCGCTCGCACACACAGACACGCCACACGCACACACACACACACACACACACACACACACACACACACACACACACACACACACACACACACACACACACGGACACACGGACACACGCACACACGCGCACACGCGCACACGCGCACACACGGACACACGCACACACGCGCACACGCGCACACGCGCACACATACACACACACACACACTATGATATGACTAAGATATTTACACTACTTTTTTTGTACATTATATATATATATTATGTTTAGCTCACATGTCACATTTGTTGCTGTTGCAGCTGTTATTAAAATTAAGTAATTAAACATTACAGTTATCTCACAAATCATTAGCTCACAAATGGTCTTATGGCCAGATTATTTATTATTTTCCTCATATACTTGTATTTCCAAATTTATAGATACTTCTGGAGAAAATAATCAAGTCGTGATATTTAGTTCTTAATGCATTTCTAATTACCTTTTACTTTTCCCGTCATATAAACTAGAAATAACCGTGTCGGCAACCAGCCTGTCTTTTGGTGACAACGATTTATTTTCTTTACATCTACCTGATAATCTTGACAACTATGGCAAATATCCTTCATATCAATCAGTCGTTGGGTGAGATCCATGTTCAGCAGTAGACTTTGATAGATCCAATAGCTCAAAGGGAGAAGTTTTGTTTCGGACTCCTATGGCGGGTTGAGCCAGAGAAAGAGAGAATCCCGCATGGAAGTTTTCACATGGCCTACAAATGTACATATTTCAGGTCTGGATGTTTGCCAATTTGTAAATTTTACAAAGAGTCTTGCCTGGTTGGCTGAGCAAACCTTCTTCAGATAATTAATAAAATCGGGCGTTACTTTGCGAGCTCCGTTACATTAAAGATGTTAAGTCATTTAGCAGGGATCTGAGTGAAAAATAAAAATGATGTGTCTTACCTAGCTTGAAAAACACCTCCCGGGCTTCCCCAAAGGTTGTTGTTTTTGTTGTTTAAATTATATAAAATAAAACAATAAATAAAAATAAAATAAATCAATAAATAATAATAATAATAAATACGATAGTTACATATGATATATATAAACTAAAAATAAAATAATGGCATAAGATATATATAAATTAACAGGATGCAATCTCTAAGACGTTTCTTGAATACCAACAAAGTTTCGGAATTTCTTATATTTGACGGTAGTGAATTCCATAATCTTACCGCGTGAACTGAAAAGGAGTGGGAGTAATAATCGGAATTATAGACGGGAAAGTCAAGAATACTTTTAATTATTTTTAAAGATAGCGATCGAAAGGATCCCCTACGTTGTATCATTTAGGGGCGGTGTAAAAATATCAAGAAAAGATCTTACTCCTTTCTAAAGGGCCTGCAATTCCCCTGGTGTTGCGGTTGATCATGGGCGGTGGTAGTCACTTAACATCGGGTGAGCCGCATGCTCGTTTGCCCCCCTCTTCTATAAAAAAAATTTGACTACCCTCGATTCTTCCTGTGAGTGCCGTATGAAGCATTAGAGGAAAACAAACCAGGCGATGGGCAGCAGAGTCTACCTTATCATGAAAAATAAATTTGCTGCTGCCGACCCGTCTGCTAAGCGTGACTACTTTGTTTTAACAGAATAAGTGCGACACGAGCACACAGTCCACCTGATGATAAGTGGTTACTGTGGCCGTGGACATATACATTTATCCTCACTTAAGAATCAAAATGCAGATGCGTTGTCACCCCTGAGAACTGAGATTGGATGCCTCACTTCCAATAAAAAGGGTCTCCGGTTCTCTACAAATACCATACGAAACACATCAACATCAAGTTGCAATTTTATACTGATATTCTGTGAGAGGGTGGTCCTACCCCGATCGAGTCGATATATTAAATAAAGTTGCAGCGTGGCTCTGCCATGTATAATCATATCCACAGGGAGGATATTTGCCATAGTTGCCACACTTGGCAGGCCGGTTGACAACCGCAGTTTTTTAATATCTTAAGTTATTTAATGATTTCATATATTTGCGCGAACACTATACATTGATTAAAACTACTTTTACGAATTTTATCGCGTTTAACATAATTGATTTTTAATTCCCCATGTTTCTAGTGCTTTCCAGAACCCATGGTCACGGGGGACTGAGGTGACTGACATTCGATCAGTTTAATTATTAATTAAAAAACTGAAGGTAATCTGGGTTAACATTGACATCGGGTCGTCAACCACCCTAGTCCCCCGTAAACATAGGTTCGAAACGTCGGGAATTATAATTCTAATAAATAAAACACGACAAAACTCGTAAAAACAGTTTTAATCAATTTTAAGTTATTATCAGGAAGGTGCTTCCGCACATCTCCTATTTCATTTATATAAATATATAATATTTCCCAATTCATCTCACTTTCATGGATGTATGATGTAAAAATAGGTCACGATAGATGTGTCTTATGTCGTGAGCTTGTGAGCAACGTAGACGTGCTCAACAGCATACGAGCAGCTGGGCCGGTCGGCGACCCTGTAACGTTGGGGTGATTTCACACAGAGACTCTTGTAGCTTTTGCGACCGATTGTATATTATCGGTCTTACGCGTAAAAATTTTTAAAATTTTTCTTTTTTACTTATTGTAAACCAGTGCTTAACTACAGCCACATGTGGTGGTGAAGTAATAGCTGGTAAATAGTAAAGTAATAGTTATTTGTTTATTTGTTAAATTATTATTTTTATAGTATAATTGTGACAAACGAGCACACGGTCCACCTGATGGTAAGTGGATGCTGTGGCCCTTAGACATCTACATCTATACGTGATTACGAACTAAAATGCAGATGCGCTTTCATCCATGAGGACTAAGGCGGTATGCCTAAGATAGTATATCAATCACAAGTGTACATTTATAGATTAAGTCGTGCAACCTACTTTAAGAATAATTTGGAGTAGTAATAACATCCAATCAAAACAATGAGAAATAATTCAAGAAAAAACAGGTTCAATTCTTTAGAGCGAACATGGCAATATTATTCTCTCTTCAGAAGTATGTACATTTATTAAGTCAAGTAATAGCCTATATATGTCTCACTTCTGGGCACAGGCTTCCTCTCATTTCTAAGAGGGTTTTAGGGCAAGAAAGTGTCCGCCGCGCAGCACCAATGTGTGTTGGCAAACTCCACATGTTTTTTATTATATCTCAGACGTGTAGGATTCCTCACGATATTTTTCTTAACCGCTGAGCACTTTCATTGGTGTCGGCGGGGATCGAACCCGGTTTGCTCGCGTACTCCAATCTTACATCGAGCGCTAACCATCTGAGCTACCAGGGCTCTCGGTGGTTTGTGCAAATATTTATTATGAAAGTATAATATAAATTATTTTCTGTTCAAATACGCAAAATAGAATTTTAATTAGGAACATGACGATAAATGATAAACTATAAAAATAATAATATGTAATTAGTGTGTACATAGTAATAGTGTTCACAAAATACACGTAAAACATCTAAGTGGAATTTATTACACATTCAGAGCTTTAATTTGAAATGATGTAAAAGTTTGTTTGGGAGTTGGGAGTTGTATGTGTATAAAATAGAGTTTATTGGAAATATTTTAAGTTTGTACTAAATCAGTGATTTGACATAAAACAAATACACATATAATTTACTAAATCCAAAGGCTCCCGAAGTTATGTAAAACTGTGTTTTAGTGTGTGATCCCACGTGCTTGCGCGTGTGTACGTTTATTTTACATCTTCATAATTAACTTATTAAACCATAACATGGTCTTTACCTGTGAAATTGCCGTTTTTTATGAAATAACTTAACGTATTTTTTTCCATATTTACGATTTCCATTAGCTGAAGTAATCACCCATACAAACGATGCACCTTTGCCAACGCATAAGCAATTTATTGATGCCCTTCTTGAAGAAATCAGCTGGACATTTCTGGGTATTGATTTTTTCCCACCAAAAAGTTATTTATTATGAAGAAAATATGGAAATAATAGAAGTATGTAGGGGCAAGTTCTGGTAAGTACGGCGAATGCCGGAGAGCTTCCAACCCCAGCAGTTGTCGTGCAGGAGCAGCAGAGTCGAGACTCTGAAACTGGGTAAAGACGTTCGAGCTTCTCTATAATTGTGTTCAGTTTTTCATATAACACAACTGCATTAATGCTGATCCCATTTGGTAAGAAGGTGTGATGAATGACTCCGGTGCTAGACGACCAAATAATAACCATCACTTGTCTAGTGGTAAGTTTTTGTTTAGGGCATTGTTTAGATGCTAAACCAGGATCTCACCATCTTGCTGAACGCTTGCGATTGTGAAACAGAATGCATTTTTCGTTGCAGGTAAAAATGCGATTCAAAATTCCTTCGTTTGTATCGTTCGATTGAGTTCGTGAGGCACCCATTTGTCAAGCTTTTTTACTTTGTCAATTTGACGCAAATCAACCAGTATTGGTTTGACGCTAATGTCGAATGCTGCAGTTAATTAAGTTGTAGAGTATCATCAGCTTCTACAATCGCCTTTAATTCGTCATTGCCGACCAAAGTTTTCGGACGACCACGTAGTTCATTTTTCAGGTCAAAATTTCCAGAACGGAAGCGGGAAAACAAATAACAAGATGGTGCGTTCGTTTGTAGAATTCGCTCCGCAAACGTCGTTGATGTAGCGTCGTTGACGATACTCATATTCCATAATTACTTAACTTTCAACGTATCCATAATGACGAAAAAGATTCTAATGCGATGAAAACGTAACGTTAATCAATAAACAAATAACTAATTTTGAAAAAGAATTCCATGTTTTTATTTTATTATAAAATTTAAATTAATTTGAAATTAGAATTCTTAGCCAAACAAAAATTATTTTAATTTGAAATGGCCAGTACTGCAGAACGGCAATTACATTATTACACTTTTTATATTTTATTTGTTACTAGCTACCGTTCTTACACTGCACGAGTGATTTTTGGATCCCGAAAACAGCGCCACCTACGGGGTCCAATCAAGTTTTTAACCATTCAGGGACCCACTCAAGTACGCACACAAAAATTCATCAAAATCTGTAAAGACATTTTTAAGTTTATGCGAGACCAACCGTCCGCAATTGATTTTTATACATAGAGATAAAATCTGATGTAAGGTGTGGAGCAATATTATCAAATGCTTTTGACAACGATCAAGTCTTCAGGTTGGAAAGGAAAATTTTTTTGTGATTATAACTCAGACGTACGTAAATAAATAATTTTCGCACACAAAGATCATAGACTATACCATAGATAGCTGTTTAGGGTGGGTATATGGTAAAAATGGTAACACTTCGTTCTGCACGTAAGATTTTGCTGCAGTGCCCCATACAGGTACAGTATATAATAATGCGTTCAGCAAGGGCTTTATAAGGGTGTGTGTACGTATGTGCATGTATTTGCCCAAACATGCATGTGTGCGCGTGCATGCGTGCGTGCTAGGCGCTTGCGTACAAAAACCGGTACACTATTGAGGGGAAATATAATCTCAAATGGCTTAACAAGATCATTCGTTATGCCGAAAATATTGCAGCATTAATTTTGAAATAAATATATGGTAAAGTTCAGGATTAATGCTAAGGATTATGTTAGACGTAAACACGATTTCGTAAAATTTTCTCGATAGGAAAAAAATCAAAAGTTACCTCCAAAATAAACAATAAACCGCTGTTATTCATTACTTTAAATAAAATCATGAAACTTTGCATACTAACTGAACTAACTATAAAGCTGTGCTTATTTTATTTACTTTTTTTTTTAAATACCATTATTTTCACTGTAAAAAAGAAATTACCTAAACTATCGGCCTCATGAAGCGTGATTCCTGCCGCTCGGTCACTTCGCTTCGGCCTTTGAAGGGGGAGGTTGTGTCGCTTACGATCAGAATATACATTACGCAACAGGACGACGTAAAATTAAAATGGGAAATAACCGTAATAAAAATAAGACGCGTTACTAGCTTGGCGTTAAGAAACAGGCATAAATATGATAAACCTAATGAAATAAGTATCTAACGACCTTTCTACTCGTATTAGTGATTACAAACATGTCAGTACATAGCATACGACGCGCGGGCAAGTGGGGACGAAATTAGAATTTGAGCTGACTTACTTAACTCCTATTCTATTTAAATACATTATGTACAATCTCTTCAGCATTTCTCATATAATATAATTTTCTTAAGCCGCCAACATACGGCAATTGTAAACAAATATTTACTATATTATTATTTAAAAAAATGTAATCATATATATAAATTGGAAAACCGAAGGATGATCACTTTTAACTTATAGTAATCACAAAATTTACCTGGGTTCACTTGGTAACCTATTTGACGACACCCACGCCAAATACCAATGCTGCCGTCTTTTTTTTAAATATAGAACACAAAATAAAATTTGTGAGCATTTTCCTTGTGTCTCAGTTTGAAAAGCTCCTAAGCCTTACGTTTAGTAGGCATGATAAACTGCGTTCCGTAGCTCCCCGCACCCTCCCTCACCCCGAAACAGTATATAACAGTAATAAAACTGCAAACGACTGGGTAAATAACACAATCACTGATCATTACATGTGTTTAGGCTCAAGTAAATGTTACATGAAGTTCAATGAACACATGTAAACAAATGTTATGCGCGTATTTATCTTAAATACAACTCAAGTTCACAATCGAAAATTAAACGGGTAGTAATAAGAGTTTGTTAACCTTTAGGTTAAGGAATTTTCAATTGTACGGTTTATTTGAAATGAAATGAAAATTAAATGAAACAAAACCCGCGGAACTTGATTTCGTTTTGTAGAGCCCCGCTCGACCGCGGAAGGACCGCTTTAAGAATATCAGCATAAGCTAGCAGCTTAGTGCTGCTGTGTATCGTATGGTGAGTGTAGAGATTCCGAGACCTTTTTTACTAGAAACGAAGCATACAATCTAAGGCCTCAGGGGTGACATCGCATCAGCATTTTGATTCTTAATCGAGAATAAATGTAGGTGTCAATGGGTCACAGCATTCACGTACCATTAGGTGGACATTGTGTTAGTTGTCATCGTTATTCAATAAAAAAATGGAATCTTCTTTCTATTATTCTTTCAAATTCAATACAGTCTCTTTTCTACTTCTTTTGACTGACTGTAACTTCAGAATATTTCTTCTCCAACGTTTGTTTTGTTTTGTTGTCATTTCAGCTTTACAAATCCGCTGGGCTATGACGTGACACTCTGGAGCTACGGTGGATACAGAAATGTTTTCCCCGAAGTTTTTTATTTACAGAAATAAACAAAAATTGCAAAGTGCGAGGTCGGGGCTATAGGGCGGGTGACCCACTAATTCCAAGTCTGACGACGCCAAGTAATCGATTGTTTGCTTGGCGGTGTGCGACGAGGCGTTGTCGTGGTGTATAAGTTTCTCTGAGTCACGTCGGTTTCGATACAAATAGCGACATATTTTTAAAAACAAACACGCCAACTTCATAAATGTATACAGACGGGAGGGGTTAAACAGCTGTTTACAGGATTCCCCTAGTGATATCCCACATATGGCACGCATACATTTTTTTGGGTAACGAATGCACTATTCCAGTCGGTAACATTATCCCATATTAATAAGTCCATAGCGTAAAATAGACTCTACGTATGCGTAGTACACTGCAATTGTGGTTTTAATATTTGTAATGTTTATGAAACTCGCCATAACTTCCGTTCAAGGGTCTTCGCTGTGGTTTACGTGTTCCGACCACGGGCTGCGCCAGAATGCGACAATGTCGTCCTGATTCGATCCTCGGTCCGTCCCACGTACCATTGATCGCTCCATTGATTTATAGAACCTCTGCTGATACTCTGAAAGACACAATTATAGCTAAACTGCGTCGACTTCTCAGTATATCGCCAAATCTCGTAGTAGTATATCGCTTCAACCAAGCAGCAATTCTCTGCTTCAGGTCGTCTAGGAGCTCTGTCGGTTTTTGCGTTATATCTAGCTGAGACAACCTGACATTTGTCCCAGCAAACGCCATCCTGATGGTGCACATAATTCTTGGCCTGTTATTGCCCGACCTGAAGCTTATTAGGCTGCCGATTAGGGACCTACCCTTTGCGATACGATCCTCAATTCTTGTTTTCCAGACTGGGATTGGACTACTTTGTCTAGTACCACGAGCTTGGTGCCAATAAAACGGCATACCGCCAGTGCGGTGCCAAAAAGAATTGAGTTTCTTGCAAAGGGCTAGCTTCTAAATACTCGTAGGTCACCAGCATTGGGTTTAGAGCCCTCACGATAGCCCGATTCTGCTTGCTAAAAGGTATACTGGGAAGTTGTGATCGATTCTCGAGAGTGCGCGTTTCCATAAATCCTCTTCCAATATGCTTCTCATTTGCTCTGGTTGACTACTCCATCCTTGTGCGAATAAAACACATTTTTGGGATATGCGGCAGCATCCACATTAGAAGCTTACGAAGCTAAATTCCCAGTCATAGTCGGTTTATTCAAAGAGAGGATAGCCTCACATCGTAGTCGTTCGAGTCCGGCATCATCAAATATTTATTATTATTGTACCTCAGAGTTGTACATCGACTAGTCGATAATAAATCAATGTTTTTATTTATTTACACATTACAACGAAACCAAACGTCCAAAGTCAATATGAAACCAATCCCATACCACCATTGTTACACAATCGTACATCTGTTTGCGTTCTCCATACTTAGGGTTCTATCAGATATGAAGCGCTCACGTGTTCAAGCGTAAGCGAACGCGGAACGCTTGAACGCCTGAACGCCTTCTGTCTGATAGATCCCTTAGTCAAGTTGACTTTCTACAATCATTAACGCTAACAAAAGTAAAAAATAATGAGAATAACATATCGCGATGTTAAGTTATGGCTTTGATTGCAATAATTTTTATATTTCACTATTATTTAAAGTCAACTTGGTTAAGCCTGTAGGACAAATATTATCTTTTCTAGGTATGTCTACGGTATTGTTTTAATTTTAATTTTTGGGCTATGACGGTTACTTAGAATTTATTGCGGATATCTTCTATAAAATTCAATAAGAAAAACTTTGATCATAGTGGTAGGTTTCGAATGGAGTGGCGCGTCTGTTCCATTTGTCAATCCCTTTTTTATTAGATTTTGAATTTGAAAAACACTATTGACAATATATTATACCAATAAAAGCAATTCTTATTGTGGTGTTCTTATTTAGTAAACCATCAAATCCATTTAAGTAAATCATATTTTGTACACGACGATTCACTCGATAAAATGCATAAATACTCACTCACGCGATAGATACATCTGACATTTATAACATGAAGCATAATTGTCGGAATCCGCACTGCAGACACTAATATAGATTCCGAAATAAAAATATTAAATTGTATCCGTGCTTCCCAAAGTCAAAGTCAAAAATATTTTATTTAGTTTAGGTATAAAGCTCACGGTTACAAAGAACTTTGCAACAAAGAACAAAGAAGCTTTGGATACAGTTCTAAATACAATATTGGATAAAATTATCTTCTTTTAAAGGTTCCGTATCGTAAAAAAGAAAAAAAAACAACACCATTTCAAGATTACTTTGTTTTCTAATCGTCTTTTCGTGTTTCCGGAAAAACAGAACAGGAGATGTCCAGCCGCATCATCCTAATAACGAAAGAAAAAAATTTAAAGAACTGCGGTTGGCAACCCGCCTGTCAAGCATGGCAACTATGACAAAATCCCCTATGAGGCAATCTACGGGGATCTTTGCTCAGCAGTGCACTTTATACAGCCTATTAAATTGCACCTATTAATTAAATTAATAAATGAATTTAAAAAATGTTGCTGTTGCTCATGGGCGGCGGTGGTCCTTTAACACCACGTGATTTGCAGCTTGTTTTACCCCTCTCAAGTATATAAAAAAAAACCTTGCCTATTATTCTCAGGATGGATGAGTTATCTACGTTATATGGAATCCTTAAGACGCGAGTGCACATAACAAGTTTTTTTTTTAATTTAATAAAACAAGTAATTATCACATAGTGCCTTCAGATCACCGGGACAAAAAAAAATTTAGTCCTTCAAACCACTCATACAATCACATACTAATACAACATCAACACACTCATACAATTACCCCGTGTATAATATTAAAAGTCTAGAATTCGACGTAAATAAAAGTTTAGTAAGTCATAAAATGTGATTACTCAAATGCCAAAATGAGGTGAAATAAAGTTTTTTTTTTACTTAGGTGTAGTTTCGTGGCACAGAACACTAATATTTATGCATATCATGCACATGACAATTTTTAAAGTTCCAGAAAGTGAGTGATATTATTACAAATTACGTTTTTTTTATAAGATAGGGTGACAAACGAGCACACAGTCCACCTGATGGTAAGTGGCTGCTGCGGCCCATAGACATCTACATCTATCCTCGATTACAAATCAAAATGCAGATGCGTTGTCACCCGTGAAGACTATGATGGAATGCCTCGTTTCCAGTAAAAAGAGTCTCCGGTTCTCTACACTCACCATACGAAACACAACAGCATTAAGTTACTATTTTACGCTGGTATTGTGTGAGAGCATGGTCCTTCCCCGGTCGAGCCGACCCATTCGTGCTACAACTGTAGTACCAATATAACTTCAGCATGGCTCTACCACGTATAGTAGTTATTATAACAAGTTGTGTGTTTCAAAAGAATAATGCTTAAATTGTTTGGCAAAGTTCGCAAATATTAAGGTGCTATCACATTTGATTTGTCGGTTTTGCCTAAATTTTGAATAATAAAGTTAGTTAAAGCATTAAAAGTTACCTCCTGTGCTTTGCGTGGTAGGAAAAAATACAAAATATATTCCTATGTTTTAAGTAAAAGTTTGTGGAGATATTAGGATTTATGTTTTTTAATTAAATGTGGCACACGTCACTTGCTGGATGTACTTAAAGGATATTTTTACCAAGGGCAAATAAAAGTAATTTTCAGATTTTCAGTCCCCACGGGGGTATCTCCTCTTCTCTAAAAATTCTCTCTTCGTCGTTTTTTTTTTTTTGCACAGTCCACCGAATAGTAAATATATAATATAATGGGTGCGTTTGGCAGAAAAAAGCGCTAGCAAGCGCTTGTAAACAAAATGGCGATCGTAAGCGGTAAGCGCTGTCAAATCGTAAGTAGCTATTTTCCTCCAGGACACGATGTTAGTTTTAACCGGGGAACCTAACCTAATTTAAATATATGTTTGTAAAGTATTGATATTAAAAACTTACCAATCATGAATTTTTAATAACATGTATATGTTTATTCATGTCATTATATTACTTAAAACTAATATTGCACAAAACAACTTATAAACTCTACTTCAAAACAAACAAATTAAATAAGTAAAATGGCGGAATGTGTCAGCGCTACCGCAGTAGCAATCGTGTCCTGGCCGAAAACTATTTCAGCGCTTATAAGCGCTTGCTAGCGCTTTTTCTGCCAAACGCACCCAATGACATCTACATTTACCCTTGATTAAGTTTCAAATGAAGAATGCTTTGCTTGTGGCTTCTCTAGGTGATAAGCTTAGAAATGAGGTTATTCGCAGTAGAATAAATAAGCTGAAGTGGCAATGGGCTGGCCATATAGCTCGAAGAACCGACAACAGACGGGGAAAAGGTTCTCGAGTGGCAGCCTCGTACCGGTAGGCGAAGTGTAGGGCGACCCCCGACTAGATGGAGTGACGACCTTGTAAGACCTTGGAAGTCTTTTTTCCCCTATATCTATTTATATCTATATTTATCATAATCCAAGGAATGCTACAAAGCAGGGTCTTTTAGACCCTGCTTTGTAGCATTCCTTGGATTCATACCGGACTTTAAGCTTCACTTAATCGAAATTACATTGAGCAATAGAGACTGATATTATACATTCTTATTAGCTTATTACTTGGTCAATGGCTTAATGATAATTAATAAATGACATGAAATTTAATAACTATATATGTATTTATATGTATACTTGTTAATAAGTCCTTTTTTAATGTTTTGTTTTATTATTATTTATTATTATTTTTATTAGTACATACGTACATATATACACAATAGACATATATATATATATATATATTTAAAATCAATTCTTATTATTTTGTGCTAAAGAGTATGTATTTATGTATTGTATATATACATACATACATACATATATATATATATATATATATATTACTATAAAAGTAAGGCTTATCAATCATAATTTTATTAGATCGAAGCTGATATTATGCTACTTTATTAACATTTTAGCATTTTGATTTACCTACTAATAATTATAACCACCCAATCAAATTAAGCACAATTTCACGAATAAATGCCATATAATTTGCCATATAATTTATATGAATAAGTAAACCACCTTGATTATGTATTTAGAAAATAATGTTTTAGTAATCTTTTAAAGGTTGTCATAGATTTGGCATCCCTTATCTCTTTTGGTAGTTTGTTGTAGATTAGGCACCTTCATTTAAAATACATTTTTACCGTAGTTAGTACGTGCTGTACGTAGTTTTAATTCTCTGTAAAGTCTTGGTCTTAGTTTTGTTATAGGTTTATTTTTTGTAAAACTTAATTCTGTGCGAATGATTTTATTTCGTATTTTACGTACTAAAATAAAGAAATATATACAAAAATATTAAAAAATGTCTACGAATATTAATAAATTTAGACCATTATGTAAATTATTATATATATAATATTAAATTATGTAACATAACTCTTCATTCAACACAAAGTACCGACACTTATGTCTATCTACTTCCTCGAGTCTTGTAAATTCGTTAGGAAATACCCATAATCTCTACTTACCTATAACCCGAACTAAAAGAAATAATAGAAATTTATTTAAGCCTAGGATACCCTTCTCCAAATTAAAATTAGTTTCGACTAGTCCTCACGTTATGTCATTAAATATTTATAACCATTTACCGAATTGTATAAAAATGCTAGAAAACCCTGCGCAATTTAATAAATAGTAAAAAATTCTTATTAATAAATATAATTATATTTTAAATTAATTGCTGGACGATAAACAACGACCAAGAAGGAATACTTCGACTACAATGTATTACTAATTAAACTAATTTATATAAAATAATATTGAATGTTGATGATATGATATTTTATAAATTATGTTTAAAAGTTAGATAATACAAAAATAGCTGGCCTTCTAGTGTTGCTATGCCCTTGCGTCACATGTATGCCTATCTAGATTGTACCATCTTAAATTTTTTATGTGACATGCAATAAACAATTTGAGCTAGGACATTGAAATTAGGGAAATATGCATCATTTTAATATAAAGACATATATCGTAGGGCTTTCGCGTCAACAAATGGCGTTTGCTACTTTTTTATTTAATAATAATCCTCAAAAATCCATATCACTAGACAAAATAATATTAAAATAACTATAAAAATGTTTAGTAATTTATATGAAGTAATTTTGAAAGTCATGTGGTGGGCAAGCTTCATCCAGCGGCTGTAAGTTGCAGTCTGTATCCACCCATCTGCCGAAGTATTTCTTATGCAGGTCTACTCTGGACACAAATGATGCTATACTCTTTCATTTGAGTCCATCTAACTATAGAAGTCTTTTAACAGCGGCGTCATTGTCTTCGCGAAATTTGACAATTGCTGTGAAACTAAACTTCACATTTTCGCATATATCCGCGAGTAACTTCCATGAAACGGATTCTCGTTTAAGCCTGAGATTAAGTATAAATCATTTTTTGTAATAAGGCCGAATATGTATGTGGTGTGGTGTTATAACATCCTTAGATGTATCCTCAGTAGAGTTCGTTCATCCCTCAAATAAGCAGTTAAAGTTTAGATTGAAAAACCCGGGAAAGACGATGCGTTTCTTTTACAGCAACATCTTTTTGTGTTTATAGTTCAATTCGACAAAATGGCGATAGGAATTCTAACTTTTTAAACTGAGATGGGAGGACCCTTTGTGATTAAGAGTGTTGACTTTGAAATAACCAAGAGTAGTATTTGTTTAATTTCACAAGATAGAGATGTTTTAGGGGATTAATTTTAGAGAAACTACCTTGGTACTTGATTTTTTTATAGGGTAAGTATACTATTTATATATGATTTCTTATATTTACAAACTATACATTAATAGTCACGGCAATATATAAGAAATTATATACATACATAACGGTGATTTTTGAATCTCGACAACAGCGGCCCCTACCGGGTTCATTTGTAAATCTAAACCATTCAGGTGCAAAATTCAAACAGAAGATAGCAAAATGTTCCTAATAACTACTCAAAATAATAAAAAAACTGCGTTTGCCAACTCAACTGCTAGATTTGGTAAATATCCCCGCAATCTATGGCAGAGGCAGTTCAGCAGTGGACTATTGATGTAATGGATGGAGGATTTAAATACCTTTAGATAAAAGCAATGTTACGAATTTTAACTTTTTTTAAATCCCACGTTTCAGGCAAAAAGCGTCCGTGTATACACAGGGAGACTGAACTGAGGCATTTGACATCCTGATGTCATATTTAACCCGGGCTACCTTTATATCTGTAGTTTGATTTACCCAGAATGGGCTTAAGGTAATTTTATAGAAACAAGAATGACAAACGAGTAAACAGTTGGCCCATTAACACTTCCGTTCATCCTCGATTAAGTATCAAAAATTCAGATGCATTTCAGTTTAATTTTATAACTTAAAAAAATACCTTTAAATTTCGCAAAGCTGTCGTTACAAACAAATGATTCTTAATGATGTCTTGAAGTCTTGCAGTGGTATGCTTGGGTTTAGTATTAATGTTATTAATTATAGGATCCCAATCAGGTGGTAGTCACCAGCCTCCTTTTCTATTGGAATTAAGATGTTTTCATAATTTCAATAGCCTTACGTATCATCCCAGGTAGGAATTGATGTTCTTTCGCGAGAATTTATGGTCTTTGGGGTAGGATTATGGTTGAAGTAGGATTAAAAAATGACATTTCACAAATATAAATAAATTTTCTTGCGCCAAAGAAATAAAGACATTTCATTATGGTTGTTCATTATTGTTTTATTTTATTTGCCATTTTTTCGGAAAAACGTCTGCTCTGAAAAGAGCCAGCAAAAAACCTAGTAGGACTGAACTAGAAAGTAGAAATATTGAATATGAAATGTATACATAGAAACGGTATAGTAGCAACCACCTCTTTCCCAAGAGTTATTATCAGTCACTTATTTTTAATATTATAATACTCAATCCTTTTCAAACAGATTTTGTTGACATAACTTGCGTATTTTCGGGGACTTTGTTGTAAAAGCATGTACATTGCTCCACGGAGGAAAATCTGATTATTTAGAGTAAATTTATTGATATTACTAACTTTTGCTGGTTCCTAGTATTTACGTACTGTTATGTCAAATATTACTAATATCATTTATGTTTTTAAATACTTAATATACTGCGCAGCCAAAGTTAATTTAATTTTTTATGTATAAAACATTTTTTTTAACCAAGGGTGACAAATGAGCACACAATCTACATGATAGTAAGTGACCCATTAGACATGTGTATTTATCCTCGATTTAGATTAAAAATGCAGGTACATCGCCCCTGAGAACCAAGATAGAATGCTCCGTTTTCAGAAAAACTGACATTGTAATAAAAAGAATACTTAATATTAATAACTTTCATAATATGATACCATACAAAATATTATTACGTTTGGCTCTCACAATCCAATAAATAAGACTGTTGCCAGTTGCAATTAAGGCGACACCGTGAAAAAATGCACCTCCTTTCATCGAATAGTATGCAACTATGACACCACTAACGAAAGTGGAATTTTGATATAGGTAAATTCGTGTCTTTATCTTGAATTTGATTGTTCAAAAACACGATTGTATAATTTTGACTCGATCATAATTATTTGCGAGAACACCTCTAAAAATCACTATAGTTGAAATTACAACGAAATTACTCAATCTATATGTTTGGGAATCACTCAAATATATTCATAACATCAATATTCATAATTTACTTGTTTATTATTTTGATAACATAAATCAATAATTTTTAAAAAAATATTTTAAGATTCTGACAATTTCTAAGCACTTTTAATCGTCGCGGGCGCTACGCAATTTTAGACCTTATGACGGCGTTTTTTAAAGTTTTTATAGAAATTATGTATTCAATTGGATCAGTAGGGCCATAGCCTTTTCGATATGTCGTCTTAAGGATTAATATCATACAATAAGTTACATCAATGCAACAACTCATCGACAAAAAGATAAAATCAACCGAAGCGTTCGCTGTTGTTTCCAATGAACGACTTATTTTCGATATAAATTTATTGATATTTGAAAGCTAAAGATATATTATATTGGTAAACGCTAAGTTCGACGAACTGGGTTTAGTTATTTATTTAGTAGAAAGTTATTACTAGTCAGAAATAGATAATGATCACTTATTACTAAATATTATACAACATATAAAATATCTATATAAAAACCCCGTGGTTCCCGTTAAGTGCGATATCAGAATCAGTATTCATTAACTTCAATTCAGAAAACTCGAACATAAAAAAAATGTTTTAAAAAATTGTATTGGCAAACTGTATGTAGTTTTACTACCTCAGCATGGGCCGCGGAGTAAGAGTATTGTTAAAGATCCTACTTTACCGCATCGGTGTCAGTTAGAGGTAGTAATTTACCATCAGGTGAGGAGCATGCTGGTTTGCCCCTCGTTTGCTCGTCTATGAAAAAAAATCGTGTTGTATGAGAAATTCGATTATTCGCGTTTCTCTGTGTTTGCAAAATTTTATTATATGCTTAATAAATGCCATTAATGGGTCGGCTCGACCGAGCCGTGGTAGCTCAGAGAGCCGTGGTAGCTCAGACGGTTAGCGCTCGCTGTAAATTTCACAATACGCGACCAAATCGGGTTCGATCCCCGCCGGCACCAATGAAATTGTTAATTACAATTATAAGTGCTGATTTACCACGTGCTCAACGGTGAAGGAAAACATCGTGAGGAAACCTGCATGTCTGAGAAATAGAAAAAAATATATATTTCGAAGACATGTGAAGTTCACCAACAAGCATTGGGGCAGCGCGGCGGACTATTCCTTGCCTTAAACCCTCTCAGAAATAAGAGGAGGCCTGTGCCCAGCAGTGGGACGTATATAGGCTGTAACTTTACTTTGTACTTTTACTAGAAACGAGGCATTCTATCTTAGCCCTTCGTGTTGACAACACATTTACATTTTGATTCTTATCGAGGATAGATCTAGATGTCATAGGCCACAGCATCCATTTACTATCAGGTGAACTGTGCGCTTGTTCGCTTGTTGATCACTCTTATTTCATGAAAAAAAATATATCAAGCTGTTAGAGTATTACAATATATAATACATCATCATATTCTCAACCTCAATTTGGCACTTCATGACACACGCCTATGTGTTATTCTAAACTGCCATAAAAATGTCGTAAACCTAAAAAAGCTCCAATAAATTAATGGCGGGCGAGCTCGGTATTATCGTCCATTAATTTTTACCGCCACCTTAAAAGGACGCTTTAGTAGTCATAGACTCGACACAACAACCGCTTTCAATTATTTTTTCGTTAATAGACTAAAGAATAACTTCTCGAATTATCACGAACACCTTCTTCGTCGTTTTCAGGTCGTACTAGTCCACTTAGTGTGGGCTAGAGCTTGTTCTATACTAGGTATTACTATACTTGTCACCCTTGGCAGGCGATTGGCAAACACAGTGTCAGAAGGTTCGCTCCTTTATCACGAACTGAGGTTTGCTAGAAGTACCAAGTATCAAGAACTTAGGTTTGCTAGAAGTATTAAGTATCAAAAACTGAGATTTGCTATAAGTATAACGTATCAAGAACTAATGTTTGTTAGAAGTATTATGTATCAAGAACTGAGATTTGCTAGAAGTATCAAGGATCAAGAACTGAGGTTTGCTAGAAGTATCAAGTATCAAGAACTGAGGTTTGCTAGAAGTATTATTTATCAAGAACTGAGATTTGCTAGAAGTATCAAGCATCTAGAACTGAGGTTTGCTAGAAGTATCAAGTATCAAGAACTGAGGTTTGCTAGAAGTATCAAGTATCAAGAACTGAGTTTTGCTAGAAGTATCAAGCATTGAGAACTGAGGTTTGCAAAAGGTATTAAGTACCAAGAACTAAGGTTTGCTAAAAGTATTAAGTATCAAGAACTGAGGTTTTCTAAAAGTAGCAAGTATCAGGAACTGAGGTTTGCTAGAAATATCAAGTATTAATAACCGTAGTTTGATAAAGAAGTAATTACTTGTTGCCAAGTAATTCCTTGTTAAGTCATTACTTAAGGTTGCTAGAATTCTTAATTACAAAATCTGATTCTATAGTTGAGTAACACACGTTACTTACTTGAGCAAATGCCCAAGTAACACTCTACGCTTGGTGGTTGTTTATGTGTTCAGAAACATAGTTCTTCATTATTATGAACGATGTTTTGGCTTACTGTCAAAGGTTTCGAAATAACCAACAATTCTAAGGCATAAAATTCTGTATGTTAATACTTACGAACGACGCGACGATTAACACGATTTTTATGACGCCGAAAATAAAAAAATGTTGAAGTTAGATAACGTCAAAACTTTTAAGGTAAAAGGGTTCATTTAGCAGAAATAACATAATCTCGAAAAAATAGTTACATATATTCATGTAATCACCTGTCACTCCTATAAAGGGAGATGAGTTGGAGATGGCATGAAAGGGTTGTCACCCGGGCTTCTTAGCCTAGCTAAGATCTATTTGCCTATTGTGGCAACTTCGGTACCCCGTGAGCGCTTACTATGCGCCAGGTTGTCAAAATCGTTATTTTAAAATTCAACTCTAAAGAAATAAACGTAAAAGTAAAAAAAATGTTTCATTAATTCTTGTTTTCTATTAAAAATAATTATTATTCGATAAAATTAAATGTGTTAAAGTAAATAGTGTAAAACTTACAACATAAATATAATGTTTGATTATTATACTTATTTGTTTAATTTCTGTTCTTATGATTATTTATTCGATATATATATTTGAAAAAAAAATTCAAATTCTATCTCCTCTAATATAATATTATCTACAACAGCAAAAAACCGTTCCAATGCTATCCAAAGTTTTCATTTTTTATCCAAAATAACCTCAAAGTAGTGCTTAAGTAAAGGAAATGGTGACTATTACTTGGCTGAGTATTCTAACTTTTGACAGTTCTAACTTGGAGCAATTACTTAACTATCGAATACAAATCGTTACTTAAGTAATTACTTTTACTCAAGTAATTACTTTTACTTGTTTATAAATACGGGTGTAAGAACTAAGGTTTGCTAGAAGTATCAAGTATCAAGAACTGAGGTTTGTTAGAAGTATTAAGTATTGAAAACTGAGGTTTGCTAGAAGTATTAAGTATCAAGAACTAATGTTTGTTAGAAGTATCAATTATCAAGAACTGAGGTTTCCTAGAATTATTAAGTATCGAGAACTGAGATTTGCTAGAAGTATCAATTATCAAGAACTGAGGTTACTAGAAGTATCAAGTATCAAGAACTGAGGTTTTCTAGAAGTATTAATTACCAAGAACTGAGGTTTGCTAAGAGTATTAAGTATCTAGAACTGAGGTGTTCCAGAAGTATTAAGTACCAAGAACTGAGGTTTGCTAAAAGTATTAAGTATCAAGAACTGAGCTTTGCTAAAAGTATTAAGTACCAAGAACTGAAGTTTGCTAAAAGTATTAAGTATCAAGAACTGAGGTTTTCTAGAAGTATTAAGTACCAAGAACTAGTAGAAGAACTTAACGTATGTTATCTACTATTACAGCTTATCAGAAGCTCAATGCCAAAGAGAGGATTATTCAATGATTGCCTCACAGGGGAGAGGATATTTGCCAATACCGCGCTTGACAGGTTGGTTGGCAACTGCATATGTTTATTCTTACGCTTCCCATTACAATTCACGAAAATTCAACTACTGAACTTAAGCCATAGTAATATCATACGTTGGCAATCGCAATTTTATTTTTATTCAGTTGTTATCAGGAAGATGCTGCTGTCCATCTCTTGGTTCAGCCTCCCTCTGTCGCCTTAACGATGACATGGGGTAGTGGATATTCTTACACCGTCACTACATAATGTATTGGGTATATTACATCTAGTATATTCTTATCATTAGATTAGATTGCTGGCACAAATGGGGGCCTGCGGATGCGCTAGTCAGCCGGCGTGTAGCAGGATGGCTGGTAAAGTCCGGCCGCCTATGTGGTTTGGCGAAGACCTGATGCGTTAGAGCTCTGGTAGAAGAACCCCAACTCATGGATGACTTCCACTTCTTGTCTTGTACCCAGACCTGAATAGCTGGATAAACTGCGGTTGCCAATCCGCCTGTCTTGAGTGGCAACTATGGCAAATATTCGCCATGTGAAACAATTCATGAGGGATAGGCCTCCTTATCCGTTATACGTATAGGTAACGTTGGTTCAGCTAAAGACTTTTAATAGGCTATGAATAAATAATCTGTATTATTATAAACTATCTCGACTACCTCGACTGTCTCGTCGTCTGAGAGGTAGAGAATAGAGAGTATACCTATGCTTTCGCATACATTTAGACACTATAATCCTGCCTTGCGCCGACGGCTATAGTCTCCGTTGAAGCTAGCCGCCGTGACCGAAATTTGGCCTCGAAGATATTACCACCAAATTAATCTATCGTCAGATTAGGATAACTGAGAAAACTAGTTCTGTGAAACTATTTGGTAATAGCTTTAATTTTCTTATATAAAAAGCGCATTTCCCTAGAGCATTGACCCAACGCTTTTACATAATGAATTAAGCTTACCAACCGCCCGCACTGCTCGAGACATGTCCAGCCCTATCCCGCTTGTAAAACCACCCCTTTTTGGGATTAATTCTCTAAAGCAAGGATAAATCACTTTCATTATACCTTCTATACCCGAGATAAAAAGCTAAAAAAAATTTCTGAATGGATATACTGAATCAAATTCAATTTATAGTTCAAAATAATTTTAGAGACTTTGCATCTAATCAAGTTACTCCAAAAGTTCCACAATTTAAATATTGAATCTGACCTTAGTGCTCAGAAACAAAAGCGATGCATTTTCGATAATTTAATTTGGAATAAATGAACCATAATATGGTTTCTTTAATTTGAAATTAATATGAAAGTTATATAAATAATATTAAATTATTAATACGGCTTGTGAAAACTCAGTGAGAACGATTAAGCTAAGTGATTAAATGTAAAAGTAGACGATTTAAGTGGTAGAACCGCCATACTGTGTTTGTAGCACGAATAGATTGGCTCGAACCGGGAAGGAACACACTCTCATTTGTGTGAGTGTGTTCCTTCCCGGTTCCCGGTGAGTGTAGAGTACTGGAGATCCTTTTTACTAGAAACCAGACATTCTATCTTAGCCTTTAGAGGTGACAACGCATTTGCGCTTTGATTCTTAATATAGAATAGACGTAGATGGCTATGGTCGACAGCATCCACTTACCATTAGGTGGAGTGTGTGCTCGTTTGCTACTCTAACTCTTTTAGAAAACATCAATATAATATTTTTTAATAATGCTTACTTAAACATATAAGAGATTTAATCACGCATCTCGTCATATGTTTATCATATGGGTTGATGTATTCAACCCATATGATAATGGTTCTGCCAGAAGGATCTTACGCATTCCGGTAGATGATAGACAACCATATCGTTCAAGTATATCATCATTTTTGAGTAGGACATAGGTTTTTCTAAGAAATTATTATACCAGTCATTTATTGACGAGACGTGAATATTTATTTAATAATACAAATAATAATGCGTCCCCTTAGACTGCCTGATAAGTGAGATATTTGCCATAGTTTCCACGCTTGGCAAGTGTACTTTTTTAATAATTATTATTAAGGCAATTAAGGAAGACGCTTGCCCATGTCCCGTTTTAGTTTCCGTATGTCGCATCTTACGGTACTTGTGACATGATATGTTGGTTTCTATGGAGTGTAGAAGTAAGGAGTACAGACGGTGTATTAAAAGGTAAAATTAATAAAAACCATTAAATAAGGGTGGTGCCACTATTACAATGGGGTAAATTTTAAAGAACGCACCGAAAATATTAGTGGGATAGACGACTTTTTCGAGTTTATATTTACTAAATAAAATTATTTTAGATTTTAGAGCTAGTGAACAGTTTAGCAGCACACTTAAACCGTCGACAACTGCTAAGTTCATTTCATCCTAGTAGCTACTCCAGCGCTGTTGTGAAGAGTTTTGGAGTTGTTATTTACTGCTTACAGATGGCCACTTTTTCAACTGTTCTACTATGGGAGTTGGTACTCCTTACTTCTACACTCCATACTGGTTTCTTTTACACTGCCACAGTCTAATTCTAGTCAACTGTTGTAAGGCAAAAGTTTCGGCTGCACAGCCTACATCTTTATATTATTATGTTTAATCGTACCTGCGTCTGCTAGTGATCGTGTTACTTCTGAACAACTCGACCGATTAAGGTCATAATGACACAATATATTTGTTTTGTCGAATCGATATTACATATTATAGTGTCTGTTAAACGTGGCAACTATGGAAAATATCTCCAATAAATCAAATCAAATATAAGGCAATCTATGAAGTGGCTTATATTCAGCTGTGGACATCTGGATGAAAGCTTGAGAAAGGTGTTATAACATCGTCTGAGGAGTTTCTAGTAGCGCCTGCCAGATGGAGATTTAATTATCTCGTGTCGCCAGATGTAAAATACCCAGAACGATAACGTGGAACCTTAAAGTAACGAAACGTCTTGTACTAAGCTTATTGGCCTAAGTTTCACCATGCACCAAGCCAAGGGTACTGATTAGTGCACGGTAAAACAAAAGCCGCTGTAAGGCACGGCAATACGGGACGGGTTCCGGGATTAATAAATTGTGATAAGTAATAAATTGATGTGTGTTTTTTTAATAAAATGTTTATTTTCTTCTTTTAAGAGTATTCAAATAAATACGTGTTTTAACCCCCTATAAAGAAGGATGTTATATATTTGAGTATCGATGTAACTGTGGGTCTGTCTGTAGCTTTCAAACGGATTACAGCTTTAGATTTAGTTTCTTTTACCGACCTCAAAAAGGAGGATTCAATTCTACTGTATGTTTTTTATGTGTGTTACCTTAATAATGCGTATTTAACCGAATCAATGTACTGGGTGGTATTGAAGTCGGTTGTACAAAATTTTTAATTTTTCAGCAGTTCGAAAATCATCAGCACTTTTTGTTTCGGGAATTTTTTAAATGTGTAATTTAAGTTAATATTTTTTTTTTACTGTCAATGCATTTCACATATGAAGATTTCCTATTATTAATATTTAGAAGAAATTTGTAGTCCGTTAACTCACAAAGGCTGCCCGATTCATGTTACTCACAATGCCTTGTCACAAACCGTGTCATTAACACTAGTAGTACCGCTTATAATATCCCTTATTAACACAAGTAATATTCCTGTTAGAACCTTCAACTAAACAAAAATTGCGTTTGTTCGGAGTAGTTGAAGATAGTAGTCGAATAGCAGCTCCAAACATACGACCTATTAACTTCATAGTCTGTACCTTATTCGACACCGTGCGACCGCACCGGCATATAATTACATGTACTAACTATAAGAATAGGCGCATTCGAATTATTTTTTAAATATTTTATAAAAAAAATTATAAATCTAACTATCAGATGTTTACTACCAAACTTGAAAATCAATGTGAAAGTCCAAACATCATTTATAAATCGACCAAAGTCATTGACACCGGTCTTGTTTTTTACAAACTGAATCGAAAGGGATGTTTGTTTCCCGACATAATTCAACTGCTGGGGTATTATATTGGTCGTATTAATCAGACTGCCGGCATGTTTCTGACTTCGTGCGTGAAGAGTGATTGGAAATTTCTGGGAAATTCCGCTGAACGAACCGCGACGACACAAATGTATTGTCAGTGCTCTTTGTTTATATCATCATGTCGTATATTTGCTTTGACATGCTATGTTCAAATTTAGATTTAATTCTTAATATTTTTAAACTCGATAAAAAAATTAAAACATTTCCTTCGATTTAAATATCACAAATATTATTTTTAGCCGGTTATTAAAAAATAACATCCGAGCTAAGGTTGCATTTGGAGTAATGTTCATATGATTTCTATGCTATTCCAATTTTTTTCTATAGAATATGGGTAAACTAGCACATAATATACCTTTCCTTCATTGTAAGTGGGTATTGTAGCAGATATAAAATAATCTGTTTAAAAGATTTGTCTAGAAGAATTCCAAATAAATAAGGAATTCAGAATTTGAAGCAACCTTCGTATGATTTCTAGGCTTACTTATCTTCACGCACAATCCCTAACGGGGTAGCCAGAGAGAACAGATCGCCAAGTGTCACGATCCTTACATACCTCTTTCGCTTCTTTCAGGTTCATTAACTTCTTCATACATGCACCGTCTAGGTATCCGAGTACTCTTGACCTTCCCCTCTTCGAGAAATTTGCTCACATGGTCTTCAAAAGTTAGTCTCGGTCTACCTCGACACCTTTTAATATTTACTTTCGCTCCAAATATTTTCTTCACCATTCGGTCTTCACTCATTCACTCAACGTGCCCAAATCATTGGAGTATCAATTTTTGTGATAAGGTCATCTTTCAATCCTGCCATATTGCGAATCTCTTCGTTTCGCTTTCGATCGGCTATGGTAACGCCACACATTTTACGAAGAGATCGCATCTCCACCGCATTCAACTTGCTTTTATGCTTCTTCTGGCATACCCAGGTTTCGCTGCCATATAACAAAGTCGGTACCAACACTGCGTTATGTATTGCAAGGCGTGCACTCCTCACCACGCCTTGCCTTTTTGACTAATGCTTTCAGGGCACCATTGACTTTGTTTCCGGCAGCGACGCGCCTATCCACATCTAAATCACATCTTCCATCCCGGCTGAAAGCACTCCCCAGGTATACAATTTCATATACCTGTTCTAGACATTCCTGATTTACCCATATTTCACATTTCGTTCTCTCTTCGTCCTTTTCAAATACCAGAACCTTAGTTTTATTAGCATTCAAACGGAGATCTTTAATTTCACATTCCTCTTTCATACACGTGACTAATGCCTGCAGTTATGCTTCTGATGGTGCAATAAGCACTGCATCATACACAGCACACAATTTACTTTTATGTCACCCAATTTCACACCCAAACAGCTATTTTTCAGCTTCTGTAAACAGCTGTCGAGATACAGTATGAACAGCCGGGAAGACATGACACAACCCTGTTTTACGCCCGCTTGGACGCTAAACATGGGTGACAGGTCATGCCCTACCCGCACACAGGCTTTACAGTCATAGTAAAGTGACTGCACAGCCCTTAACAATCGACCATCCACACCATATCCCAGCAACAGTTCCCACATTTTCTTCCTTATAACCTTATCAAATGCTTTCTCCAGATCCACAAAAGCACAGAAAATCCTCTGGTTAACACTCAGAAGCTTTTCCGTGATCATGCGGAGAGAAAACATTTGATCCGTGCATCCTCTTCCAGGTCTAAATCCGCATTGTGCCTACCATAAGAATCTTTCCGATTTCTCTTGCATCCTACGTGTCAAAACCTTCGAGTAAACTTCACTTGCTAAACTGGTCAAGCTGATCGCTCGATAGCACCCGCAGTCAAAATGTGAACCTTTACCTTTATATAAAGGCACAATGACCGCGGATCGCCAATCATCCGGGACATCTCCCGTCCGCCAACACAAGTTGCACAGCAGACGAAAGCTGTCCCAGACGCGAGGCCCACCATACTTGACCATTTCAGCAGTAAATCTGTCTAGTCCTAGATTTCTAGGCTATTGCAATTTTTTTTATATAATAATAATAATGTCCTCCATACAAAATTTCTAATGCCAGCACGGTTATAATTCACAAGCGTATGCGCAAGCACAGGTGCACTCTCTATTCCCTCACTCTCATAATCCGATGGGACGGTAAACCGACACGACCGGAGAAAGATCTGGCGCAGGACCGACGGCTTTTTACGTGCTATCCGAGGCACGCGGGTAAGACACCGCTAATTCCTGACTCCGGGAAACTACTGAGAATTTCTTGACAGAAAACTCGAAAATTGATTTTTTATTGGTACCAATCCCGGAACCCATGATCAGCAGTCGCACTACTGCAATCACTAGAAGCGGTTTATTTTTATATAGAATAAGGGTGACAAACGAGCACATAGTCTGCCTGATGGTAAGTAGAATTCACTTGAATAATGAAAAACATTTAGAATCATTCTATAAATTGTACTTTACTCCGCCGTGTAGTGGTGACGTAAGAGAATCTACTCCCCACATCATCCGGTGTCGTAAGCGGCGACGGAGAGACATTAAACAAGAGATGGGTAAAAGCATTTCTCTAATAACAACCAAAAATAATGAGAAAGTGCGGTTGCCAACCCCCGCTAGCCAAACATTGTAACTATGAAAATGATAGCTACAATGTATGAATTGGATATCTTCATTCATTGTATATTTAGTGTACAACAATGATTATATAATTTTTATATATATATATATATATATAAACTATCGATCAACCTCGACTTCGCATGGGTGATTTCTGGATCTCGAGCACAGCACCTGCCACCACATCCAGTTGCCAATCTATACCATCCAGGAACCTAATCAAACACAGAAAAAAATCATTAAATCATTCCAGGCCTTATAAAGGAGCTCAGTGACAAACATACGTTAATGAAAGTTAAACAAGTTTCATACAATTTATTTCTTAACAAGAAATTATTTACATTATTACAATATACAGTTTAAGCATAAATATTACAAGTTTACACAAATTACCCTATAAAGGTGGTAAAAGTTTACATTAAAAGATCTTTATATGCTCCAAAGAACCTATAAGACCTATCCCAAATGGCACTTATCAGAATAAGTACTAGACACAAATATTTCTCTTTGGACTTAGATTCCAATGACAATATACATATGGTTATTAAACTATATATTCACAAATATTATTTAAAGTAACTTACAATTTTACAACTTCAGAACTGTGGTAACAATATAGAAATATAAGTTTCGTTAAGGCTTAAAGTTACAATTCAAAATCCATATTTAAATAGTTATCGATATAATTATTTAAATATCTATTATAATGTGCTATATACAAACATATAAAATATTTATTACATTATATTATATACAAACATACAAATTGATTAACAACAAGGTTTCTCTTGTTACAATACTTACAATGTTTCTTTCAAATCATATTTTACAAGTTTTTATTTGATTTTATTTCTTCGTACGAATTTCCGGTTCATGATATTTTAATCAATTTTTGAATTTTCAGACATCCGAATGAGTTGAAATTTGACGTGCTTATGTAATTTTGACCGGTATATACGGTACCATGGAACTGCCCTGATAATGGATCCAGTTTCTGTTTTAAGCAGATTTTATTTTTAATTAAATTTATGTCTAGTAAACCTCGAAACGTGTTTACATTCTTAAGAAAGGCTGTATTTTGTTAAATTAGAAACTAGTTGAACTATTTACAATGAATACAACAAAAAGAGTTTATGTGCACAATTCAATTGTGCTAGTGAGTGAGTTCGCGTGTCATCAACAAGAACATTAAAGCCTATATTTAAGTCCATAATGCTGATTAAAAATCTTATCCGAATACATGTGAAACGGTTAAGTTAAAAATGTATCAATACGTTTTGAGGTATCATTTCCAAGCTCCTTTAGAGTTTGGTTAAAATTTCCAATTTAAATGCTCCCTCTCATAATTTCTCTTCCGTTCTCTCTTTCACCTCTACCCTTTTCTCAAATTTTCCAAAAATTACTTCTGACTCTTCTAAAATTTCTGTCATTAAATCTCTTTCATGTTATAAATTAAAGCCTCTTCTACATTGTTCTGCATCATTAAGCTACTACATAGGTCTAGCAAACATAAGTCTCTCACTTCCCTGTCTCCTCATAATCTCTGCCGCGGCAGGAGTAGCAACAAACACTGCCGTCTGACCATTTAATTCCATAAAATTTCCTCTCTTACGGTTCTGCCCGCTTGATCTTCTACCCAGTCTTGTGTCGAATTGATCTTCTGCTTCACTTTGATCATAATCCACTACTGGTTCCTTTATTACTTCTTTTCTTCGTAAATTCTTCTTAGCAGCCAAGAAATATGGTTGAGATACACTAGACACGTTGGGAGAAGATATCTGTCTGGTCATTCTGCCACCAGATCCGATCCTCTCGAATGAGGGGAAATGTCTTTGAAGGTTTTCAGAGAAAGACTGTCTCCTGTTATTGAATCGCCGCACGTCCAGTGGTTGGTGGCCGAATGAAGCACGCCGGAGGAAACGGGGCTCTGGATCGGGACGATATGATTTAAGATGTGATTCTTGATTGTGATTTGATTTCAGGGAGTCCTCGTAGCTACAACTGAAAAATAACAAGACTTTAATCTTCTTCCTTAAATTTCATTGATTGATTGTTTTCAAAGGGAGAAATGCGAAAGACCATCTTTATAATATGTTACGTATTAAATAAACAACAAATCTTTTGAGTATACTTTTTTATCTTGTCTACTTCAAATTCTAGAATGTCATAAAATATTCAAAAATGTATTTAGTGCGAAATATCAAATAACATCTGCGGTAAAGTTGAGGTTGACAATTGCCCTATTGAATATCCTGCTCAAATAATATCTCTATTTTTCAACAGTTGAAAATATTTTTATACTGTCTAAAATAAGGCAAAGTTATTATAGTCATTGAAGAATATTTACATAAATAAAGAATTAAATCTACATTCATGGTTCCTTGGGGTTTTTATCAATTTAGCCGATAAACGAGCACACAGTCCGCCTGATCAAAACGAAATCAAAACGCAGATAAGTTGTGTCACCCCTGAGGACTAAGATGGAATGCCTCGTTTCCAGTAACCAAGGGTTTTTTATAGGATAGGGTGACAAACGAGCACACGGTCGACCTGATGGTAAGTAGTTGCTGCGGTCCATAGACATCTACATCTATCCTCGAATACGGATCAAAAAGCAGATGCGTTGTCATCCGTGAGGACTAAGATGGAATGCCTCGTTTCCAGTAAAAAGGGTCTCCGGATCTCTACACTCACCATACGAAACACAGCAACTTTAAGCTACTATTTCACGCTGGTATTCTGTGAGAGCGTGGTCCTTCCCCGGTCGAGCCGACCCATTCGTGCTACAACCATAATATAGCTGCAGCGTGGTTCTATCACGTAAACTTTACTCATTCGTTTTAGAGATTCTTTCTCTATTTCATCATCATTGTGCAAAAGTCCAGGGCTGGACATGGACCCCTCCTATTTTAGGGAGGATTTGCCTTTAATATTCATGTTTTGCAGGCAAATTGACAATCGCGGTACTAGACTTCGCTGATCTGTTTATTTCACGCCTGACGTCAGTGAGATGGCGCCATCTATCAGAAATAAATAGATCTTTATGACATGGCGCCTTTTACGATTCTCTTACGCCAACACTAACATGGCATGAAATTTCAATATGAAAGAAGCCGTGCCTTACAAAAATATATTTTTTTATATTAATTTGTAACGTTACTTTGTGTGTACGTAAATTATTGATAAATAAATCACACAGAACACAGCTTAAAAACAAAAAAATACATATTACCGTTACCGATACAGCATAATAAAAACCTACCCCATAGATTGCCCCATAGGATGGATATTTGCCACCGTTGCCACGCTTGGCAAATGGGTTGGCAATTACAGATTTTATATTTAGTCGTTATTAGGAAGATGCTGCTGCCCATCTTCTGATTTTATTCCCTCTGTCGCCTCTTGATGACACCCACGGGACGATATGGAGTAGTGGATATTCCCACACCGCCAATACGTGGTCAAAATATATAATACAAGTAATTATTAAGCTCAAAGACTCACCCACTGCTCTCCTCCGAAGTGTGGGTAGTGGAATGCCCGCAGGGACACCTGACGGCTTCAGCGATTCCCGAGTCCTGCCCACTGGAATTCACTGATGTTATCGAAGTGTCTTGTCCTCTCCTAATTTGGGACGTGTACAGGTGTTTTAAAAAGCAATGTTTGTTCGTTCATGGTATAAGAGTTAATGGTTAGTGTCAAGTCGAAGAAATTAGTAAAATATTTTGACTTTTAAAAGCTGTATGCAATAACTGTTGATTATTTTCATTGAAAACTCGAATATTGATCAATTTTAAATGAACACTGAAGCGGTGAAGTGGAAGTAGTCGGTCGAATCATATTACTATTCGTGGTTAAGTTGCTTGGTTAGTGTAAAAAGTGTGGTAAGCAAACAGAAATTACTTGGTTAATAAATTAACCAAATGAGTTATTATTAAATTAGGAAGATTTTCAGCATTACGAACTAAACCAACGGACTTTAAATTGTAATGAGACATTTACGATATTTATCGATAAACTGTAACGCGCACATCAATAGTGTCGTTAAAAATTGTTCAATACGAGCCGATGTAATTTTTAGCCCGTTGGCTAAGTTGGTAAAAACGTTTTAATTTACAATTTATCTCACCTTGATTGTAATGGTCGTTGGTTGAATTTGATGCACATTCTCTCATGCTTTTGATTAATGGTATCAGAGCTTTCGCCAAATTGACTTTTAACGCATTTTTGATGCGCTTTCCCGAACTCCTCCACTGTGTTACCGTGGGGACAGGTTTTCTTCAATGTGCTATGGTTTATAACGTCAATATAAGAATCAGCTTCACTAAAGGACTGATTTAGCTCTTGGCACTGATTGCCTCCAGATGGAAAGAGACCTCCGTACTTTGTTAGGTGCTCAGTGGAGAAGGCATTAAGACGTTGTTGGGAATATGGTGTGTGCCGTTTTCTGTGAGGGCAAAAGATAGAATAGCAGTCAATCAACAGAAGTAACAGTAGCTAACGAAAAACGGGGGTATTTAGATTTAAGGTAGAGATGTAAAGAAAAAATCTTTTGTACTATCGATACTTTATTATTAAATAAAAATACAGTTTTGACATTTAATTTAAATAAATAAGTAACATTTAAAATAATCAGTACGTGTTTTGAGCCGAAGTTAAGGTGATTTATATGAAATAATGAGTCGCATGCTTTCTTTTGTGATGATGGTGGTGTCTGAAAAGCAATAGTAAAAATGATGTGTTACTTACCTTGTACATTATTCTATTTATATATCTAACTATAGTGTGTTTCTATTTATATATTATATTTTATTATACAAGTAACGGTCAAATGAGAGGGGAGGGGAATGCTGTCATCTATAGACATCTATCCTCAAAGAATGAAAATGCTGATGCGTTGTTACTACCAAGGACTCGGATTGCCTCGTTATATGTTAAAAATATCTTCGGTTCTCTACACTCTCCCTACGAAACACAGCAGCATTATGCTGGTATTTTACGTCAGTACTCTGGGGGGAGCCTGCCCATTCATACTGCAACCATAGTACTATATTATCTGAGGTACTAGTACTAGGCCACCATCTACACTAATATATTCAAGATTCTAAATGCCAGTAAAATTTTAAACGTAAACAGATCTTTCATTTTTGGAGAACTCCCTCATTAGTCTAATTGTTGAAAGCGCGAATGCTGATTATGAGGTAATGCACGTGATCTCTCTGTCGTGTCGGATTGCAATCACATCGGATTATATTGCGATTGAGGGAATAGAGAGTGTAGCGGTGCTTGCGTACACTTGGGCACTATAATCCTGTCCTGCACAGATGGCTATTCTCCGTTGAGGCTGGCCGCCGTAGCCGAAATTTGGTCTGGGGGACATTGTTATATGTATATTATTGCATTTATTAATTGAATGTGTTAAGTTCGAGAGAAAAAGAGAATTGTTTATGCAAAGTTTTAAGATTAGACAGTCACTGACTTTTTTAGTTTATATGATTATAGAACACCAATAATTATAGTTCTCTTTAATAAGATTTTTTTCCAAGTATCGAAATGATTAGTGTACGACGTTGCTGACATATCCGTTCAGGATTAAAGCTCCTAAATAAATAAAGCGAAAAAGGGTAATATTTTCACATTTTTAATTCTTATACAGACATATGTAATGTGTATCTATATATATGTAATGTGTAGCAAGTAAAAAGAGCTCCTTGCTTGTCACAAGCACCTATCGGTAGATGAACATGGGTTGGTGGACTTTTGGTTGGCCATGTCTTACAAATTTCCTGAACTGGCGACCGAACATTTCATCTTTGTCCTCAAGGGCAGCAACGACAATCACAACGACGATGTTTATGGGCCACAGTATCCGCTAACAATCAGGACTGTGTACTATTTCGTCTCAATACTTCTACATAAAAAGCATTGATATGTTTGCTCTACAACAGTGGCATTAGACTGTTTGAAGACTATCCCCATATCCCGTGGGTGACGTAAGAGGCGGCAAAAGGAAACCAGGAGGCGGGCAGCAGCGCATCCCTGATAACGACTTAAAATTATTTAAAAAAAAACTGCGATTTCCAACCCGTATGCCCAGCGTGCAACTATGACAAAACTCCCCTATTAGGCAATCTATAGGGGCGGACTTTTATAGGTTGTAATGGATGAATCGTATTCAGTTAATAATCTTCGACATGGCTCCGAACTTTGAAAGAAAATAAAGAGGAAAAGAATTTGAACAATTCAAGTTCTAAGTGCCTTTTACGACTAAAGGAACGTTGCAATCCCACACGTAGTTGAGTTTTATTTTATGATTGTGAAAATAACGTTTATTGCGTGCAATCGAATGTCCCTTTCATTATCTATGCATTTATAGTGCTCTATAAAATAATAGTTTCACTATTGATTTGCTTTGTCTAATGACAGACTCTATATGAAATGCTTTTATTACATTTTTTACAGAATTAGGGTGACAAACGAGCACAATAATAAGTGGATGCTGTGACCCATAAACATCTTCATTTAATAAAAAACATAACATAAATAACATAACATAAACACTCACGCCTGTCACCCAGAGGGGTAGGCAGAGACTACAGACTTCCATTTGGCACGATCCTGACACACCTCTCTCGCCTCCTTCACATCCATACACCTACGCATACATTCTCGTCGGTTAAGGGTACTCCTAATTTGGCCCGTTTTCAATAAATCGCCAATTTGATAGATAAATTTTCGCCTAGGACGTCCCTTTCCGACTCTGCCATTCACTTCTGCAACAAAAATTTTCTTTGTCACTCTTTCCTCATTCATTCTTTCCACATGACCAAACCACCGAAGCATTCCTTTCTTAATCCTGGTCACAACATCATCTTGCAAACCACACTCTTCTCTTATTACACAATTTCTTACCCTGTCGTTCAGATTCAGCCCTAACATACTCCTTAACGACCGCATTTCTACTGCGTTGATTCTACTCTCGTGCTTCTTCTGCCACACCCAACTTTCACTAACATACGTTAAAGTAGGGACCAACACAGCATTGTGAATTGCCATACGTGCTTTTTTGACACATATTGACTCTTCACAATAGAGTGCAGGGCCCCATTTACTCTATTTCCCGCATTCACTCGTCATTCTATATCCTTATCATATCTCCCATCCCTGCTAAATACGCAGCCCAAATATACCCCCCCCTCTTATTTCCCTTCCCCCCAAACCTTCCTAAACTTCTTCATTCGCACACTGTCCATAAATAGGTTGAACAGCCACGGGGAAGCCACACAGCCCTGTCTGACACCTTTATGGATGGCAAACCAGTCCGAGTAGACCCCGTTGATCCTAACACAAGCACTAGAGGCCCTATAAAGAGACTCCAATGCCTGTATCGAGCCAGCGCTCAACCCAAATGAGTTCAGTGTTTGCCATAGCACATCCCTATCCACTCTGTCATAGGCCTTTTCCAAGTCCATGAACGCACAAAAAACCTTTTGGTTTTTGGCCAAAAACTTCTCCGCGATCATGCGCAAGGAAAAGACTTAATCTGTATATCCCATTCCCTTTCTAAATCCCGCTTGCACATCCCAAACTTTTCCATCAGTTTCTTTCATGACCATTTCAATCAGTACCTTAGCATACAGTTTTCCCACAATGCTAAGAAGGCGGATGCCACGGTAGTTTTTACAGTCCCGCTGCGACCCTTTTCCTTTACATACTGGGACTATCACGGCTTTGCAACAGTCTACCGGTACCCGCTTCCGTTCCCAGCATAAATTAAACAAGGTGTACAGCAGGCCTGCCACCACTTCCTCTCCAGCCCCTAGCATTTCGAGTGAAACTCTATCATATCCGGCAGCCTTACCTGCTTTCATGCTTTTCATTGCTTTCATTATTTCATCTATACATTATCATATATCTAGCTACCTCTTTCCTCTTCTTTCGGAGTTTCTACTTCACTTAGTACACACGTTGTCTCCTCACTCATAAACACGCTTTCAAAATATTCCTTCCATCTCTTTAAACTCAAAACTTCATCATTCAGAATATAGCCATTCTCGTCTCTTATAGCATTCATCATAGGCTGTTTTTAATGTCCCCTGGCAGTTCTTACAAGTTTCCAGAACATTTTAATATTTGCCTGGAAGTTATCCGATATTCTTCTATCATTCTTATCCGTTCTTTCTTGCTTTTTCTTTCAACTACTTCTTTTACTCTCTTATTAAGATGTTTAAAGACTGCCTTTTTTCTTTCAATATCATCATTCGTACCGCTAGAATTACCAGCCTTTGTTGCTAGTAAATCTAGCCATGCTCTCTTCTTTGCTTCAACTTCCATACGTATCTCATCATCCCACCATAACGTATTATTTTTCCTTTCATTCTTTCTCTTACTAACACCACATACTTCGGTAGCTGCATCCACTAAACCTTTCTTTACGTTTTGCCATACATTCTCCAAGTCTAATTCCTTCATACATAATTCATCCAAACCACTTATATTTTAATCTCGATTAAATATCAAAATGCAGATGCGTTGTCATCCCTAAGGACTAATATAGAATGCTGCGATTCCAGTAAAAGTGTTCTCCGGCTGTCTACACTCACCATACGAAACACAGCAGCATCAAACTGCTATTTTACGCCGGTATTCTGTGAGAGTGTGGTCCTTCCCCGGTCGAGCCGACCCTTTCGTGCTACAACCATAATATAGCTGCAGCGTGGCTCTACCACGTATAAACACATATATTATTATTAGATATTATACTAAGAAATTAAATAAAAGTAAAGTAATAGCCTACATACGTGTCCCAGGCACAGGATTCCTCTTATTAGAGGGAGGGTTTCTGGGGAAGAAAATGGCCGCTGCGCTACCTTAATGCGTGTTGGCGAATTTCATATATACTTGGAACTTTTTTTATTTCTCAGACATGCTGGTTCCTAACGATATATTCCTTCACCGCCGCGCACATGGTAATTCAGCAATCAGCAAGCAATTAATAATTTCATTGGTTCAGACGGGGATCAAACTAAGCAGATCGAATGCAGCAGGAAGAGAGTTGCGGAGTGAACGGACTCCAGCGTTTGACGCGACAGGACTAGACGAGCAGCAATCGACGACGACACGGAAAGATCGTTCACTCAGAAAACGCTTCACCCAGTCAGTCTAGCCAGGTTATAAACCGTACACTGTCAGCCTGCTCACCAGGCTAGCGTACCAAACCCTGTCAAATGCCTTCGAGGCATCAAGGAAAACAGCAAGTGCTTCCCCACTGTTCTCAAGGGCTTCGCCCATTTGTGACTGACATAACCCGTACTGACAGTCACTGAGGAGATCATTCTGGTCTGGGTATGCCAAGAGGTGGGCGTCAATATGTGCACCATAATCTAACAGAGTACGGAGGTAATTGAAATTGGTCTATAGTTGGCAGGGTTGGCACGGCTGCCTTTTTAGGCGTTGGCTGCACATTGGTTAACTTTCAAGATTTGGGCACTGTGTTCCGCATATTCCATAGCGTTGTAATATAGTCCAGTGGGTATCGAAAGAGGTGACAAAGGGAAATCAAGCAGGGGATAGGCAGCTTCTTTAACTCAATATAATTTAAAAACTGCGGTTTCCATGTGTGGCAACCGTAGCAAATATCCACGCTATGGGGCAATCAGTGGGGGAGATCTGTTGTTAGCAGTTCAGTTATTTAGTGTAATGAGTGGTTATTGAATAATATTATGCCTAAGCAAAACTAAGCAACTATATAATATGTACTTGTATTAATAACGGCGTTAATATTAATACAGAAAACGAGTCTGATTATTAAATTAAAGTTTTTCCCGTAATTACCTAAAGCTTACGATTGTAGTGTTAGTGTAAGATGAAAGAAGTGCCAATATTTCTCTTGAAAACGTTTCCGAGTACCGGGACAAACTTGTGTCTGAAGTCGAGTCTTTGCTGAACATAGTCTCGGATTGGGGGCGACTAAATCTAGTCCAGTTTAACGAACCCCTTTGTCGTATCTCCTCAGTTTCAAGGCACTCACCTTGTTGCCTCAGCCAGTATCGGAATCCTCGGCGTCGACATATCGAGTGACGTGCAGTTTCGTGGTCACTTGGAAGAGAAGGCCAAATTGGCCTCTAAAAAGCTTGGCGTGCTCAGCAGAGCGGGACAGTATTTCATGCCGGCACACCGCCTACAACTTTACAAGGCGTGGGTTCGGCCGCACATGGAATACTGTTCCCATCTCTGGGCTGGGGCTCCCCAGTACCAGCTCCTTCCACTTGACCGCATCCAGCGCAGAGCGGCTCGAATCGTCGACGAATGTCGTCGAACGTCAATTCACTGGCGCTGCGGAAATATTTTGCATCTCTTTGCGTCTTTTATCGTATCTACCACGGGAGTGCTCTGAGGAATTGTTCGGAATAATCCCAGCCGCCAAATTTCGCGCACTACGCAGCAAATGTCCCGATACCATCCACACCATCTGGATGCTTCGCGGGCCACCACTGTACGTTTCAAAAGGAGTTTTCTTCCGCGTACGACCTCTCTGTGGAATAGTTTACCACCGGCGATTTTTCCGGACCGATACGACCTGGGGACCTTCAAGAAAAGTGCTTACTCCTTTCTAAAGGGCCGGCAACGCACCTGCAATTCCCCTGGTGTTGCGGTTGATCATGGGCGGCGGTATTCACTTAACATCATGTGAGCCGCTCGTTTGCCCCCTCTTCTATAAAAAAAAGATACCTTTTGTCGATTGTGTGTGTTTGTATTTATACGTGTGTATATATTATGTGTTTAATTCCTGGTTACTGTATTCGAAAAACCGTTTCGTTTTACGTTATAATTCGTTGTATTATATATGAAAACCATAATTATTGTTGTTTGTATAGCTAATTACTTTTACTTGAATGTAACAAAAATGACTTAGATTCGTTTAAATTTTCGCTTATAAATTAATGAATGAGCATGTAATAGTTTTTACACAAAATTCGAATATAATACTTGAGAATGTTTTATATGGTTTTATATTTTAATTTGTCATAAGTTTTAAAGGGCAATGACAGATTTAACAAAATATAATTGAACTAAGTGTATCGTAGGACCAAGTAATATTTAATTTTCGAATTGGAACGCTGGTGACGCTTTTGTGACACTATTGCAGTCTCCTTTGTTTGAGGATTGGTGTTCAGATGTGCATGGATTGCAGTTCCCACTTACTATCAGATGGACTATAAGTTCGTTCGTCACTACTATTTTATATAGAAAAGTATGTGTATGTGCTTTTCTCTACTTCTCTCTCTCTCTCTCTCTATATATATATATATATATATATATATATATATATATATATATATATATATATATAGAGAGAGAGAGAGAGAGAGAGAGAGAGAAGTAGAGAAAAGCACATACAGAGGACGAGGAAAGACGCAATTTGTGTGTCTGTGCGTGTGTGCGTCTTTTCTCGTCCTCTGTCTCTCCCTCTCTCTCTCTATTGCTCTATCTTTTCCTCTGTTTCTATTTGTCTCTATCACTGTCTCTGACAGCGCGTAATTGCTTTTGTGTGTGGGTTCGTGTATGCGTGTGTGTGTGTGTGTGTGTGTGTGTGTGTGTGTGTGTGTGTGTGTGTGTGTGTGTGTGTGTGTGTGTGTTTGTATGTGTGTGCATGCATGTGTGTGTCCGTATCATACCGTACCTCCTGGTGGTCTTGCAGAGAATGCAAAGCGCGGCAGCGATCGCGGCAAGCAGCACCAGCGCGGCGAGTGCGACAAGGCCGAGCTGCGCTGAGCTGGGCAGCCGCATCCCGCTCGTCCCGCCCGCCCCTCGCGCTTCCCGTCCACCCACGCCGAGCACCCTGAACCCGCCCACCGACATCGTGCCCGTCTCACGCTTCATTATCGATCTAATGGATCAACGAAGTTTTTTTATAGAATAAGGGTGACATGCGAGCACATAGCCCACCTGATGGTAAGTGAAGTGGCTCATAGCAATCTAAATCTATCCTCGAATAAGAATCAAAATGCAGATACGTTGTCACCACTCAGAACTATGATGAAATGCCAAGTTTAAAGTAAAACGGGTCTCCGGTTCTCCACACTCACCATACATAACAGCAGCATATAATCCACAAATTCTTTTAATGTTCCTTTAATTTTATTGTATTGTCACGTACTAGAATCGAGTGCACCACCTTACTGCACAAAGTACCACCATAAAATAGCAAAATAATGCTGCTATGTTTCGTATGGTTAGTGTAGAGAACCGAAGACCCTTTTGACTGGAAACGAGATATTCCATCTCAATTAAGAATATTACACATACGGAGGAGTACGAAAATCGGCATATTTAAATTTAAAGTGAAGTAGTGCTGAAAACTAAATGTGTTACACAATACAATATAGATTATTAATCTTCGTAATGCCAATGTCAAACACATTATAGTCGCTTAGATAAACTATGTCGTTCGATAAACTTCATACTGCCAATGTTTCAGTGTAAATACAAACTTATACTTAACTTATTAACTAAGTTTAATGTCAAACACTTAATAGTCTGTGGTTAAACAGTGTATATGTATAATAAAGAATTTTTATCTACAAATAATGTCATCAATAAATAATTACTGGCAAATTGATTAAAAAATCTATGAAGTTTTTATAATTTTAAATGTTCCTTTTTGGTGATCGCTACCAAGCTATTTCTAATTTGTCTTGTGTTGTTAACTGTAAACATGATTGTAAGCTATTATTTTTTTTAAAATATTCCCGCTGAGTTTCTTGCTGGTTCTTCCCAGGACAGAGGTTTTTTTTGCGAACCAGTGGTAAATGAAAAAATTGACTTTCAATAAGTATTGTTTATAATCTACATTGAATAAAAAAGTTTCTGTTTCTGTTTCAATAGTGCGTATAGCTGGAGAGTGGAATGTATATACGTCAGGACAAAAAAGCGATCATTTCGTATTTTTATTATATTATATATAGATATTTCTGTTTTATATATTAATATGTAGTTGACTTTCAACAAAAAATACAGTTCAGTTAATATACAAACCGATAAATTTCATATTTCGGCTACTAGGAGCCCACTAGTTCTATATATAAAAAAGAAGTTGAACATCCGCATTCTCTCTATGTTATTTTCAACAAAAACCGTTAATACTCACTTCTGCAATACTTCCATATCGATGATTGCATTCGACAACGGATCAATGCCATAGACGTACATGTCGGTCCTGCAACAATAATAAAATATGTGTGACAAATTGTAATTATAATATAAAAATATAATATACATTAGAACTTGTAAATGGTTCTTTGGATTAATGGATTAAAAATGCATTGAACGAAGCATTGTATGAAATTGGTTATAAGTGAGATAATATCATACTTTTTTCTTAAAATAGGCGAGGCGGAAAACATTCACGGCCAAAAATACGATGTTACACACAGATTTTCTTGATATTTTCCAAGACATAGACACCTCTAACAAGACAAGTTGAAGATACGTTGTTACCTCTAAAAATAAAGATGGAATACTTTGATTTCGTTAAATGAGGTCGCCAGTTCTTGGAGTATGTTAGACATAAAATTAGATCTTGTGTAAAGTCGCCAACAACAAGCAAGATGGCCTTTACCGTTTCTTTATGCTTTTAATGAGAGGTGCTTGTGTCAAGCAGGGGGCTCCTTTGACTTGTTTTATAGTTTAAATTAATCGTCGTGATTTATCAATTTAGAATAAATCTATTGACTTATTATATGCGGCTTGAAGGACCAGACACATTGTACGGCTTAGGCTTGATTCCTTGCAGTGAACCATGACTTCTATGTATGCTACTGGACCTGATATTCAGAACAAAAACTATGTCTCAGCTATGTGGCACAATAAATATGCCACGCAGTTATATTTTCAATTACGACAGTTATGTTTTAGGCACATGGGAAATAAAGTTACACATTTATCTAAAACAAACATCAAATCACGTTGACAAAGTACGTAATTACAGTTTCCTTAGCCACCTTAAACAAAATCAGTGTTAAAATGTTGAAAACAACGTTCGCGGTTAACGAAACAAAGAACTAGTCAACTCGACCGCTCGTTATTGACTAAATGAGTTACGGAGAATTGACCGTAAATTGTATTAAGACCGCAGAGACCGTCTAGTAGTATACATAGATGTCTTCGGAGATTTTGCATTAAACTACCAGATTTTCTGGAGTTATCAAGGTAAAAATGGCCATAGATTGAAGATATAAATCCACTAACGCATGACCATCCATGGAAGACTTTGCATTAGCCTCAAGTCTGCGCACGCGGATGTCATAACCGGTCATGTTGGAGAGGTGGCGCGTGATGTTCACCATCTGTTTCTCCACCTCCGCAGGCTTCGCTCCGACGACAAGCACGAGCTGTTTACTCTCGTCTAGGACGTATACCTGTTTATTTAAAGTTAAGGGATTGTTATAATACATATTATTGAACAGTTTATCAATATCGTCCGTAAGTACCCCATCATTATCATCAAACCAGTCCTCATGTTTTCGAACTCTCAAAACTACAGTATATTTAGCAGTGTTGAGAACATGAGAAGATAGAGACTCCCAGACAGTATTGATCTCACCTGATTTTAGGTCGAGGGGCTGCAAAGCAGTGTTCAAGGTTTCGGCATCCGATGTTCGAAATTCCCGACGTTTCGGGTGCCTTACAGCACCCATGGTCACGGGATGGACTGAGATGTTTGACGTCCCAATGTCATTGGTAATCCAGCTTACTTCAGTTTTTTAATATTAATTTTCGATCCGATCTACGCAAAACGAACTTACAGTATCTTGAAGTCTCAGTTCCCCCCGTGACCATGGTTGCTGTAAAGCACCCAAACGTCGGGAATTAAAAATAAGTAAAAGTAGTTAATTAAACGCTATAGAATCCGTAAATTTCGTTTTATTCAATGTAAGTGTTATTTTAAATTTAAATTGGGTTGCAGGCTGAACAAGTAGTTATATTTTAACAGTAAGAGCATTGAAAAAGAGGAACAGGTATTGGTATGGCCCTCAAGTTTATTTTTCGGGGTCTTGTTTGTCAATGTTTGTTCTTGTGTAATTTATGTATGTAAATTGCCTCCACGATGAAAGAGAAAATTGCACTGTGTGGGTTATTTTTAAGTAAAAATTTCATTCAGCATATGAGATCTAAAAATAAATGAGGGAATAAAAAGGTAATCCTTTCTGAGAGATACGTTCATTTGCATATCAGCAGTCAAAATGATAACATTAAGTGGAAAAAAACGAAGTGAGAGCCATCATCAAGGATCTGTTTGAAAAATGTATAACAAAAATTTATATACTGTCTTGGCGGAAAAAATGGGGTATTTTGCTTCACCGTAAAAAAATTCGCTGATATTTAACATTGTGAATATTGTCAACCGACGCGACGTCCCTAACCGAAGGATGACCGGTTGCGGTAGTATTTTTTGAATTAATGTTTTTGATACTACAAAAATATAGTATATGTCAAAAAAAATTATTAACATTTTTATGTGATTGGTCTTTATTAAAATATAGTAATTATTTAAAATATAGCTAACCGTGTAGTGGCGTTCTAGGAATATGTACTGCCCCATATTGTCCCGTGATTGTCGTAAGAGGCGACAGAGTGAACCTTAAATACAGGTGATGGCTAGCAGCACGTTCCTGGTAACTATTCAACATTATAAAAAGCTGCGGTTGCCAACCTACCTGCCAAGCGTAGCAACTGTAGCAAAATTCCCCTTACGAGGCACTCCATAGAAGAGGCCTATGTTTAGCAGCGCACTTATTTGGCTGTAATTGATTAAATATAATACTTCTGCCTTGTATCAGAAGCACAAATTTTTTTATTCAATGTAGATGATAACAATACTTATTGAAAGTCACTTTTTTCATTTACCACTGGTTCGCAAAAAAACCTCTGTCCTGGGAAGAACCAGCAAGAAACCCAGCGGGACTATTTTTTTCCAATAATAGCCTACAATCATGATTACAATTAACAACACAAGACAAATTAGAAATAGCTTAGTGTTATTATGATGCATAAATTCCTTGATAATATAATAACCCTTTTTTTACAAACTTAGTTTAATAACATTTTTGAACTTTGTGTATGACAAATTTTGTATATATTCTGGGATTTTGTTGTAAAAGCATATACATCGTCCCAAGAATGAATTACTGACTCGGTGGAGTCGAGTAACTGGTACTACAGAATCCTCTTATAACGCGAGCGCACGCGCGCGCGTGCGTGCGTGCGTGCGTGCGTGCGTGCATGCGTGCGTGCGTGCGTGCGTGCGTGCGTGCGTGCGTGCGTGCGTGCGTGCGTGAGAGCGTGCGTGCGTGCGTGCGTGTGCGTGCGTGCGTGTGTGTGTGTGTGTGTGTGTGTGTCGTGCGTGTGTGCGTGTGTGCGTGTGTGTGCGTGCTGTGTGTGTGTGTGTGTGTGTGTGTGTGTGCGTGTATGTGTGTGTGTGTGTGTGTACTCACGAAGACGTTGGCGATGGCGGAGCGGCCGTCGTCTGCGCCGCGACGGTCGGTGGCCTTCACGTCGAAGCCGAGCACGCGGCCCGCGTCGCGCGCGAACCCGCCCGCCGCGAGCACGCGCCCGCTCTCCGCCTCCACCGAGAACCGACCCCCCGCCGAGTTCATCAAGTGGTAGCGCACCTCCGCGTTCAGACCGACATCCGCGTCCACTGCCTGACAAAAGACCTCTGGTCTTCAACACGTCACAATTTTGTATATTCATTTTTATCTACACTATAATGATCATCGTTACTGCCTAATTCAGTCCGAGGTACGCGATCACCACCTAGCTTAATACATTACCTTACTATGTTTATTACTATCTGCACTATAATCATTATAATTACAGCCTAGTTCAGTTCGACAAACGCGTCTACTGCCTAGCTCAAGACACAGCTTTCTATATTTATTTCTATTTACATTTTAGTCATCATGACTACAGTCTAGTTCAGTCTGATATCCGCGTCCAATGCCTGGCCCAAGACTTAATTTTATATATTTATTTCTATCTACATCATCATCGCTACAGCCTATCAAAAATCCAGCGCTGAACGTAGGCCTCCTGCTGTTCAGAATGCACAATTTAGACCTGAGCTATTTGTGGAATTTCAAAAAATCCAGTGCTGAACATAGGCCTCCTGCTGTTCAGAATGCACAATTTAGACCTGAGCTATTTGTTGGAATTTCAAAAAATCCAGTGCTGAACATAGGCCTCCTGCTGTTCAGAATGCACAATTTAGACCTGAGCTATTTGTGGAATTTCAAAAAATCCAGTGCTGAACATAGGCCTCCTGTTGTTCAGAATGCACAATTTAGACCTGAGCTATTTGTGGAATTTCAAAAAATCCAGTGCTGAACATAGGCCTCCTGCTATTCAGAATGCACAATTTAGACCTGAGCTATTTGTGGAATTTCAAAAAAATCCAGCGCTGAACATAGGCCTCCTGCTGTTCAGAATGCACAATTTAGACCTGAGCTATTTGTGGAATTTCAAAAAATCCAGTGCTGAACATAGGCCTCCTGCTGTTCAGAATGCACAATTTAGACCTGAGCTATTTGTGGAATTTCAAAAAATCCAGTGCTGAACATAGGCCTCCTGCTGTTCAGAATGCACAATTTAGACCTGAGCTATTTGTGGAATTTCAAAAAATCCAGTGCTGAACATAGGCCTCCTGCTGTTCAGAATGCACAATTTAGACCTGAGCTATTTGTGGAATTTCAAAAAATCCAGCGCTGAACATAGGCCTCCTCCTGTTCAGAATGCACAATTTAGACCTGAGCTATTTGTGGAATTTCAAAAAATCCAGTGCTGAACATAGGCCTCCTGCTGTTCAGAATGCACAATTTAGACCTGAGCTATTTGTGGAATTTCAAAAAATCCAGTGCTGAACATAGGCCTCCTGCTGTTCAGAATGCACAATTTAGACCTGAGCTATTTGTAGAATTTCAAAAAAATTCAGCGCTGAACATAGGCCTCCTGCTGTTCAGAATGCACAATTTAGACCTGAGCTATTTGTGGAATTTCAAAAAAAACCAGTGCTGAACATAGGCCTCCTGCTGTTCAGAATGCACAATTTAGACCTGAGCTATTTGTGGAATTTCAAAAAAATCCAGCGCTGAACATAGGCCTCCTGCTGTTCAGAATGCACAATTTAGACCTGAGCTATTTGTGGAATTTCAAAAAATCCAGTGCTGAACATAGGCCTCCTGCTGTTCAGAATGCACAATTTAGACCTGAGCTATTTGTGGAATTTCAAAAAATTCTCCTCTATTGACCCTTGAAACTCCTTATCACAACAAATCACTTAGAATCTGGTCTAATACACCAACCAAAAAGACTTATGAAGACTTATGAATTTCATGAACGCAATACGAGGCAAACCTCCCGTACTATCCACACCATCTGGATGCTTGGCAGTCCGCCACTGTACGACTTTCACTAAGAGTTTTCTTCCGCGTACGACCTCTCTATGGAATAGTTTACCACGGGCAATTTTTCCGGATCGATACGATCTAGGGACCTTCAAGAAAAGAGCTTACTCTTTTCTAAAAGGCCGGCAGCGCACCTGCAATTCCCCTGGTGTCGCAGTTGTTCATGGGCGGCAGTATTCACTTAACATGAGGCCTATTTCCAGCAGTATTCAAAGGCTGATAAGGACAATGATAACATTTTTTTACAAACTAATTAGCACACAATCCACTTCATGTAAGTGGATGCTATGGCCCATAGACATCTACATCTACCCATGATTTAGTATCAAAATGCAGATGCGTTGTCAACTGAGTACTGAGACAAAATTCCCCGTATCAAGTAAAAAGTGTCTCCGGTTCTCGATACGAAACACAACAGCATTGAACTCTAATTTTACGCTGGTGTGCTGTGACAGCGTGATCCTTCGCCGCTTGATTGGACCCATTCGTGTTTCAAGCATAATATAGCTGCAGCGTGACTCTACTTTGTAATAAAAAGACTGATAACGAGGCTAGGCTGATAAAGAGGATAAGAACATACTCGAGAATTATATATAATCTAAGAAGAACATACCTGTAGCCGTATAACTTCATATCCATAAGAAGCAGTAGTCGGAATCGCTGTGACCATCGGACGCCCACCGTTTATAAATTTCGGTGCGTTGTCATTCACATCTTTTATCCTTACAATAATTTTAACGTCATACTTCGTCATACCCTCCAGCACGTCATCGGAAACTGGATAAATCATATGAGGCATCTCTCTACTAATCTTTTGTCGTTCAGCTCTGACTATTATCTCATACATGTCTCTTACTTCTCTATCTGGACTCCGAACTAGATACAAAGTTCCATTACGCGGATCTATCACAAATGTCTTCTTGATATCTGTGTCATTTTCGTTCAGAATAAAATATTTCATTTTGTAACTCTCATAGTATTCCGTCAAGTTCAAGGTGACGAGTTCTACGGGAGTGGGGACGTTTTCTTCAATTTCCAATTCATAGTACCGTGATATGAAAACAGGTTTGTCTGACATTTCTATCTCATCGGGAACATCTTGAACTGTTAACATAACTATAGCGGTTGAACTTAAACTTGGAGAGCCTAAGTCTGAAGCAACTACGGTAACATTGTGTACAGACTGACTTTCATAGTCCAATCTTCCGGTGGTTGTGATTACACCTTCTTTAGAATCGATTGTGAAAATATTCATTTGGTTTCTCCTTTGCGGTAGGCTGTAAAGAATTAGTCCATTGCCATTCCCAATAAAATCGGAGTCATTTGCGTATACCTGTGTAACCACACTTCCAACGGGAGCGTTTTCTTTCAATGTTGCCTTATACACAGGGATCATCATCACCGATTCAAAGTTGTGGTTCGATAAATTATATGCTTCTGGATGTTTCCATTCTAGCAGTTCATCAAAACCGTAGAACTTAGGCGAGTTATCATTAATGTCTAGTACTTGTATTTCTACACTAACCGATGAAGTCAATTTCTTCTGGAAACCATTATCCCTAGCGACTACTGTAAGGGTATATTTATCCTCTTTTTCTCTATCAAGTTCTCCATTTATACTTAGAACTCCGCTAAGGGGTGAAATTTCGAATGGCAAGTCTTTACTATCAGGCTGTAAGAAGTACGTTAAATTAGCATTTTGACCGAAATCAGCATCCGTTGCATCAACTTTGCCCAATACTCTTCTACTATATTGAGCTTCTTCAACATTAAAGTTGTACCAAGATTTCTTAAACATAGGGAAATGGTCATTGACATCTTTGATAAATACTCGGATTGTTATATGATCACTCAATTCCCCTCCATCTATAGCAGAAATATTTAATCTAAATTCCGATTCCGGAGGTAAAGTCCTAGCTACGACAACATGTCCATACCTCTCATTTATCACAAAAAATCTTCTAACTTGTAACTCGTTCCCAGACAAGGCCCTTGGAGGCATAAATGTTTCTGAAACAAATTCGTAATGTATTTGACCATTTGCACCACTGTCCATGTCTATCGCATTTAATTTTAATATTGTCGATCCAATCGCAATATTTTCTGGAACTGTAAACAAGGGGCCCTTGGCAAATGTTGGTAAAAATTTATTCTTTGGTTTAACTTCTATTTTTGTTACTCCGCTATTTACATCATTTTTCCATTCTCTATATATTTTTAAATCACTTTTGTCATCTTTCTCTAACAAATCCACATTTTCTCCCAATGGTATAATGATTTGATTATATTTTGGCTCATTATCATTTTCATCAAGAACTGTTATTGTAAGTTTTGCCTCTGATTTCAGACTTCCTTTGTCTCTAGCCACTACTTTTAATATGTACAAACCTTTTTCTTCTCGGTCCAATTTACTTCCAATATAAGTAACTACGCCACTCTCTTCATTTACATGAAATGAATCGTGACCATCTCCAAACAGAGTATAAGAAAAAACTGCGTTATGACCAATATCGGCGTCAAGTGCTCTAATTTTATTAGTCATTTTTACTTCCGTAGCTTTCTTTGCATTTTCCATTATAAAACCTTCATAAACGGGCATATCGAATATCGGTGGGTTATCATTTTCATCATCTACGTAAATATTGACTTGATAAATTCCTGCCCCAGATATGACTCCCCTGTTAAATTCAGCAATTACTGTCATTCTATAAGCGTCTCTCTTCTCTCGATCAAGAGGTTTTTGAGTATAAATAGTCCCATCTTGGCCTAGAAAATGTTAAACAGAGGTTAAAATAAACATTACTAGTAATATAAAATGAAAACGTTTAAAAATCTTACCAATTGCAATATCATCTTCGACATCTTGTTGGTTCGCAATTATAAATCTTATATTTCCAGTGTTGTTAATTGAAGACGCAGTTTTATTGACGTTGAATATTTGTCCAATTATAGCTCCTGCCACATTTTCTTTAACATGAAATACGATTGGCGATTGGGTACCCCTGAAATTTTGTAAAATTTTATAATGAAATATAATAACCAAACTATGTTAGACTTGATGATGTATGGTAACTCGTAGTAGAGCAACTCTCTCAGTTGTATTATAGTTGTAGCACGTATTGGTTGGCTCGAAGGGAGAAGGAGCACGCTTTCACAAAATACCTGCGTAAAATAGCAACTAATGGGTGCTGTGTTTTGTAGATAATTATAAAAAACTGGAGAATTTTTTACTTGAATCGAAGATTTTAATGTTAGTGCTCGGAGATAACGCATTCGGATTTGATTCTTAATTTCAGAAAGGTGCAGATGTCAATGGGCTTATAGCATTTAAATATTATTATGTGGACTGCCCTTCATTTTAAAAAAAAGGTAAAATTTTCGTGTAGGTTTGAGACATCAATTGTAATACTATTAGAGAATGAATGAATCAATCATTGTATTTCTTATGTACACCAACACACATTTAATCAAAAACAAGATAAAATTTACTAGGGAAGTAAACTTTGTGTAACTTTAACCGTATAGCAGCGGTGTAAGAATATTATTAGAATATTCACTACAGTATATAGAATATTCACTACACATCTCGTAGCTGTAAGCGACGAAACAGGAAAACAAATCAGAAGATGGCAAGCAGCGTCTTCGTAATAACGACTAAAAATAATAAACCGCGGTTGCCGACCCGTTTGCCATGCGTGGCAACTGTGGCAAATATCCCCCCTATGAACCGATTTATGGGAGAGGCCTATGTTCAGCAATGAACTTTTATAGGATGTAACGGTAAACTTTAACTAAAAATCAAAGTTAGTTACTTCAATAAAATGCCTCTCTCGTCGTTGGCGTCCACGACGTGTACCGTCGCGTTGGTGGATATAGTCAAGTTGATCCTGTCTTGTATGGCGACCGCTTCGAACTCATACATGGGACGGTCGAACTCTGATAGCTCGTGTATCACTGTTATGACTCCGGAGCGCTCCTCCACTGCGAACGGTACTGGAAAAAAATAAGTATTACTTAGTATTATTTTTAGGGTTCGATCTCCGCAGGCACCAATGATATTGTTAATTGACGGCTTCGTGGCGCAGTTGCATAGCAAAGAATTACAATGCTGAGGCAGCGGGTTTTAATCCCACACGGAAAGAGTATTTGTATGGCCTACAAATAACTATTCCGGGTTCGGATGCTTGTCCTTGTGCAATTTACGTTATAACTAATAACTAGTATAAATTCACCCCATGATACAGAAGAAAAACCTTGCGTAAACTTACTCCCAAGGTTTTAAAAAAAATTAATTATTATTTTATTACGCGATTAACCCGCGATTAACCCGGGTTCGATCCCCGCCGGCACCAATAAAATTGTAAATTGAAATTTTAAATACTGATTTATCACGTGTTCGGCGGTGAAGGAAAACATCGTGAGGAAACCAGGAATAAGAAAAAAATTATTTCGAAGACATGCGAATTTCGCCAACACTTCACACGACACTTCCTTGCCCTAAAACCCTCTCAGAAATGAGGGGAGGTCTGTGGTCAGCAGTGGGACGTATATAGGCTGTAACTTTATATATATTGCATATAAATATTTATTTAATGCGTTACCTCCTTCTTCATATCCATGCAGAAGGTCATACGAAACTTCAGATTTCTCCATAGCTTCATTGACTCTAATTTGTCCAACGCTAGTTCCAATACCAACATTTGAACCAACCCAAAACTCATACGGCGCCCCGATAAAATCTGGTTTATCTGAAATCAATTTATATTTATATTAACATTATAATGGTTAAAATATATGTAATTGTGTAGATTTATTCTCTTTATGTTAAGGTTAAAATTTGTATCTATTCCCCACGCTTCTAGATAACCACTTAAATGTGCATTTTTTTCTAGAATAAGGGTGACAAACGAGCACACAGTCCACCTAATGATAAATGGATGCCGCGGCCCATAGACATCTACACCTATCCTCGATTAAAAATTAAAATGTAAATGCGTTGTCACTCCTTAGGACTAAGATGGAATGTCTCGTTTCCAGTAAGAAGAGTCTCCGATTCTCTACACTCACCATACGAAACACAGCAGCATTAAGCTACCCATTTGTGCTACAACCATAATATAGCTGCAGCATGGCTCTACCACGTAACAATTTCTAAACTGTATAAGTTTGTGAAGAGTGCACGCCTTGCAATACATAACGCAGTGTTGGTACCGACTTTGTTATATGGCAGCGAAACCTGGGTATGCCAGAAGAAGCAATAAAAGCAAGTTGAATGCAGTGGAGACGCGATCTCTTCGTAAAATGTGTGGCGTTACCTTAGCCGACCGAAAGCGAAACGAAGAGATTCGCAATATGGCAGGATTGAAAGATGACCTTATCACAAAAATTGATAGGGGCGTACTCCAATGGTTTGGGCACGTTGAACGAATGAGTGAAGACCGAATGGTGAAGAAAATATATAGAGCGAAAGTAAATATTAAAAGGTGTCGAGGTAGACCGAGACTAACTTTCGAAGACCATGTGAGCAAATTGCTCTAAGAGGGGAGGGTCAAGAGTACTCGGATACCTAGACGTGCATGTATGAAGAAGATAATGAACCTGAAAGAAGCGAAAGAGGTATGTAAGGATAGTGACACTTGGCGATCTGTTCTCTCTGGCTACCCCGTTAGGGATTGTGCGTGAAGATAAGTAAGTAAGTAAAGTAAAGTAAAGTATAAGTTTTAAATTACTTATAAATACATATTTACCAATATTTGACCTGGTAACATCTATTGTTACCACAGCCAATGAATATCTTCTCTCACTCGGATTGGCCGGTTGATCAGACGCCTCGATAAACAAAGCATGCCTTCCTTCCAATATCGGTGATTCTGCCGAAGTAATCACACCGGTTTTCGCATCCACTTGAAACGGTGCAGTAATCGTCAAATTACTAGTCCTCTGTAAATCATAAAACACTACACCGTTCTTCCCTAAATCTGGATCCACAGCTTTAACACTACCAATGTATGTACCGATTTTCGCATTCGACTTCACGGTAAATTCGTAAAGATTGCTCGGAACAAAGACCGGGTTGTTATCGTTTGCGTCGAGTAGTGTCACGTCAACAGTCACGAATGACATTAGCTGATGTTCGTCTTCGAAGTACTCAAAGTTCTCGCTCTTGGTTCCGATTTTATCCGGGAATACGTATGTGGTCTTTTCGTTGGGAGGCTGCGTTAGTGTGGTGGGATTACGTCGCCATTTTGAGAGCCTCTGCTTGTCTAAAAACGTGCCGACTACGCTCGGGTTTTTTTCCTTGGCGTACACTTTCATCCTTAGTGAGGAGTGCTGCTCTCGGTCTAAAACTGTCTGTAAATAAATTAATGATGATTACTTACTAAACAATATAGTAGTGAAGATGCCGCGTTAAAAATGTGAGTAGTTGGACTCTATGCTCTATGATCTATGACTATGCTGCTGCTATAATCTATCTGCAAACATGTACTATGCAGAAATTGCGCACTTTAATTCCTCCCTATTCTTTCCACCATCGGACGATCAGGCGGTCGGCGGGTCTTTACTCCTCAGTTGTCGATATTCCATAATGAATAGGCTTTTGTTACGCTAAGAGAGTGTGATTTACCATCTACCGCTTCAACACCACCTACCACCAGGTGGGACTGTGGTCAAGCACTGGTTTATAATAAGTAACAGAAAATAAACGCTAAAACGACAGCTATACAACATAACTTCAGAAACTAATTATAGTCTGGGAGTACTAAGAAGGAAGGAACCAAGAGAAATAATTATTATCAGTCATGAAGAAATCTTAACAAAAAACAGAACATTCAAAGCTGAAAATATAAGGATAAAATAAATACATAAAATATTAATAAAAAATGTGTTCTCTATGCTTGGATTCGAATAGGTGGCGCTGTGCTAAAGTGACTAACAAATCCTGTATTTATAAACCAAAAAAAAACTCATATTCATTAGGACTCAAAACACAAAATCTGGATTTGATAAAAATGGCGCTTCGTAATTTTACACTGCAATAAAATTACGGAGTGAATTATTATTTCATACGACTTTTTAATATACCACGAATTATATTTATAACGAATACGCGGTAAACGATAACAAATAATAACGAATTATATTATTATATTATTAAATCTCTGAGAAATCACGAACGTTGAGAGACAAACAACGATGTAATCCCGAATTTTGGCATGGAACACTCCTAAAGATTTTAGTGAAACGAAATCAACGTGAACAAAGCTACAGGAAAAAGCCAGTTTATAATATAAATTAATCACCAAGTGTCCAAATATGTTTGTACATAAACTTTGTTCGTATTTTATTGTTCAAAGGTCAAGGATTTGTAAATTCGCAACTAGAACAAAGTTATATTCACAATGGACCTTGTCCTTAACCACTTAGGCCTAAGGACAAGTTAGTTAAACACAAAAGTGAGTTAGAAAGCTACCACATAAGATTAATGGAGAGTAATAACATATTCTATAAACGCTCTCAGAAATGAGAGAAGGCCTGTGCCCAGCAGTGGGATGTATATAGGCTGTAACTTTAACTTTAATAACATATTAATCCTTCAGACCGAGCTTGGGACTCAACGGAGATTACCGATCTGCGCAGGACATAATTACAGAGCGAGTGTAAAAGAGCAAACACAGGTGCAGGTGATAATCCGATTGGATGGCTATTCGATGCGACCGGAGAGAGATCAGGCGCAGTACAAACGACTTTAAGTGCTTTGCATGCGAAGTTGGCAGTGTTTCTCCAACTTCTTGACTCCGGGCCGCTAATGAGAATTTCTTGACCCAAACACTCAATAACTGGTTTTGGCCTAATCCGGGATTCAAACTCAGGATCACGAGACAGTCTGAATAAATATAAAAAATCATTAACCAAAATTACATTGACATCTTACCTGGTTCCTAACAGTGAGCCAGCCGCTTCGTGGGTCAATGGAAAAGGCTCCCTCTGGATCACTGAGCTGGTACGTGAACTCTCCGTTGTCTCCTTGATCTTTATCCGTTGCCACCACTTGGAGAACACTAAAACCTATAAAAATATATATTAAATTTTCTTTGCCTGGTTTTAACTCCAATTTTGTGATTAATATGATCAAATATTGTTCTTTTTCTTCTTCACCATCCGACAATAAAAGTCCACTTTTTTATAGAAGAAGGGGCAAACGAGCATGTGGCTCACCTGATGTTAAGTGACTACCGCCGCCCATGATCAACCGCAACACCACGAGAATTGCGGGTACGTTGCCGGCCCTTTAGAAAAGAGTAAGCTCTTTTCTTGAAGGTCACCAGGTCGTATCGGTCCGGAAAAATCGCCGGTGGTAAACTATTCCACTGAGAAGTTGTACGTGGAAGAAAACTCGGGACGTTTGACGTGTAGTACGTTCACGAAATTTGGCGGCTGGGATTAATCCGAACAATTCCACAGAGCACTCCCCGTGATAGATGCGATAAAATATGCAAAGAGATGCAACATCTCTTCGCAGCGCCAGTGAATCGAGCCGATCGAAAAGCACTAGGTCGTTGACGATTCGAGCCGCTCTGCGCTGGATGCGGTCAAGTGGAAGAAGCTGGTACTGGGGAGCCCCAGCCCAGAGATGGGAACAGTATTCCATGTGCGGCCGAACCTGTGCCTTGTAAAGTTGCAGGCGGTGTGCCGGCATGAAATACTGTCCCGCTCTGCTGAGCACGCCAAGCTTTTTAGAGGCCAATTTGGCCTTCCCTTCCAAGTGACCACGAAACTGCACGTCACTCGATATGTCGACGCCGAGGATTCCGATACTGGCTGAGGCAACAAGGGGAGTGCCTTGAAACTGAGGGGATACGACAAAGGGGTTCTTTTTAGCGGTTAATGCGTATACTTGTGTCTTCTGGGGGTTAAACTGGACTAGCTTTAGTCACCCCCAATCCGAGACTCTGTCCAGCAGAGACTCGACTTCAGACACAAGTTTGACCCGGCACTCGGAGACGTTTTCCCGAGAAATATTGGCTCGGCCGGTGTAAAGAGCATCACCAGTGCTGTCATCTGCATAGCAATGAATGTTACGGGTATGCAACATGTCATTGATATGCAGAAGAAACAGCGTTGGCGATAGCACGCAGCCCTGTGGAACACCAGCATTAATAGGCTTGCAATCGGAGCTTGCACCGTCTACAACGACCTTGATGCTCCGATCTGCAAGAAAGCTGGTGATCCAATCGCACAATTTCTCGGGAAGCCCATAGGAAGGGAGCTTCAAAAGAAGCGCTTTGTGCCAAACCTGATCGAAGGCCTTCGCAATGTCCAAACTAACGGCCAATGCCTCCCCCTTGAACTCTACTGCCTCCGCCCATCTGTGAGTTAGGTAGACCAGAAGATCACCAGCTGACCGACCACGGCGAAAACCGTATTGGCGGTCACTAATCAGCTGGTGATCTTCAAGGTACCTCATGAGCTGGCAGTTTACAATGGACTCCATTGTTTTGGAGAACAAGGAGGTGATGGCGATTGGCCGGTAGTTGGACAGGTCAGAGCGGTCGCCTTTTTTAGGGATCGGGTGGACGTAAGCCGTCTTCCATGATTTTGGGACTACGCCTAGGGAGTAGGAGTACCGGAAAAGACGCGTTAAAACCGGTGCCAACTCTGGAGCACACGTCCTCAGCACAATTGGGGGGATTCCGTTAGGCCCACTCGACTTGTGGATGGCCAGGGAGAGGAGTGCTTTGCGAACCGAGCGCTGTGTGAAGTGCAATTCCGGCATTTAGCACTCACACCGCGGGATGGTCGGCGGAGTACTCCCCCCGTCATCGAGAGTCGAGTTAGACGCAAAGAAAGAGCCTAGAAGATCGGCTTTCTCCTTTGCGGTATGGGCCAGTGACTCGTCCTCCCTGTGCATAGATGGAAGAGATGGCTGACAGAAATTCCCCTGGACAGCCTTGGCGAGAGACCAGAATGCACGGGTTCCAGAAGGAAGGCGAACTAGTTTCTCGCCAATTCTGCCTATGTGCTCTGACTTTGCCTTGGCAATGACTCTATTGAAGGACCTAGAGGCGGAATTATACTTCTTTTTTAGAGCGCTGGTGTTTACATCCCGGGACGCTGATGCATCAGCCCAGGCTTGGTAGCACTCCTGCTTATAGCATGATACTATTTTACAGGAGCGACCAAACCATGGCTGAGACTTGCCTCCAATGGGCACCACAGAGGAAGGAATAAAAAGTTCCATACCCTGAAGTACCACATCAGCAACAGAATCCGCAACAACGTTGGGATCATCCGGCGAAAAGCAAACCCGCCCCCAAGGGTAGGATGCAAAGAAAGACCGCATCCTATCCCAATCGGCTGACCTATAGTGCCAAACACGGCGGCAGTCTGCAGAATGTAACCGCGATTTCAGCGTGAGTGGCACCACACTCCGGACCAGACAATGGTCCGAGGAGCCTAAAGGGGCGTCGACGGAAATCTGATATCCGTCCGGGTGAGAGGTCAGCAGAAGGTCCAACAGGGAAGGTGCATGATCCTCCACATCTGGAATCCGCGTAGGCGAAATAACCAGTTGTGTCAGACCATATGCCAAGGCAAAATCATGAATAGATCTCCCCCGCATGATCGGTTAAACGTGAACCAAGCCATTCGGCGTGATGGGCGTTAAAGTCACCGAGGATCACGATCTCTGCGGAGGGGATCTGCTGTAGCAACGAATCTGCAGCCATTTGGACGTGGTCGAATAGTCGGTCTGTTTCGGCATTACCGCTATGGGACCTATAGAGGCACCCGAAGACGCGCGGATGGTTGTCACTGTCTACGCGTAGCCAAAGGATGGACAGGTCCGAACCTTCAAGTCTGCCGAGGCGTCGAGAACAGATGTCCTCTCTGACGTAAACGCAAACTCTAGCCCGAGGCACAAAGGAGTGTTCCAGTTTGTACCCCGGGTAGGAGAGATACGAGACATCAGCCGGAGACACCTGCGTCTCGTTCAGAAAGAGCAGAGCCGGCCTCGCCGTCTCGAGATGGTAGTGGTAGCTACTGCTGAATGTCCTCTCTCGTTGCAGGGAGAATGTGCGTTAATCGTCACACACTCGATAGGCGGATTGACGAATGTCTGACACAAGCGATGTAGTCCGATTCCACAATTTATGGGAAAACTCAAGAATTTCCTGACATTCACATTAGTCGCTTCTTATGACTACCTCGTACAAAGACATCTATGTATACTACTAATTCAGAATAAAACCTCTGTCACAGTTATAGATCTCACGGGCGGGTAGCTAGCTCGGGAAGTATGCCACGCATTTTTGAAGTGAAAACTTCTTTAGCGGCATTGTACACTTTTATTGTAATGGGTAAAAAATGTTAAACTCGCGTCAGGACACGTGACCCTGATCGAAAATGCGTAAGATGAATGGAGAGAAAGAGACAGCCGGTACGGCGTAGGAGAGGAAGTATCCCCTTCACTTTCTACGGCGGGGCGAAAATGTATGCCTGCGCCTGCTGTGTCGTTTAGTTGTGTACGATAGCGCAATAAATAAATATTGTACTCTACCACATAAATGATAGTACTTCTATACTGATAATTAAAGCAATTCGTGCAAAATGATTCCCTAACCACTACAAAATATCAAAAATGCACAACGTTAATATTCAAGTTTTCACTTCTGCCGGCACTCCCGGAGTGCAATCCCTCGTTTTTTTAAATTTACTACAGTTACAAGGACCGTATTTACCGAAAAGATTAAGAGGCTCACCATTGGGCAAATTTTCCACGATGCTTATATTGTAGAAATCCACTTCGAACTCCGGCAAATTGTCGTTTAGGTCCAGGATCTCTACTTCAATACGTGCTTGAGCAGTCTTGAGTGGATTGTCGACTTGAGCTGCTTCGATTTGAAGAACGAAGGTGTTCCCTGAAAAAAAGTCTTTCAGTTAATTATCTCATAGGTTACTATTGGCACAAATCCTTACAATATAATCAGACTTTACATTGCGTCTATCTATTAAATCTATTATGTGATTTGATTTGTCTCACTTAACTTAAATAGCACGTCTCCTCTCAATTGCGTGCACCTCAACTCACAACTCTACCTCAACGATATTTTAACACCACTACCCTAGGTAAGACATATCAATGTCGATAATACCACACAAATTTTGCCTCTAAATGATTTTGAGAGTGAACGACGGAGTGCCGAGGAATATATACCTTGCATATGACTTCTATCATGTGATAGACTTTTACTCGTAGTAGATGACGGGAGGTTTTGCTACTCAAAATACCAACGTGTAGAGAATCGAAGACCTTTTCTCTGGTAAGGAGGCAACCTTACTGGCAAAGCCTCACCGTATAGATGTCGTTCGTTATCCCTGTCGTGGCTTCATCGGGTTTTAGTCTAACTTTCTGAACGTAAACTTATCTGATAAAGTTTCAGCATCACTTCAATATCTCTGTCGTGACTTCAGCGGGCTCTCGCCTCACTTTCTAACCATTAACTCAATCTTAAGTGTGTGAATAGATCAGGTTGTATAACTACCCGGGTATGTCTTCGCATCCAAATTGATTCCTGTAGAGAAACAGCGCTATTCAGGGGCCTCTTAACCCACTTCTTGTGATGTGAACTTACCCGGTAACGTCTTAGTGTCGAGGTCAACGTTCCTATCGTGACTTCAGCTTAATTTTCTGGTCCTTAACATACCTGGTAAGGTTTCAGCATCCAGATCGATCTCTCTGTTTTGGTGTCAACGAGTTTTAAGCTTACTTTTTGATTATTAGCTTATCTGGTAAAGTTGTACCGTCTTCCCTGTCATAACTTAATTGTGTTCTTACTTCTCTGATCGTGAACTTACCAAGTAATATCTCAGCATCTTAATCGATCCTCCTGTAATATCTCCAGGCCTCTTACCTCGTTTAATGGATGTAAACCTATCTGGTAAGGCATCAGCGTTCATTCCGATCTCCCTGTCGTAGTTTCAGCCAGTTCTAACTTCACTTTCTGAACATTAAGCTACCTGGTAAAGTTTCAGTGTCTTCCTTGTTATGTCTTCATAGGGCTTAACTTATCAGAACGTCTAAAAACGCCAAATTGAGCTCTTACCTAACTTCTTTGAACGTGAACTTACCAGGAAATGTCTCTACTTCTAAATCGATCTTCCTGTCGAAAAATAACGTGACGTTAGCGGTCTCTTACCTTACTTTATGTTCGTTAATGTACCTGGTAAAGTTTCAGCGTCTTCCAGGTGATGATTTCAGCCAGCTTGGTTTCAGCATTTTCCCAGTCATAATTTCAACTTAATCTTACCGAACTTCTTGAACGTGTACTCACCGGGCAACGTCTCCGCTTCCAGGTCGATCTCTTTATCGAGGAAGAGCGTGGCGTTGAGGGGTCCGAGCGAGAAGTAGCCGCGCTCGTTGCCGGCGAGCAATTGGTAGCGCAGCGGCGCACCGAGCCCCGCGTCGCGGTCAAACGCGCGGACCGCCGCCGGGAACACCAGCTCGCGGTGCACGCGCCGCCCCTGCCGCACACACGCACGCACGTCACACACGCAACTCAGAACAACAACTACACTCGTCAACAACAGCACACCGCTGTCTCGCACCCACAACTTACTTAAGGACAATAGCACTCGCCAGTGTCACACACCAATTACCATTCCCAATACCATACTGCCTTTTATTATCCACGGCTGAGCATCGAGCTCCCCCATTGATTGCCGTATATGGATATTTTTTTATTTATTTGGATTACCAACATAAGAAAGAGCAATTAATGTTTGGTTACATTACAGCGTTATAAATTTACATGATTAACTGCTCTTATAATTCAGGCAGATAGGCAATCATAGCATGCGTTGTGTTACAAATGTTAAACAAAATTGAGAAAAGTATGTTCTTAAATAAAAAATAAAATAAAAAGTAATGATAAAGAAATAAAAGTTAATTGTGCAACTAGAGTTTAACGTACGTCAACATGCTTTAGCTTGGCAATAAATTGAGCAAGGGTATCATGGTGAACGTCGAGGTCGGGTTCATTGGTGACCTTGTTGTACAGGCGAGATATACGGATCACTGGGGAGTTGCGACCAAGTTGGTTCTACAAAAATTAATCTTAAAAAGGCTACACTGATATCTTGGTATTCTGCATGGTACGTTAAATTGAAATTTGGACAATAACGGGACACAGTCCATGTAATTATTTATAATCTTATGTAGGAGTGACATGTCTAAGTGATTTCGGCGTAGGGAAAGGGGATCTAGTTGAAAATTCTTAATTTTTCATGATAGGTTTGACATTTTTTTTCATTTTTGACATTTCTTGGAGTACCAAAACGGTAAGTTAAACTACGAATTACTTTTCAAAACCTTTTCGATCCTCTCTATGTGAGTTTTATAAGTGGGACACTATACTGTGCTGCAATACGCAAGCTTGCTTCTTACAAAACTCTTGTAAAGCTTAATGACAGTGGCTGGTTTTTTTTAAAATCCTTTGTGTTTCTCAATATGAAGCCAAGCGACCTATTTGCTTCCGCCACTATCTTATCATGATGATCCGCAAACTTCAGATGACCATCCATTATGACACCAAGATCTCGAATAGTGATCACTTCTTCCAACTTTGTGCCTGCTATAGTGTATATCGAGTCAAATTTATTACATTTTCTGCTGTACTTAATGTGATAGCATTTTGTAGCATTTAGAAACATTTTATTGTTGTTACACCATTCGTGAAGATTATTAATGTCTTCCTGAAGGGGTTGCGCATCTGAAGCCGTAGTAACTGTTTTCGTAATTTTAAGATCGTCAGCAAAAAGATATACATCACTATGGTTTATCACACGACAAAAATGTTAAAAAATAACGGTCCCAAAATCGAGTCTTGGGGAACTCCCGAAAATGCTTCAAATAGCCCAGATTGTTTGCCATCAATTACAACCCTAAAAAAGCGATTTGAAAGGTAAGATTTACACCACTCCAGTAGGTTATATATAATTCTAAATAAATATAATTTATTAATCAGGATGCTATGATTTACTTTGTCAAAAGCTTTCGAAAAATCTGTATAGATGGCGTCAACTTGTAAGCCTTGATCTACTTTTTCTTTAAAATCTGAAGTGAAAAGAATAAGATTAGTGTTAGTCGACCTCCTTGACATAAAACCATGCTGATTTTCGTTGATGTATTTTTGAGTATGCCGATAAATTACAGAGTGAACTAATGATTCAAATACTTTTGGTATTGCTGATAAGATAGAAATTGGACGGTAGTTAACTACTAATTCTTTTGCTCCATTCTTAAATATAGGGACTACTCTTGCTAGTTTCCATTCATTAGGGAATATGCCCATTTTGAGAGATCGATTGTATAGAAAAGTTAGTGGAAAAGTCAACGCATCTGCACAGTTTAATAAAAGTAGTGGGTGTATATTATCTGGGCCTACTCCCTTTATGACATCTAGCTTTTTCAGTTTATTTTTGACATCTTCTGGTCTAAATTGAATTTCCCCGATAACATCAAAGGAATTAGCTATTAGTCCAGTGTACATATTATTTTTTTAAATTGTTATCATTAAGATCTCTTTCATATATTGAAGAAAAATGAGTTGCAAACATGTCCACTATTAGCTTTGTATCTGATGATTTATCGTCTTTACAGGTCATGGTATTAGGATATAATGAGCAATTCTTTCGTAGATTTTTTATATATGTCCAAAATAGTTTGGGGTTGGTTTTAATATCTGTCTCCATTGTATTTATGTATTTATTATAGCACTCCTTTACTAGCTTTTTACAGTTTTGTCTTAAATATTCAAATTCTATTTGATCTTATGGATTTTCATACTTTTTTATTTTTTATGGTATCTATATTTTTGTTTTAAAATTTTGATTAAATGGGATGAGTACCACACAGGATAAGGCCCATGGTCGGCTTTAGTCATAGGAATATGCTTTTCAACGGCATAGTTTAGCAGTTCATAGAATCTTTTTACCATTTCATTACGATTATAACAAGAACTAAATTCATTCTCCCATGACACCGATTTCAGGTAAGTATTTATAGCTCTAAAGTTACCTTTATAAAAATTACGTTTGGTAAGAAGTACTTTTCTATTACTTTCTAATAAGATTTTCATTTTAATTACAAGAGGAGGGTGAAACTTTTCAATATTTCTTACTGGATCTTGTGTTTTGATAATATTCAAGACTTCTTTATTGCAAAGTATCAAATCTAATATACGATTTTTTATGTTTGTTACATAGTTAAATTGATTTAAGTTATTGAGATTTATAAAATCAACAAATTTACATAAGAGCTCATTGTTACCGAACCCTGATGGTAACATATGATTAAAGATGTCGTTTCTATGATTGCATAGCCAAGTTATTCCACTCAAATTGAAGTCACCGGCAGTGAGTATGCTTTCTCTATCAGTTCGGGAACCAAGTATACCATTTGCTTTATCTATAAAAATATCTAAAGTATCTTTAGTGACTGGAGGTGGTGAATACACAGCGCATAATAGTATTGTATTTGGATTTTTGGTAGAGTTAAATGTAACCGACACCCAAATATCTTCACAATCAGTTTCCCACTCTACGATACGTCTTGACAGGAGTCGTTTGGATACAACAATAAGTACGCCCCCGCCTTTTTTTAGCCCTGATAGAGGATAGGTTTCACGATCTCGTCTGTACACTGCATAGCCACTGGCAAAGATTTCAGTGTCATAGAAACTGTTATTAAGCCAAGTTTCTGTGAATATATAAAGATCGTATTTATTATTAATAATATGTTGACGTACCTCGACCGCATTTGTGTTTAAGCCTCTTACATTTTGATAATATATGTTCAAATGATGTATTAACATACAGGTTACATAAACAAAATAATTTAGATAAACAATAAAACACCTTTATACACTAAGTTTGCTTTGACAACTATTTTAGTTCAGACAGTTCTTGGATGGTCTTCAATAATTTGTACTCGGATGTTTCCATCTCACGCATAAATATTCTTCCTCCCTTGACCCAGACAAATTTGTAGTTGAGTTATTTTGCCTTAGATCTCGCTACAGCACGTATTTCCTTTTGGGTGGGTGACAGATGCTCCATGACAAAGACTGGCTGCTTCTCACCGCCAATTCCAAGATGACTACTATTAAGCTTTTCACTTTGACTCCTAGCTGTTTTGTTAAATCTATGTGTAGCAGCTAAAAAGTAATCGCGTATTCTTGGGGAACCAAATTTTATTACAACGGATCTAGTCTAATACTTTCAAATGGCGAGATATACTCACTAGCAGCGGATAGAACTCGGGTATACTTGTCCTGTAGACGTCTTGCGTGAACTTGGGAGGCAGGTCATCGTTGTCCGCTACAATGACGTGCACCGTGGCGTTGGAGACGCGAGGTGGAGATCCACGATCCTAGAAATAAATTACTATGTAAGCTGTAGCTAGTGAAATATAAGCTGACGTGGCAATAGACCGACCATGTAGCTCGAAGAACCAACAACCGTGTAGAAAGGTTCGGGAACGGCAGCCCCGTTCCAATAACGGTTGCTCCTTGGCACAGTGGCTTACCGATGAGTTGCTGCGCTGAGGGCCGCGGGTTCGAATCCCGCACGGTGCAAAGATTCGTATGGCCAACAAGTAATTGTTCCGGGTCTGGATGCTTGTCCTTGTAAAGTTTTTTTTATTATTATTTTTTTATAGAAGAGGGGGCAAACGAGCATGCGGCTCACCTGATGTTAAGTGACTACCGCCGTCCATGATCAACCGCAACACCAGGGGAATCGCAGGTGCGTTGCCGGCCCTTTAGAAAGGAGTAAGCTCTTTTCTTGAAGCGCCCCAGGTCGTATCGGTGATGATGATAATTGTGATGATATTTAAATAGTGCCTTTACTAAAATGATACGACGTGAAATTACGTCTATATAATTGTTATTTTCGCTTTCTGACTGGAATTTTCAAGAGGAATAAGGATATAAAAACGTATAAGGTAATAAAAACACAGTATTACTATGCCACGTGTTGGTCCATATATAACAACTAGAATGGTGTGAGTGAGATTTTTAAGCGGACAAGCGTTGCTGCGCCGTCCCGATGCAGGTTGACATACTTTACATATCTTCAAATATTGTGAACAACACGGGAAATTGGATATGCAGGTTATCTCCACGCCATCTTCGTTATGATAACACACTTGGCGTTTAAAGAAAATTAAAAAAGAATTGGGATATCGAACTCCAGTTGCTTGCGCACCAAGCCGAACTACGATAGGAAAGAAACATCAACATCACTATCATTATCATCATTACAGCCCTTCAAAAGTCCACTTCTGAACATAGGCATTCTCTAAAGAATGTCACAAAGCACGACCATGAGTCACCTGAATCCATCGACTTCCTGTATCTCTTACTAGGTCGTCACTCCATCTAGTGGAGGGCAACAGATGAATCTTATGACATGAGAGTTAGAGGAGTCAATTAAGGGAAATAAATGAATTATATTTACCCTGATTGAACGATAAATGACCGTGATCATTTCTTATACGTCAGGAGTAAAAATATCTTAATTTAAATATGAATATAATGGACAGCTCCGTGGCGCAGTGACTTAGCAATAAGTTACGGCGCTGACGGCCGCGGGTTCGAATTTCCCACGGAACAAGTATTTGTGGCATCTAGATTTTTGTCCCGAAGTTGCCACTCGAAAACCTGTCTATTCTATAGGATATCCGTTCTTCATGCTACATGGCCGACAAATTACCACTTTAGCTCACTAATCCGTTAGATTGTGTCGGTTACTCTGGTTCTACTGCAGATATCCTCTATTCACCGGAAATCCGCAAGAAATGAAAAAATAATAATATATTAAATATATATAATATACCATTCCGTATGACGAGAACCTCGTGAAAGCCGAAACAGATAAACGAACAAAATATCTGGAGCTGGCTCACGAGGTGACCGACATGTGGGGTGGTATGCCGGCCGAAATTATTCCTGTAGTCATCTCTGCGAATGGGCTAATCCCAGTCAGCCTCTCGGGTCATCTGAGGCGACTGGGACTCCGTGACGGACCGCTCCGTGCTCAAATGCACGCGGCGGTGCTCCTCGATACCTCTCGCATCGTCTGCCGGTTTCTTGCGAATAAGCCTGATATTGTGCTGATGGACCGGGCACAGTCAAGGATATTTTTGGTAGACATTACCATTCCGTATGACGAGAAAGCCGTCGTCGTCCTCATGAAAGCCGAAACAGATAAGCAAACAAAATATCTGGAGCTGGCTCACGAGGTGACCGACATGTGGGGTGGTCTGCCGGCCGAAATTATTCCTGTAGTCGTCTCTGCGAACGGGCTAATCCCAGTCAGCCTCTCGGGTCATCGAGGCCTGAACTGGTGGACCGCTCCAGGCTCAAATGCAGAAGGCGGTGCTCCTCGATACCGCCCGCATCGTCCGCCGGTTTCTTTCCCTTTCCCCCTAACCCTCGGCCGTTTGGTCTCCCCTGCTGAGGGCCTCCATCTGGTTGGGCTTTTATTTATTTATGTATTTTTATGTTTATTTTATTTTATTGATATTTATGTATATTTATCTTTTCATTTTCATTTATAGTTATATATTAATAGAACTCAACTCATAATAAATATAAAAAAATTGTATTTACAACATTTTTATTTTAAATATTATTTCGGAATATTGTTATAAATAGTTTGTACCTACTTTGGGACAAGTTCAGATTTATTGCACGTGTTAATTGTATTATAAGATATTATGAATTATCATCCATTTTGTCAGAACTATTGAAATAGCTACGCAACATTTCATTAATCTTCTACAAACCTATAAAAAATATAGTTCTTAATACGTACAGAGGCAGTAACTGTCAAAAAAAATTCTCTGTCGCCCGCGTCGAAGTCTATCGGCTTGGCCAACACCAGTGCCGGCTTGTGGGAACTCTCCAGGGAGAACCGTCCTTCGGGATCGCCGTCAGTGATGCTGTATTGGACGTCCGAGTTGGGGGTGTTAGGTTTGTCCCGATCGAAAGCGCGGATGCCATTGAAAATTGTAAGACCTGAAAAAAACCAATGACATGTGTAGAGACAAAATTGGAGCAACAGATGAATCTTATGACATGAAAGTTACAAAAGTCGATTAAGTGAAATAAATTACAGATATATTTACTCTGTGATTGATCGATAGATGACGGTGATCATCTCGTATATGCCAGGACTAAAACATCTTAAATTAAATTAAAATATAATTGACGGCTCCAATATAATTAAACTGCAGGTATTTGGGTGGCCTACAAACAGTTGTTTCGGGTGCAAATTACATATATAAACTCCCTCCGCGATACAGAAAGAAAATACTAATGTGGAGTAACAATTTTCTTAGATTAAAAAAATATTCTTACTTAAGATAGGCCAGAATCTAGCCGTGGAGGGTTTGTTGGCTGGCTTTACGGCAAACATCCACGTTTACAGCCTATAACAGCCCATTGCTGAACATGGCCTCCCCCATAGTTGACACGCTTGGCGAGCGGATTGCCAACAGCAGTTTTTTTATTATTTGGAGTTGTCATCAGGAAGACGCTGCACCCCATCACCTGTTTCAATTTCACTCTGAAGCCTCTTACGACACCCACGGGACGATATGGGTTAGTTGATATTCTTACACCGCCACTACACGGCCATGCTTAGTTTTATTAAAACAAGAAAATCCCAGAATTCTTCTTCCGTTAATCAGAAAAAAAAAATTTAGCGTAAGGGTGACAATCGAGCACACAGTCCACCTGATGGTAAATGGTTGCTGCGGCCCATAGACATCTACATCTATCCTCGATTACGAATCAAAATGCAGATGCGTTGTCACCTGTGAAGACTAAGATGGAATGCCTCGTTTCCAGTAAATAGGGTCTCCGGTTCTCTACACTCACCATACGAAACACAGCAGCGATAAGTCGCTATTTTACGCTGGTATTCTGTGAGAGCGTGGTCCTTCCCAGGTCGAGCCGACCCATTCGTGGTACAGCTACAGTACTAATATAGCTGCAGCATGGCTCTACCACGTTCAATCATGCACGGTAATAATTACTTAAAAAACTAAAAGTACTAAAATAATTATATCGGTGAATTTAATTTTTATAATGCCACGCGTATATGGCATTTGTTCTCACTGCATTTATTATTACATTATAGTAAAAAATAAATAAAATTAATAATGCTTGTCCGTCCGCTGCATTAAATTTTATTTAAACTCTGATGATACGGTTATGAAAACTATGATAATTTGTCGAGATTTTTTTTACATTTTCGGGGGTCTAGAAATCATTTGTAGTTTTATGAGAATCCAGACAACCCTGGACATTCTGGCTAACCTAATATGCACAAAAGAGCCACGTATCAGATCTAGGTATCTTTGTACCACAGCATCCTAGAATAAGGTGAACTCTGTGCCCGTTTACCACTCTTAATTCTATCATAACGAAGTAAGCTTCCCAAAAATTATTATTTAGCCCACGCCCTCCCCAAAATTTGCAGTTACAGAATAATAAAAATTATATAATAAATAGTTTATTTACCAGTGGGTGTCAACTCGTCCACAGTCACCCTGTAGGGAAGGTCCAGGAACGTCGGCGCATTATCGTTTACATCCTCGATGTACACGGTCACCGACAAGAAAGCCGATATCTGGGGACAAATTAAAAATAAACAAAATAAGTCATTATTCATATTATCTGTTGCAACTGTAATATAAACAAGAACCTTCAAGAAATTTTATACGTGGTAGAGCCATGCTGCAGTTATATTGTAGTATAGGTGTAGCACGTATAGGATCGCTCGACCGGGGAAAGACCACGCTCTCACAGAATACCAGCATAAAATAGTAGCTTAATGCTTCTGTGCTTCGTATGGTTAGTGTAGAGAACCGGAGACCCTTTTTACTGGAAACGAGGCATTCCATCTCAGTTCTCACGGCTGACAACGTATCTGCATTTTGATTCGCAATCGAGGATAAATGAAGATGTCTATGTGCCACAGCATCATTATTTTATAAAATAATACTTATGAAACCTGTTCACAACATCTTCGTCGTATCACCCAATTAAAAATATTATATATACTACAGGAACAAAAAATAATAATGCAGAAGAGGGACATAAAAGCAATCTACGAAAATAGAATCAAATACTTAAGATAATGTATTAACTTTGGCATTTAAATACATTTACGTAAATTTATGTACACAAAAATATAAGTAGTTTAAAAAAGTGATATTCATACTGTAAATACTTGGAACAGACACGAGCTAGTAGTACCGGTAACTCGCCTCTACATCTACCGGGTCAGTAATTCATTTATGGGACAATGTGCGCTTTAAAAACAAATCCTAGAAAAAATTATAATTTTATTATAAAATTGGACACCGCCAAGTTCAAATTCTATCTTAAACACAGATTGTATACAAAGGAATGTATGAATGAGTATAACCCCTTGGAATGAGGTGATCGCGTCCAGGTTATTTTTATGATTTTCGAAATAATTGTGTGACTGATTAGATGATTGTAAACTGTTTTCTTCAAATAATTAACCATCAATTACAAATTTTTAATACACTAGGTTTTTTTTTATACTCTTACATTGTTATCCGATTCTGAACTATGTTCTAGATTGAAATAATACTAGTTTTTACGGAATTTATCGCGTATATTTAACTTTTTAAATACCCGACGTTTCGAACGCTTTACAGCACTCATGGTCACGGGCGGGACTGAGAAAACGTCGGGTATTTAAAAAGTTAAATAGACGCGATAAATTCCGTAAAAACTAGTATTATTTCAATGTGTAGTGTTCGCGTAAATATAAGATCCCGTTTCAAGTCTCTAGATCATTCGAAAGTGAGTTTAAAATCAAATTACTAAATTCAAAAAGCAAGTTAATGAAAACGCGGTAAAGTTTCTTGCTTGTTCTTTCCAGGACTCAGGTGTTTTCCGATCCAGTGGTAAATTAAACCTAAGAATAAGTACTTACTACCTGTTATATACTACTCGTAGCGATAGGAGAAGGGGCAAACGAGCATCTGATGGTGACTACCGCCGCACATGAACAACTGCAACACCAGGGGAATTGCAGCTGCGCTGCCGGCCTTTTAGAAAGGAGGAAACTCTTTCCTTGTAGGTCCCTAAATCGTATCGATCTGGAAAAATCACCGGTGGTAAACGATTCCAGAGAGGTCGTACGCGGCAGAAAACTCCTAGTGAAACGTACAGTGCTGGTCCGCCAAGCATCCAGATGGTAAGAATGGTATCGAGAGTTTTGCTGCGATGTGCGTTCGTGAAATTTGGCGGCTGGGATTAATACGAACAGTTCCTCATGTAGATGAAGGATGTTCATGTTCCTCATGAACAGCTCAGTGGTAGATGCGAAAGAAAATGCAAAGGGATGCAACATTTCTTCGCAGCGCTACTGAATCGAGCCGATCGGTAAGCACTTGGTCGTCGACGATTCGAGACGCTCTGCGCTGGATGCGGTCAAGTGGAAGGAGCTGGCACTGGGGAGCCCCAGCCCAGAAATTTCTGGTTGTTGACAACTGCTCTAACCACCGGATCCAATCATGAATCTAAGCCATCTCGGGTTTAGATTTGTACGTTTAGAAATCATTTTATCAATATCGGTCCAGCCATTTTTGTGTTTATTTTGAGTTTATCAGTTACGTATACCGTTATGTATATTTTGAATAAAAATTTTTTTCATCTATATTTTTATATTTTTTAGTGACAAGATCACCGCTTACCGGATAACATGACCGATCGCGAACGCCAGTTTCTTTACCCTTTTTAACCGACTTCAAAAAGGAGGAAGTTCTCGAGCGCATGTTTTTTTGTATGTATGTTACGCGATATTTTCTAACCAATTTTGATGATTTTTTATTAAATAGGTTATAATGTAAGGTTGGTCCCATATACATTTGGAGAAAAAATTTTACCCCTAAGGGTATTAAATAATTAACTTCTTTAGCTATTTGAAGTCGGTTTTTACTTTTTGTTAAAAGTTATAATTATTGAAATATTCAATTACTTTGTTCTATAAGTTAAACCTTTCCTTAAAATAAATCGTGTATTAGTGGTGTAAAAATACCCACTACCCCACAATACGGTCCCGTGGGTGTCCTAAGAGGCGACAGAGGGGAACTAATGGGGGGATGGGCAGCAGCGTCTCCCCAATAACGACTAAAAATAAAAAAGTTAAGTTCAACACGCTCGCCAAGTGTGGCAACTATGGTAAATACCCCCCTATGAAGCAATCTATGGGGGAGGTCCATGTTCAGCAGTGGACTTAAGGAGGCTGTAACGGCAAGGTTAAATAAATCTTTAAATTGTGTACGCGGAAATGTTTTAACAAGTGTACGTATTGCCTCCATTCAGCCGTGCACGAAACAGAGGCATCTCACTGGCACGGAAGGCTTGAAAGGCCCGCAAATAATTCAACAAAGGGAAATGGGTGAAGGCCGCTGGTACGTATGCGGGAAATGCACGCCGCTCCATTCCCTTTACACAGTCTTATTAAATTTATAACGCTATTCAATGAACATTTTATTTTTATAACATCCCATTCTGTATATATCTATAGACCACAGCAACCACTTACCATCAGGTGGACTGTGTGCTCGTTCGTCAACCTATCCTATAAAAAAAGTATCTATGATATCGTATACGTCTGGGGCGCCTGCTTCGACTGTTCTAACTAGACCTACATGGCTCACATAATTTTATTTGTATGCAATTGTGTAGAAAATTTTTATATGCCGACATCTTTTTTTGCCGTGACACGTTATTTTTGACGGCCTCGTTCGGGTGGTGATAAACGCGGTTGATGATTATGAGATCTTCTGGGTTCTAATGCTGGGTCGAACTAAAATCAGTTATTGAAATTTTCAGTCAAGAAATTCTCAGTATCAGCCCGGATTCGGTAGGTTGGCACTATTACACCCCCGTGCCCCAGAAAGCACGTAAAACAGTTGGTCCTGTGCCTAATCTCTCTCCGGTTGTGTCGGAGTACATGTGCTTGCGCATACACTTGAGCACTATAATCCTATCCTGTTTAGATGGATAGATTTTATAATACTTATTATATTATATGGGTAGTAGAGTCATGTTTTAACTATATTATAACTGTAGAACAAATGTGTCGGCTCGACCGAAAGGACCTAGCTCTAACAGAGTACCAACTTAAAATAGCAGCTTAATGTTGTTGTGCTTCGGATGGTGACTGTGAAGGGATACCCTTTTTTTAGTAGACATGATGGCATTCCATCTTAGCTAGTCCTCAGAGCTGACAACATATCTGAATTTTGTTTCTAAATCGACAATAGATGTAGATGTCTATGCGCCACAGCATCCGTTTACCACCACAGGTGTACTATGTGCTCGTTTTCACCAAAAAGGAAAAGTTTAAAAGAGATTAAAATGTCTGGTTTTATGTTACGGCTTCTGAATTAAAAAAATATATAATATATAAAATAAAAGAGCTATGCTAAATTTCACCGTATGTGAGCAACCCAGGTTCGATCTCCGCCGGCACTAATAAAAATTTTTATTGCAAACGTGCTCGGCGGTTTTTTTAAGGAATAAGGCTGATAAACGAGCACACATTCCACCTGATGGTAAGTGAATGCTATGGTCCATAAATCTACATTTATCCTCGACTAAAAATCATAATGCAGATGCGTTGTCACCCCTGAGGACTAAGATAGATTGCCTCGTTTCCAGTAAAAAGGGTCTCCGAATCTCTACACTTACCATACGAAACACAGCAGTATTGAGCTGCTATTTTACGCTGGTATTCTGTGAAAGTGTAATCCTTCTCCGTTCAAGTTCACCCATTTGTGCTACAACCATAATATAGCTGCAGCGTGGCTCTACCGCGTATAAAAAACCGCATTGTAGGAAAATATCGTGAGAAAACCTGCATGTCTGAAAGAGAAATAAGAAAAACAAGATTTCGAAGATATGTTAAGTACGTTAACACACACTGGGGTGGCGCGGCGAAGATTTTCTTGCCCTAAAACCCTCTAAGAAATCAAAGGTACTGTGTCCGGCAGTGGGACGTATTTAGGCTGTTACTTTTTTAATTTAGAAAATGAATATCACTTCATTCATCCCTTCAGTACAGCCCATCAAAAATCGACTGGCGAATGTAGGCAACCAGTGTAGTGACGGCGTAAAAATTGTCATCCCACGGGGTGTCGTAAGAGGCAACCGAACAAACTGAACCAGGAGATGGGCAGCAGCATCTTCCTGATGACAACTCAGAATAATAAAATTGTGCTTGTCGGCCCACACGCCTGCCAAGCTTGGCAACTTTGGTAAAGAGCCCTCATTATGAGACAATCTGTGAGGCAGGCCTAGATTAAAATTATTCAAAGTAAATAATACTTGATTATTTCTGCTTTGCATATTTATCTTATTACCAAAAAAGTAAACCGAAGAGTACGATCTGCCACTTTGCCTGGTGTATGTGGATTATGAGAAGCCTTTGATTCCGTCGAAATTTGGGCCGTGCTACAGTTACTTCAGCGGTGCCAAGTTGACCGTCGGTATATCGAAGTGCTGAAGTATTTGTACAGTAGGGCTACGATGGTTATCCGAGTACAGAACCAGAGTACTTTATTTTATTACTAAAAAGGTATATTGGTAAAATGGACTTACTTAATTTAACAATAATTTTATTTTCAAATAACAACCCTTCCAGTTGCGCTTGCATGGGATCTATTTAAAAGAATCATCCATGGCAATTTCACAAAAAAAAATATCTCCAAGTTTTTCAAATAATATATAGCTTAGATCACGCCGGGAATTCCTCTCCACCTGTTCGGGAGTTTCATTACAATCGGTTAAGCCATTCCGAAGATTAGCGAGGACAGACAGACAGACAGAGAGACGGAAAAAATTTACAAATGGTTTAACATCTCTTAATGGCATGCAAATAAACCCTTTTATAAAAGGCATTCATTTCGATATTACAGATAGAGACTTCAATTTTATTTATATTTGTACGGATTATAGACTAGCGACCCACCCTGGCTTCGCCTGGGTCAGATCTTCAAATATGGCGTTATTTAGAGTTAACTGCCGACGTGCTCTGGCAATGCCTATGTCAGAGGTGGCAAACCTTTATGTATCAACGTGCCATTTTTCTAAAGAAAAAGTTTAATTAGGTGATAGATGTGCCCTAAAATAATTTTGACTTCGTGATTATTGGGAAAATAATAGTACTAAATACTATCTACTCAAAACTCTTTATTTACTACAAAAAATAAATAAAGTTTTGAATATCTAGTTTTGAGTGAGTTGTAAAATACATTTTGCAATATATAATAATAAATGTTTCAGTTATACGCGTTAGCTTAAAATATTTTACAATATCTTTTGATGACAATTTATGAAATGTAAATTCTTTGTACACACATTTACATTTTGTTTAAGTAATGATTCAGCGACGGCAGGAGAAGAATTCAGTGACTTAGTGGTTAAGATCGGAATATCAGTAAAATATTTCTCAAAAACCATTGCAACGTCCTGATCTGATTTAGTCTAAATAGTTGGGAGCTATTATTTTACTTGTCACTGGGGTAATGGGGTTGCCACTTGCCACATTGAATGAATGAATGAATGAATGAATGAATATACTTTATTGCACACCACAAACAAATTTACAAAGAACATAACAGAGAGCAGATTACATGTACAATTTGGCGGCCTTATCGCTACATAGCGATCTCTTCCAGGCAGCCAATAACCAATTGATTTATATATTACACTTTATATTAATTATAATTTCATATAAATTTTATATTAAATATATTTTATTACCTATTTTATATTGTTTGATTTATTAGTACAATAAAAATACTTATAAAAATATGTTTTATTTCATCATTATGTTTACTTCTATTCATCTGATAAGCTTTGTATCCTTTTTTTCTAAGGGGACGTAATAAAGATTTTATAATTAAATATACTTTTTAATATACAAACAATTAACTGCAGCTTTAAAAAAACACATTTTTATTGCGTATTTTAGGTAAAATTTCATAAAGTAAGCCACACCAACCCGCCATGGCATGTTTGTGTGTCTATCTTTATCTAATCTTAGCGATGATATTGTTTTCGCAACTTGTGTAAGTGAGATAGATATATATTTAAAATTGTTGTTAGTTTCAAAGCTACTTCGTCGCGTTTGGATAGTGGTTACACTTTGTTCGACGCGCGGTATTGTGGTTTGCTCCTCTGGTGTTGTATAACTCAATGGGTTGCCACAACTCTCAGTTCGCGTCTATGCATCATTAGCAATTTAGCAACAGTCCACGATATAACTAGGATCACTCACGTTTGTTCTTCGTTCGCCAAATATTGTATCGCGTGCACTGACCTCTATATATACAAGTACACTGGACTGGCTATACCATACAAAATGACTGTGCCAATTTGAAGCGCCGCTAAAGGATGTCTTGAAAAATAAAATTGACATAATATGCCAAAGTCTGTTGTCTTATTTATATTGTCTTATTTCATAAGCCCTGTATTTTGATCTTTTAAACTAAAAAACGCAATATTTGTTTCGAGCAATATTTTGTTGTTTGATTGTGTATAATATTAGTTACACGATAAGAATTATTTTTATTAATAATGAGAGTGTGCGTAATCTGTAAAACTCGTTACCAAAAGCGAAGTGGTATAACATTTCACAAGTAAGTGAATTTGCAGCAAATATTAAAGAAATTAAAACTATTTGATAATATAAGTACTTATAAATGTGTTACTAATCTTAATATCATATATACCAACATGTTTGGGTGTATATTACTGAGTTTTGATAAACAATAAAATTCAATAGGGTTGTCGAGTTCCTTGTCTATAATAATTATCGATGTTCTTTCGTACTCATATCTGTTAACATACAAAATCGCCAACAACGGATGATTATCATATGTTTATTTAATTAACAGGTTTCCAACTGAACCTAGAGTAAAATTATGGCTTAAAAGCATAAATATTGTGAATTGGCGTCCGAAACAAAATTATCATGTTTGTTCCAAACATTTTACAGACGACTGTTTTATTAGACATGAGAATTGCACCACTTTGAAAAAGTGCGGTATACCAACAATGTTTTTTGGTACCAGTAACCAGTAAGTATAAAAGTATTAGATTATTATTTCGAATGTTTTTTTATTTCTTCTTTCCTCATTTTCCACCAAATTCAAGGGCCAAAGACAAGTGTCGAAAGATCGCCTGATGATGTCGAGCCACGTTGGATGTGTGTTAGTGGGCTGCGGTTAGAGGAGATTCCTCTCCCTGGACTGCTGTAGTCGAGGTGGAGTCGTAAGGGAAGAGGATTGTTGGTATGACGATTGATGATGTGCCACTCGACTATCTTTTGCGACTTTGGTGAGGCTGCACCACTTGCTGCTTTCAAGTGCTCGTTTTTTTCTGGCTCCATTCACATATCGGGCTCGGGGAGTCCGTAGTGCAGCTCGTATCTCTATAAATATTTCCTCGGTTTAAGATCTTTGTAGAATATTTAGAGAAGATACCAGAAGGCTAAGTATAGCCATTCAGAGAGGACACGTAGCCAGCATTCTTGGGACAATACCACAGAAAGTAGGACTCAATGATAATTTCAGTTATTTTTTCAAAATACTGTAATTTCAATTTCGAAAATGACGATTCAATGTTTATTTTTTTTATATAATCGTTCCCGGCGCATTGCTGCCGCAGAAGAAATAATTGTGGAAATATCGTTAAAAATGTGGAACAGTTATATTGTATAATTAGGAATGATAATACAATCATTGAAATAGAATGATATATAACTTTCTATAACTTTCAAATAAATAGTCGGTATAATACGCACGCCCCCTAATGTCAGTTAATTGTACCATGCGTATAGCCTTCGCACAAGTGCAACCAATAAGTTGACTAAGTTTGACCGCAATCTGATGAACGGTATGGCATCGTAGAAAGTACGAACAAACATAAATTTTTATATAGTAGAAAATATTTTACTGTCCATAGACAGACCTGTAGTTGATTAGAATAGGCATTATTATAGCAGCTGATTTGTTTTTTATAATACTAGAACTAAATGAACGGTTGACAATAGGTTATTCTATAAATTATGTTTTTATTTTTATTTTCTGTAGTTCGTTTAATCTTAATAATTTTTTGGTTGAATGGTTAAGGGCTATGATGGCTGTCCGAGTACAGAACCAGAGTACAAAACTAATCCAACTGTAGAGAAGTGTAAGACGGGGTGACGTTATATCGCCGAAACTCTTCACTGCTGCATTGGAAGAAGTTTTCAAGCTACTGGACTGGAAAGGATACGGTATTAACATCAATGGCGAGTATATAACTCACCTTCGATTTGCCGACGATACAGTCCTTATGGCAGAATCGCTGGAGGACTTAAGCAATATGCTCAATGACTTCAATAGTGCCTCCCAATGGATGGGTCTTAAGATGAACATGGACAAAACAAAGATCATGTTTAATGTCCATGTCACACCTATGCTCGTAGTTGTTGGGAGCACTAAGCTCGAAGTTGTTGATAAGTACGTTTACCTGGGACAAATAGTCCGATTAGGTATGTCCAACTTCGACCGAGAGGTCAATCGACGGATTCAACTTGGCTGGGCAGCGTTCGAGAAATTACGACACATCTTCTCGTCAGGCCTATGTTCAGCAGTAGACTTGTGAAGAGTTTTAATGATGATGAATGATAATGGCATTATATTAATATGACACATAAATAGAATGGACGTTACGGGTAGAGTCTATCTATCCATAGAGTCTATTCTATTTATTTAGGTATAGGTAGGGTATAGAATTTTTATCGATATAATTTGGTACACTGTCTTATCCCTATTATTAGTTCCGTGGACGTGCACTTCTGCTGTCAGCGCCAAAATGGCGGAAATCAAATCGCTTCAGCATGTCACGGTGTATAGCCAGTCCAGCGTACTTGTATATATAGAGGTCAGTGATCGCGTGCCATCGATTGTACATATGCCATAGGTATGCCATCCCTGGAGTAGGTGATGTCTATTAATATAATTAATGGCATCATTTAGATTTAAGATAATCATCATCAATTGGTAAAATAAAGGGTCGACATGTTTGTTACATGTCGACCCTTTATTGAATATGAATATTTCTATTAAAAAATAGCAAAGATTTTAAGACTGTGAAAAATACTCACGGTACCAAGTGTAGTGTAAAAATTTCCACTACCCAATATCATCTCGTGGGTGTCGTAAGACGCAGCGACAGCCTATTAACGACGTAAAATAAAAAAGAGCGGTGGATAAATTGGTTGCCAAGCGTACCAACTATGGCAAATAATATGCCCATAAAAGCAGTATATGAAGGGGACCTACATATGCCACAGCAGTGCTTTAATAGGACTACAGAAATCTAAATTATTTAGATTTCTGTGAAAAGGACGTAACGGTAGCGGCAAAAAATACGCCAATTTTTTCTGATAAAGTAAAACCTAGATTACTCCTAGCATTGCTCTCTGTCGGTTCGTAAAGTTTCATTCACAGATGCACAGACAGACAGAAAAAAAATCAAAAATAGCATGCGAATAACCCTCTTAGCTTAATAGAAGGCAGTTATTTTGGTGTTAAAGACATACACTTCTATTTTGTATATACCTACTGGATGACCTTTTTTATCGTCTAGAAAAAAATAGGGTGTAATATGTGAACGGAGTAGAAGACTATAGCAATGATATTTTACAAAAAATAAAAACAAAAATTTTGTACTAAATAAATAAATTAATTAAAATCTATTGAAATTCATATCATATCCACCCTACTTTACGAACGGCAATAAAACATTGGTTTATATATTACACTAGATCAGTAATAACCGTGCCAAGGCGTTGCCACTGCACATATGGCCACAGCCATATGCCTAGCTAACCTCAGTTCAGTGTTTAATGTGACGCCGACAGAGTTGAGCCACGACCAAAAAATCGGTAAATGCGTAGTGAAAGAATGCTATTCAAGGTGACAAAAACGTAATAAATCAAGCGGAATCACTTTCAACACAAAAGAAACACTTTTAATTCATTCTTGTTTTCATATAAACGTAAAAAAAACCTGAAATAATTAAATAAAATTATCGAATATTGCCATTTAGATTCAATGTTGCCACTTATCCGCATTTGTGATTATCCTACATTAATGGGAGGCTATGTAATTAATGTAGTAAGTTAATTTGTTACCTCCGATTTTAAATATTATGGAAATTATAATAAAAACTACGTTTTAACTTTTATACAAAATAATTAATTATTCTTATTTTAGTTTATTCATGAATTATCTATTAAATATATTTTATTACCTACTTATTTTATAATAATAATTTTATATTAATTATAATATCATATAAATTTTATATAAATTATATTTTATTACCAATTTTATACTGTTTGATTTATTAGTACAATAAAAATACTTATAAAAATATGTTTTATTTCATCATTTTGTTTACTTCTATTCATCTGATAAGCTTTATATCCTTTTTTTTAGGGGGATGCAATAAAGATTTTAAAATAAAATATACTTTTTTAATATAAAAACAATTAACTGCAGCTCAAAAAACTCATTTTTATTGCGTATTTTAGGTAAAATTTCATATAGTAAGCCACACCAACCCGCCATTGCATGTTTGTGTGTCTATCTTTATCTTATCTTAGCGACGATATTATTTTCACAACTTGTGTAAGTGAGATAGATATTTGTTTTTTAAAATAGTTATTAGTTTCAAAGCTACGTCGTCGCGTTTGGATAGTGTAACCACTATCACTACACACACTTTTTTACACTTTTTTCGACGCGCGGTAATGTGGTTTTCTCCTCTAGTGTTGTATAACTCAATGCAATAAAACAATAAATTAAGTAGGCATCTTTAACCTTGTCACTTTGCAGGGTCACTAAATAGGATATGATTTGAATTTCAATAGATTTTAATTCATTTATTTATTTAATTCAAAGTTTTTGTTTTTATTTTTGGAAAAATTCAGTGCCATAGGCTTCTACTCCGTTCACATGTTACACCATTTTTTTCCAGACAGTAAAAAAGGTCATCCAGTATGTTTAGTTTTACTATTTAACGGAGCCGTAAATTACATAATAGGTGAATAGCCAGAGTTCGATGCCCGGTGGCACCTTCCAAATTAACTGCAACAATCAGTGCTAATTTACCAAGTGCTAAATGTTGAAGGAAAACATGTTGAGAAAAACTGTATGTCCAATTTAAATTTCAGTGATAACTTTTCCTCTCAAAATCAACAAGGTTTACGTGTACAAAGACGCTCATTCTTTTTTTAATACCTTTTAGCCACAACAGTCTTTGTCCAACTAAATAACTACTAAACTAAGATTTCCTTGTTAAGACGACACACCGAAAACGCTATCGCCATACTGATCCGAGTGAATACATAATTTCCATAAAAACTTGAAGAAACGCCGTCATAAGGTCTAAAATTGCGTAGCGCCCGCGACGATTAAAAGTGCTTAGAAATTGTCAGAATCTTAAAATATTTTTCTAAAAATTATTGATTTAAGTTATCAAAATAATGAGCATGTATATTATGAATATTGATGTTATGAATATATTTGAGCGATTTCCAAGCATATAGATCAAATGATTTTGTTGTAATTTCAACTATAGTGATTTTTTAGAGGTGTTTTCGCAAATAATTATGATCGAGTCAAAACTATACAATCGTGTTTTTGAGCAATCAAATTCAAGATAAAGACATGAATTTACCTATATCAAAATCCCACTTACGTTAGTGGTGTCATAGTCCTATACTATTCGATGAAAGGAGGTGCATTTTTTCACGGTGTCGCCTTAACGCTTATAACGCGAGCATTTTTAAAATATGATTTTATATAGAAGTGTATGCCTTTTTAAAAATACTCAAAGTTTTAATGTTAATTTCTTCTCATCATATAATATACCAAATTTAAAAAATTGTAATAATAATAATAATATATGGATGATGGAATTTAATAGAACGCGCAAAGGGCCGCTGCCTGGGGGTCGCCGAGGCGCGTCTGGAGCTGGCGCTAGACGTGACAACATGCGAACCGCCAGCCGAGCGCGAGGTGCTGCTCGACCACCTAGTAGCCCCTCGCATCCATCATCCCCACCAGCAGGCTTGGTGACGTCAGGGTCTTCGCGGGCCCAGCAATCGGCACCCGCCACTGGTGGAATACGCCGCATGCGTTGGACAATCTCGGGCGATAGGGGGAGAAATTCGAGGTTTTGCGTATCGGGCAAGGATGCATCGACTTTTTGCTGAGATGGAGCCATCTGTAACCGTCACCGAGCAAAACCTGGCAGACCGAGTTCGGTATATCTTGCGCTCAAATATATTTGATGGCGCTGAACTCGAACGGCTACGACGTGAGGCTGTTCCCTCATCAAATGAAAATGCTACGGCTGAGGATGCGGTGCCACAAGTTGCAGAACAACCCGCACACGTGTATACCGCTGTGAATACCCCAGTGGTGGCTGATACAAATGATGATGGAACATTCGCCCAGGAACTAGAAATAGAGCAAATGAGGAGTACATTGGAAGAGGCGATTATGGAAATGCGCAGTACGCCTCTCGAAAATCGACCGCGACTTCCCCGCATAGTGCCAAGCAAGCGGAATCGGGCTCTGAACCCAATGCTGGTGACCTATTTGGAAGCCAGCCGGGACCTTTGCGATACGGACTCAATTCTTTTTGGCGTCGCGCTGGCAGTCTGCCGTATCATAGGCGCCAAGGTTTCCACGGCTGGACGCGCTACTGGCCAATGTAGCGCTATCCCAGCATGGGGAAAAAGAATTGCGGAGCGTATCGCAAAGGCTAGAGCTCACATCAGCAGACTGATATGCTTCAGATCAGGCAATAACAGGCCAAGAATTGTGCGCACTGTCAGGATGGCATTTGCTGGGACAAATGTCAGTTTATCCAAGCCGGATATAATGCAAAAACTGACGGAGCGCATAGATGATCTGAAGCAGAGAATCGCTGCTTGGGGAAAGCGGATTCGGCGATATACCGAGAGGTCGACTCGGTTCAACCAGAATCATCTTTTCCAGAGTGATCAGAAGAGGCTCTATAAATCATTGAAGTGACCAATGGCAAGGGGAACGGGCCCAGCACCGAATCAGGCCGACACTGTAACATTCTGGCGCGGCCTGTGGTCAGATCTCGTAAACCACAGCGAGGGCTCTTGGACGGAAGTTGTGGCGAGTCAGTGTGCAAGTATAACGCCCATGGACCCCGTCATTATAACGCCGGATGACGTAGCTGAGGCGGTCCGTAGGGCCCTGAACTGGAAAAGTCCGGGACTCGACGGGCTGCATCACTACTGGCTGAAGGACTGTGTCACACTATGCTCGCCTGACAGTTCCAAGAGGCTCTCAACCAGAATTCGCTCCCGAGCCTCTTCACTACTGGGATCACTTGTTTGGTTCCTAAAGACCAAGATACCACAGACCCGAGCAAATACCGCCCCGTCACGTGTCTACCGACGATATACAAGACACTAACATCCATTTTGAGCGCGAGAATCACTCGTCACCTGGACTCAAACAGGTGATGTCGTGCGCTCAAAATGGATGTCGGGGCGATGGTCGTGGAACCAAGGAACCACTTCTCATTGACGCGGTCATTGGCAAAGTGGTGAAACGCAACCGTCGGAACTTCTCCGCCGCCTGGATAGACTACAGAAAGGTGCCCCATGGACTCGGAGCCCCATACATGGCTAAAGAGAGTCCTCGAGCTGTACAAGATAGACTGTACAGTTAGAGACTTCCTCGCGCAGTGTATGGGGCAGTGGAGTACGATCCTTTGCTACCTGGGCGAGCGCATGATGGCTGCGGAGAATCACATAAGGATAAGAAGGGGTATATTCCAGGGCGATTGTCTGAGTCCAAACTGGTTCTGCCTCTCTTTGAACCCTCTCAGTACTTTACTGGAGGGTTCCGGGAGGGATTTTCAGCTTCGGAAAGGAGGTACAAAAGTGACCCACCTTTTTATATGGATGACCTCAAGTTATTCGCCTCCAGTCGCTCCCATCTTGTGGAATTGCTAAACATCACTTGTGAATTTAGCAATTCTATTGGAATGGAGCTGGGGACGGATAAGTGTGCGGTCCTCCATGTTGAAAGGGGAAAGGTTGCTAACTCTGAGGGCATAGACTTATCTATGCCCATCAGTTTAAGGACCCTTTCCGAGGCTGAAACATACCGATACCTGGGTGTGTCACAGAACATCGGTATCGATGAGGCTGGTACGAAACAGTCAGTTTGCGACGTGTTTTGTGCACGCTTGACCAAAGTGCTCAACAGCCTTTTGTCTGGTGTGAATAAGACACACGCATGTAACGGTTGGGTCATGCCTGTCCTCATGTATACCTTTGGCATACTCAGGTTGACTCAGACTGAACTAAACGCCCTGGATAGAAAAGTCCGCACTACTATGACGTCCCATAGGATGCATCATCCGAGATCGTCGTTAATGAGGCTGTACTTGCCGCGAAAGTATGGTGGGCGTGGCTTTTTGAGCGCGCTCACCATGCATAATCGCGAAGTGTGCAGCCTCCGTAATTACTTCCTGGTGAGATCGGATGATCCATTCTATAAGGACGTCATTTTTTGTGATAAAGGACTAACCCCTCTATCCTTAGCCAACGAGCAATGGCAAGACCCGGCAGTGCAGAGCATTTCCAACCGGGAAACCATATGGAAGGAGAAGGAGCTCCACGGGAGGTTCTACAAGGCTCTACATGAGCCTTTCGTAGACACAGTAGCCTCCCTCCACTGGCTACGCTTTGGTGACCTCCTCGGGGAAACCGAGGGTTTTGTCTGTGCAATACAGGATCAGGTTATTAAGACCAACAACTATCGGAGATACATCCTAAAGGATGGCACTGTCGACGTCTGTCGAGCTTGTCGCCATCCCGGTGAGTCACTTAGGCATGTCATTTCCGGTTGTTCGGCGCTTTCTAACTCTGAGTACTTGCACTGGCACAACCTATTAGCCAGAATTCTTCACCAGGAGCTTGCTCTGACATACGGTCTTGTGGACTGGAAATTGCCGTATTACAAGTACTTGCCGGAAGCCGTGCTCGAAAATGATCGCGCCAGGCTCTACTGGGACCGGGCCATCATCACAGACAGGACTATTCTTGCGAATAAGCCTGATATTTTGCTGATGGACCGGGCACAGTCAAGGATATTTTTGGTCGACATTACCATTCCGTATGACGAGAACCTCGTGGAAGCCGAAACAGATAAACGAACAAAATATCTGGACCTGGCTCACGAGGTGACCAACATGTGGGGTGGTCTGCCGACTGAAATTATTCCTGTAGTCGTTTCTGCAAACGGGCTAATCCCAGTCAGCCTCTTGGGTCATCTGAGGAGGCTGGGGCTCCGTGACGGACCGCTCCAGGCTCAAATGCAGAAGGCGGTGCTCCTCGATACCGCCCGCATCGTCCGCCGGTTTTTCTCCCTTTCCCCCTAACCCTCGGCCGTTTGTTCTCCCCTGCCTCCCCCGGCCTCCATCTGGTTGGGCTTTTATTTATTTATGTATTATTTATTTATTTGCTGGTATATGAAATATATATTTATGTATATTTATAATTTCCTTTTATATTATACTTATTCAGCCAAACCAGATGAGAATACACTACTAATACCAAATAATAATATTTCAAAGTTTCTTGAGTTCATTTATTAATAAGTGAAGTTGGCTTGGAGTCTCATATTCAAGCTTAACTGAGGTGTTTTTCTGTAAAAAAGGTGTAAACACCACAGCCGAAATGTACCAAAATACCTAACAATAATAGTGGAACCTATTTCTCAAACAATGTTCTAAAACAAACATTGGATATTCCAACAGGACTCTGCACCAGCTCATAGGGTACGAAGCACGCAAAACAGGTTGACCGCCCATGGAAATGATTTTATCGGACATGAAGACTGGCGCTCTTCTAGTACAGATTTAAGTCCACTGGATTATAAGATATGGCAACATTTGAAGGAGAAAGTCTGCGCTAAACCTCATCAGAATCTGGAATCTCTCCGAGCATCGTTGGCTAAAGCAGTGGCATGATTGGTCGCATCGACTGAGGGCATATATTCAAAATCGAGGAGGGCATTTTGAATAATGTGAATAAAATTGTATTCTTAATTAAATTACCTTTAATTTCAATATATATATATATATATATATATATATATATATATATATATATATATATATATATATATATAATTTCTATATAATCATCAAAAACTGTATCATTAATTTTCTAAAAAGTTTTTGACAGAACTTATGACCTGACTAAGTATATACAAACATATACACATAGATACATACTTATATACATATCACTAAACATAATAAGTATATAAATAGTGCATATGCACTTTTTATGTTGCTTCCTTCGATCAACAATATCAATTGTTGGTATTGTTGATGGAAGAAAGGGTAAAAGAATGTATAAAAGTCTGAGACTGTATTAAAAAATGTCCGTAGGAAAGCGCTAAATAAGGGTGGCGCCACTGTAGCTGCAGTCTTAATTTTAAAGAACTTTTTATATTTTTTTTACTGCACACACTTTCATCATAATTCGTTTTACAATAATTATGTTATTGCTTTCAAAATTTTTATTTTCAAAATCACTCTCAACGTATTTTATGGCGATTTATCATACGCCGTCGCTACTCGAACGCTGTTGTGTAGAGTTTTTGAACTGTTATTTACTGCTTACAGATGGACACACATATTCAACTATTGTCCTATAGGAGATTATATTATATTGTCCTCCTTACCTCTATACTCCATGATGAATACAAATACAATGAATATTTAAAACGTGTACATAATATCCGCAACTTGTCGTCTTCGATGGAGACAAGGGTGTTGGTTCTTTTCTCGTCCGTAGACGGCTAATAAATATACTAAATTATGATCTAAATATACAAAATTATGATCTCAATATAACATGGCTCACAGATATTGTCATTCTATTCTGTCTGAAACTTATAGACGTTAAACTCTCTAGATTAATAACGTTTTTAATTTTTCCTCTATTAACGTATAGTTAAATTGCCATCTATCAATAAAATCAAAATATTAAATTATGCTATGCCACACGTACTGCTAGTGCTGCCAGTCGATAAATTAAAAAAATCTCAGCAGGCTTTCACGACTGACATCTACTGCAAAAAGCCAGAAAGTCGTAAAGCAGTAAAGAGTGTACGTAATAAACGTAACGAAAAAAGTTTTTTTGCGAAACTAGATGTCGCTGTCTCATATCAAAATTTTAATTTTGTCAGGCTACTTTTTAAGACGCTAGATGCTACTTTTATAATATTTATTAGATATAATTTCATAAGATATTGATGGTTTTTCACATGTGTGTTGGTGTTGCATTTTGAATATCCATGTATATTAAATAATATGCTAGCCGAACTCCGATTTCATGCCATAAATTACCTAGGTACCTAATTCACAAGTTCACTTCCATCATTATATAAAATTATTGAAAATTTTCAGCGTGGTAAAAGATTATTAAGTGAACCTAATCATCCTTTTCACTTTTATTCCACCTTTTAAAACAGTTCCATGTTTGTTTACGTCATGTTTTGGGGGAATTAGAAAAATGAAACCATAAGATATATCAGTTTTGGGTGTCAAAAGAGCCTACCAGCACCGTCTTTATGATAAGGGCACACAGGGCCCGGCCGAGTTGGCCAGAAAAAATGGCATTGACAGATTTCCTAGGTAGAAAATATGTAGTACCGCGTTTTGCCGCCATCTAAACGTTTTTGTCGTTATGTACAGTACTTACAGCCTGCATTTTATTTTTATTTTCGGCAATCTATATAGGTATTTATAATCTATGAGAGAGAAATATCATTTCGTACTGATTAATAAAAATAACACTTCAAAAGATTTAACGGCAAATGATCTATTTAATTTGATAATTTTCGACCGCAAATATTAGCTTTTATAGAAAATAATAATCGTTACAATCCTTATTTTTAGAAAAGTGAAGCCTAAATTTTAAGTTTTCTTTTTTTGAAAGACAGTTTAGAAAAGAAACATTAAAGTTTACATTTTCCTAAGAAATTATCGTCCCCGCAATTAAATCTGTCAATTATTTTACCTCATTGCAAAGTGGCGCCGCCCTGGTGGCAAAAAAGGCGTGGAAGCCCTCATAAATGACAAATTATTTGATTTTTACCAATTAACTATATAAATATATGATCATAGCGGAAAAATGTTTCTGTCATTCACGTTTTTTTACTTTACAACAGGGCCCCAAATTCTTGTGTGCCCAAGGGCCCCGGTATGGCCTAAGACGGCGTTGCTGTCTACTCTATACAGAAAGCTATGGGATATTAAAATGTTCAGATTACAGAATTACTTATGATATCCGATAGATGGCGGTATACAACCCTTTTTATTGACATCTGTACACAAATAGAAATTGAAGGGTTTGTCTGTTATTTTGAAATAATTGGCTTTTTTATAGAATAAGGATGACAAGCGAGCACACAATCCACCTGATCGTAAGTGAATGCTGTGGCCCATAGACATCTACATATAGATGATAGCCTCGATTAGGAATCAAAATGCAGATTGCGTTGTCACTCCAGAGAGAGGACGAAGTGGGAATGCTTCGTATCCAGCAAAAGGGGTCTCCGGTTCTCTAGACTTACTATAGTAAACACAGTAGCCTTGAGCAGCTATTTTACGCTAGTATTCTGTGAGAGCGTGGTCTTTCCCCGGTCGGGCCGAGCCTTTCGTAGCATGGCTCTACCAGATAAAATTGCTGGGGTTATTTGCATGCTGCAAATAAATAAATAACATTTTCTTTTAATTTTTGTCTGTCTGTATGTTTCTGTAATTTTCGGAATAGCTGAGAAATCGAAAACTTTAATAAAGATATTTGCTGATTAATTCAAAAAAATCTAAATGATCTCACCCAGGCGCTAGTTATTCATAGCATACTTAGAGACGCGAAGCAGCATCAGAGGCATATATTATACGTTAATTAATATACCGAGAGGTGTGTGTACAGAGTACAGACTATAGAGTGCGCTGTTGACGCGCTGATAAGGAATCAGTTCCTCTAGATACTTACAAGATCGTCGCCAGTGTCAAAATCGCATCCAAGGCGGAACTTGACGACATTTTGCGGTGAGTCGCTGTCGACCAAGTGGTCCACACTTTGGGCCAGCACTACCGACACGTGTGTTCTATTTACGTCTCTGTACGTAAACAAGTGGACGTCCTCCTCCCTGTCCACTGGCTGCAGCACCAGATTCTTCCTGCAACAAGAATGGGAATTTAATGATATTTATACAGTGATGAACTCGTTAACAGGCGATCTATCCAATATGTGGTTACTGAAGCAGATGGAAAACTACAACTACTAACGTAACTTCAAACAAATAAGGAATTTATTACTTTTAAGTTATTTGATATTTCCAGTCCGTACTGGTTTACGTAATAATTCCTTAAATTTACGTGAACGAACGAACGAATTCCTTAAATTTACGTCATATTTTATACGTGGTAGAGGTTGAGCCACGCTGCAGCTATGTTATGGTTGTAGCCATTGAGTTATACAAATATAAATCAATGGTTGTAGCACGAATGAGGCAGCTCGACCGGGGAAGAACTACGCTCTCACAGAATACCAGCGTAAAATAGCAGCTTAATACTGCTGTGTTTCGTATGGTAAGTGTAGAGATTCGGAGGGCCTTTTTAATGGAAACGAGGTATTCTATCTTAGTCCACAGGGGTGACAACGCATCTGCGTTTTATTCTTAATCGGGGATAAATGTAGATGGCTATGGGCCACAGCATCCACCTACCATCATGTGGACTGTGTGCTCGTATGTCAACCTTATTCTATAAAAATAATTAAATAAACTATTTTACGTGTTTATTTCGCATTTAGTTTTTTTTTTTATTAAATCGAACGTTAAACGTAAGAAAATCGGTAAAAATAGTTTTATTCGGTGTGTAGTGTTTGCGAAAATATAAGAAGTCTTTAAGGCAACAAATTCTTTGTCACCTCTGAGGACAAAGATGAAATGCCACGCAACCTCTAATGATAGTGGCTCTCCATACCCTTCCGACAGGAACTTAGTAGTGCAAGCACTTCTGCTGGAGGAGTGGAAATAATTAAGAGTGTAGTATTATATTAATTAGAGTGTAGTGTGTGTATCCAGACGATCAGAGATAGAGAAAAAGTCCTAACACCTAGTAAACTTCAAACTAAAAAGGTGAAAATAAAAAGGTGCAATGTCATGGTTGTACTTTTGCTACTGTCTAGTAATAAAAAATAATCTTTTATAACAATTTGCGTAAAAACTTCTTCACACTAGGCTGTTTTTTTTTTTGCTTCTTTGATGCTTAAGGGAAAGGCAAAGGATCACGAGTCCTTACAGCCGCTCTGCTAAAACTCAATTCTCAGAGTCACACAAATTTTTATCGATTTTTTTATTCTTTTTTACAAAGCATCAAATGGCCAATACCTCACAAACGGCCAGTACAAATGAAAATGTAGATAGCAACATTATTAGATATTATGTGCCTAGCATTCAAACTAATATTAACAGTATAAGCTACACATTCATCTTTATCAACACGGACAAAGGACCGTAATCATGATGTGAAATAATACTAATTAATCGCTAGATTATTACGTACCATCTGTACTTTTATGTGAAAGAGATAAGTTTATAAGGAATATAAAAAGATTTCAAGATAGGAAGACAAAAGTAAAAAATTATATTCGTATTATGTAATTTTATTTAACACTATGTTACAATAAAATCCGCTTCCGGTTTAGCCGTTTGTGAGAATTCTTTCTTAAGAACCATGGTATTCATAACTTTATACGTCAGTTAAGATAAAATTGGGTACTATAATAGGGAAAGTGTTTATCTTTATCAGTCTATAAAACACACTGCTGTACATGAGACGAATCGCACAAGTGCATGGGCCAAAAATATCTTTCTTACTCTACGAGTAGCATGTGGGGTGTCACTCTCTAGATCTCAATGTTTTTTACTTTTCGCAATAAATAATTATAACTTTTAACAAAAAATAATAGCAGACTTCCAAGAAGCATTTTTTGTCACCATAAGGGGTGGAATTTTTTCTCTAAAGTATAAGCCATTTAATAAAAAAAGACACATTCAAATGTGACCTCAATTGGCAAAGATATCACGTAACAAACATACAAAGAAAACATACATTCGATACGAAACAATTGTGAACCTCTATTTTTTTGAAGTCTGTTAAAAAGTAGTTGTCAAGATGTTGTTTTAAACCGTTTTGTTACGGTGTCTATTTCAATAATAAAAGGGATTCTAAACAGTATGTACTATAATATACAGTATTTAGTTTAAACAACAAATAAATACTATAAGCGCTAGTTCATATAAGCTTTCACCTTAATGTTTATTTCCAGAACAGAGATTTTTATCCGGACCATTGGTAAAAGTACACAAATAACAATGATTTACTAATAATCTTTAATAAATATAATTGTTTTATTCTACAAAAAAAAAGTTTTTTTTTTATTTTATGTTTTGCTGGTTAGAAAAAACAGTATGTAAATATACAGTTTAAAAATAGTTAGTTGGTCATAATATTATATACGGAACCTCTAAAAGAGCGAGGTCCAACTCACACTTGATCGGTTCTATTTTTATAACATGAGAGTGAGAAACGAGATAATAATCCATCTTTATGTGGTAAAGTCACACGAAATGGGACATAATGCGGCTGTTTCTGATGTTGAGTGTAGAGAATCGGAAACTCTTTTTACCGGTATCAAGGTACCTATTCCATTTTAGTCTTCAAGTGTGACAATGAATCTTCTGGATTCCTACTCGATGATAGATGTAGGTATCTATATAGGTCGATGATAGATGTATAAAATATATGTCACAGAATCCACTTTCCACTCTGGTAGACTATGCGCTATGTACTCTTACTTCTAACCTGATGATGTCTACAGAAGCCTAAGGAAGCCACATATGCGATTCCAGCTATGAGCACAAATATGTAATGCTTTACCGCCTATCATACCAAACTAATATAATTGCTTTCTTACCCTTAAGACTGTAGTCGGCGCGAGGTGAGTTAAAAAGGGATACCTATTTTTAGTCGTAATTGGCATTCGGAAATCAATTGTAAAACGAGTTTGTGATTATTTTTTAAATTAAATAGATATGCCTTAAGGCCGAATACGACGCGAATGACCTTGCTCGTTTCGCAGCAAATTGGTGCATCGTACGTGAAGAACCTCATATAACTGAAAATGTTTATTCTTGTGAGTCTTACAAGATGCCGTAATGCAAATTGCATAAATAATAAAGAACAAAAAACTAAAAAGTCGGTGATTGCCCCATAGTGGGGATAAGGTACTGTGTATGTAAATTCTCACAAGACTACTCCGACTGATCAATCACTTCACATCCGAAGTATTTCGGTTTTTCTTAATTATGTACTTACCCCATGCTTTCGGACAATACATTGACTATGACATTATTTGCGGTCTCTGTGCTTGTACTACTCTGTACATTCTTTTCCGACTGGGTCTTGATATTTACATTTTTAGTGTTTCTCGCTTGAAACTAGAAAAGTATAAATGATCAGTTTGGCTAATGTAAATGAGTAAAAATGCAACCTATTAGGCAGCCTCAAACAAAAAATTACCTAATGATTTCTTATGTTTACGCAAACACTACACAATGAAATAATACTAGTTTTTACGGAATTTATCGCGCATATTTAACTTTTTAAATACCCGACGTTTCGAACGCTTTACAGCACTCATGGTCACGGGCGGGACAGTCCCGTAAAAACTAGTATTATTCAAAAAATTACCTTACAAAAATATAAGTATTAACCTGAAAATACAACATTCGAGCAGCGTTCATGCGATAAACTCTCTTTGTTTTACGACTTAGGTAACATTTATTTCTTTTCCTACCCATATTTACATTTATAGTCACTTAATCGCGTATAAAACACTAAATTAACGATTTTCGCTACAGACACATCGACTGTTGTTACCTTACGTCACACGTCGAAGTGCCTGGTAATTTATCACGGCAAACTTTTATCTGGCAATATACGATATTATTATTAGGTGTTTTTAATTAAAACGAAACTAAATAATATTTATCGAAAATAAAGATAGCAGGTACCTTCGGAATCACAATACAAACATTTTTACGGAAAAGAATTTTCCTAAATTAAAATTCACAGAGTTTTGGAAGAACAATAATTTTATATATCATTTCTTAACATTTTTTTATTTGTTAGTATATTCATTTATTTTAAAATTTTAAAATGACGGTCACCTTGTGAAGGACCCGAACAAACCTACAAAAATGTTTTAAAGCTTAGAATTACTTCAGGTCAAAGTTCTAGTCAAGAGAAATATATTAATTTTCGCCAGTTCTCTTCGTATTCGGCCTTAAGATGTTCCCATTCAATCCCCCAAAAGGTTGAAAATAGAGGAGCTATTTGTAATTTTACTATTTAGACGACATTCTAGTTGTTACTTTGAAGTTGTCATATTGCTTTCCGTCCGTCCATTCCCTTCCGTTACAGCCTATAAAACCACTTCTGAACGTAGGCCTCTTCCATAGAATGCTTCATAGAAAGGATTTTGCTGAGTTGCCACGCTTGGTAAGTGGGTTTGCAACCGCAGTTTTTTTTTAAATAATTTCGCGTTGTTATCAGAAGGATGCTGCTGTGCATCTTCTGCTTAAGTTTCATCTGTCGCTTCTTACGACACCCATGGGACCACACGACCCAGTGGACATTCTCACACCGTCACTACCCGGTGACTCAATTTTGCTTTCGTCCTTATAAAAAAAAATTTAAAAAATCTAAATTTGTTAATTTTAAATGTCATAGCTTCTGAAGTCGGTGCCTGTGCATCATAGTGTATCGAAGAATTTAAAAAAAATATTATTTTTGGGACTTTGTTGTCGCTTTTGACATTTTATAAATTTAATTATCAATTGTCAGTAAAACAGAAAATAGCGCCATTAATAAAAATCATCGTCATCATCGCCATCTTTACAGCCCTTTATTAGTGGACTTGCTGCTGAACATAGGCCTGTCATAAGGAATGTCACCAATAACGCTCCTAAGCCACCTGCACTCCGTCCGCCACTTCATCTAGCGGGTCCACCCTACAATTCGCTTACCGGTACGAGGCTGCCACTCAAGAACCTTTCTTCCTCATCGGTTGTCGATTCTTCGAGCTACATGGCCGGCCCATTGCCACTTCAGCTTACTAATCGGTTAGGTACTCTGGTTCAACTACGGATATCCTGATTTCTAAGTCTCCCACAGAAAAACTCCGAGTATAGCCCTAGAGTTACTACTTACTATTTTATTACTTACTATTAGTATTTACGATTAAAACAAATGCTATAAAAGTATAAATTAAATGAAAATGAAAGCGCTGTGTAGCTTCCGATCAATGTTTCCCAATTAGTGTGGTGCGGTTAACGTCAAGACTACGTGCCCCTTGTAACTACTCTTGAATAAGGTAAAGGCAAAAATCTTAAACAATATGATTCACTTTTTCTCCACCACCTCATCGTTATACGACGAGATGACCTTCAATGAATATTATACCGTTTCGTGATTCAGAGTACAAGGAAAGTAACCTTGTCCACACACTCTCAAACTTTACAACGTCGTACGTTGGACGTGAATTTAAACTTGTGTGAGGTAGAGGAAAGGTATGATTTTCTATTAAAACTGTTGAGAAATTAAAAATTACTGAAATATGATTTTAATATGTACCAATTCGGCTATAAGGGAGCCTGTACTACTTGTCAAAGTGGCGTGAAGAAATTTATATTGGGGACCACTGGTCTAGACCATACTTAGCGAGTATCAAGTGTGATCCATACAACGGCTGTGCATGCTTTGTTTAAAAATGAATTACAATAAATAAACTTACAATAATTAAAGTTAGTTAAAGTTAAAATTACAGCCTACTCCTGGGCACAGGCCTCCGCTCATTTCTGATAGGGTTTTAGGGCAAGGAATTGTCCGTCGCGCTGCCCCAATGCGTGTTGGCGTACTTCACATGTCTTCGAAATATTTTTTTCTTATTTCACAGACATGCAGGTTCCTTCACGATGTTTTCCTTCACCGCCGAGCACGCGGTAAATCAGCACTTAAAATTGCAATTAACAATTTAATTGGTGCCGGCGGGGATCGAACCCTTCTTTCCCTCGTACTGTGAAATTTATAGCGAGCGCTAACCATCTGAGCTACCACGGCTCTTCAATAAAGATCTCATTTAAATTAAGTAATAAGGTAATAAGGTCAAAACTGATGCATGAATAAACACATCGAAATCTTTCGACAGGTTTCGATGTGTACTTAACGCCTCAAGAAATCGTAAGTGGGAAATGTCGAGTCATCAGCTTATAATGAGCTGTCAACGGAATGGATTCAAAATTGGCGCCAAATTACTACACTAACGAGCGACAGAAACGCTCCGATTATATAAACCTACTAATGTTTGACTTTTGAAATATTTTTTCTAAGGAAAATTGAGTAGTTACCGTTCCTACAAATATTATTGGAAAAAAATTAAATGTTATATAATTTATTGAAAAATGGTAATTTTACGTTTAAGTGGCTACTTCAGCCCATGAAACCTGCCACCAACTATAAAATCACACTGACTACTAAAATGGAATGCCTGAAGGCCTGTATACTGGTTTTCTATACCCTTCAGATTGGAACACAGTTGTGCACGGAAAATCGCTTGGGCGGCAAAAGAGTTCCAACCAGGTAACTAACCAAAAAGTCCTACCTGTTCTAAAAATGGTAATTTTACGTGATAAAACTTTGCAGATATTTTAACTATACATAGCTGTAATATGAATGGTTCGATTCAGCCACACTCACAGAATACCAGATTGAAACTGCACAATAATGCTGCTGTGTTTCGTATGGTCAGTGTAGAAAAACGGAAATCGATTATTACTGATAACGAGATATTTCATCTTTATCCTCAGGGTGACAATGCACCTGCATTTTGATTCTTAATCGATGATAGGTGCAGATATCTCGGGCCACAGCATCCACTTACCATCAGGTGGACTATGTGCAAGGATATTTTTAAAGGATAAGGGTGGCAAGCTTCCTTCTTTATTCTATAAAAAAATCTTATTCTTCTTATATTTTAGCTTTTGACTGCTTTTTTCGTCTGCATTAACTGTTCCAACAATATTATAGACCCATGACCTGGAATGATTTCCCAGCTTAGTAGACGTATTTAAAATCACAGTACATTATGTGTCGCATGTTTTAGGCTGCTCCTAGTCACCTAGTTGTAACACGAATGGGTCGGCTCGACCGGGGAAGGACCACGCTCTCACAGAATACCAGCATAAAATAGTAGCCTAATGCTGTTGTATTTCGTATTGTGAGTGTAGAGAACCGGAGACCCTTTTTACTGGAATTAGTAGTCAGGCATTCCACTTAACGCATTTGCATTTTGATTCGTCATCGAGGATAGATGTAGATGTCTATGGGTCACAGTAACCACTTACCATCAGGTGAACTGTTCGCTCGATTGTCACCCTATCCTATAAAAAACCTGTATCAGTAATTTACATCTGATAATACGCCATCTATAGTACCCCCTACTGCAATGGTATACCATCATATATCAGGCAAATATCAGGGGCTTTCCAGCGAGGTCTTTCCGGTCTTTTCCACAGTAATCACTTATGGAGCTTATAAGAAAAATGGGATGTTATAGATTCCCCGTACCACAACCACTCAGCAACAAAAATATAATACCAGAAACTCACATATAACCACATGTATAATTCCACAAGGATGGGAAGGCTAATGACTTTACATGCTTTAAGTTACATTTGCAATATTTCGAACAGTGTCAGTTTCTTGATACACACCTAAGCAAAAATCCCGTTTGCTGCAGTCTCAATCCTAGCCATTAACATAAACAAAAGTTCTCATAAAATTAGAATGGCTGTGAATGACCGCAGTTAGATGATTTATGAAAATAACCTATTCATTTCATAGGTTTGCAAATGAGTATGCAAATATATTGCATATCGAATTCTTCCTATACTCTTCAAACTAGGTTATACACACCGCTTTATTAATTATTAATCTGTAATTGCATGTTCAGGTGTAAATGTTTTTCTTAATGAAAAAGTGATAAGCAAGCTTAAAGTTCACTTGATGATATATGGCTACTGCTCATGAAACCTGAAACCATATTAAAAAGGTATGTTGTTACCTACCACGGAGGCGTAAGATGGAATACCTCACAGCCTGTAGTTATACTGGCGCTCTATACGCCCAGCACCAGTGTAAGCACAGCTGCTTGGTGGCAGGAAATGGTATATCAGAAAAGGAGTTCCACCACGTAACCAGTAACGTATGGGATACTTCACTTGACATTGTAACGCTCCCCTCTCTATTTATATTAATATGTATTATTATTTCCCCTTCATACAATATATATATATATATATATATATATATATATATATATATATAATAATATATATATATATATATAATAGCTTGCCAGGCAGACGTTGTTCTGCCCTTTTCGACGACCCTTTGTCATGTCCTATTAAAAATCATTAAACTCGCAAAAAAAAAAAACATTGTGGGTCACTCATGGGCAAAAAACTATCCTATCTCTCAAGTTGGACCAAACTGCACACGGTGTGCAAATTTGATTAAAATCGGTTAGGTGGTTTAGGAGTCGATCGCGGACAAACAACGTGACACGTAATTTATATATATTGAGATATGAAATACCCGATACAATGGTTTCGCTCTCCCACATTTAATAAAAAAAATGTGGAGGACGCACACGGCTCCACACACGTCGTGCGCGATGAGCGTCAAACATTTAACGCCCCCAGCAGAGGACGTTAAGTTGTTAACTGGACCGTACTCGGTCCTCAGACACCTGCATCCAAACTTCCTGTATCTCTTACCAGGTCATCTCTTCATCTGTGGGCGGCAGCTTTACACATTGTTTACTGGCACGAGGTCACTCGAGAACCCTTCTTCTCTATCTGTTGTCAGTTTCTCTAGTTTTTCTGCGAATATTTTCTTTTTGAACTCACTCAGATAAACTCCGAGCTCAGCCCTCTACTCCAGTTGAGAAAACTTAAGCTTACTCATACGCCAGCAGTGATTTTTGTTAGAATAAAGATGACATACGCACACCAGTACACCTGATGGTAAGTGGATGATGTGGCCCATAGACATCTACATCTTAGTACTCTGCGTTGTCACCGCAGAGTACTAAGATGAAATGCCTTATTTTGAGTAAAAAAGGGTCTCCGGTTCTCTACACCCACTATACAAAACATAACAGCATTGAGCTGCTATTTTAGGTGAGAGCGTGGTCCTTCCTCAGTCTAGCCGACCCATTCGTGCTATAACCATAATATAGCCGTAGCGTAGCTTTACCACGTATAAAAAGTGCACCTGTGCTTGTGCATACACTATAATCCTGTCCTGCGTAGATGACTATTCTCCGTTGAGTCTAGCCGCCACGACCGAAATTCGATCTGAAGGACATTGTTACCTCGGACATGCAAGTTTTCTTACGATATTTGCCTTCACCGTTGTGTATGTGGTAAATCGGCACTCAAAACTGCAGTCAATAATTTCATTGCTCTTAAAAGGGTATCGAATCCGGATTTTGAGCATTATATGACATTTACGGCGGGCGCTTAGCAGCTTTTTATGCTTACGAAACAAAAATTTACATATCATTTATAAATTTAATATTTTAAGCTTGATTACATATAATTTATTCGCGTGTATTTTAGTTTAGTCAGCTCTTTATAATGTCTATATTATAGTTATAAGTATCTTATAAGATTATTGCTAATTTGTTTAGAAATAGCTAGATTATTGCCAGCATTATGTAATATGTCATTTCATTTGCAATTTTTAAACGAAACGAAAACAGAATTTTTATTTATTATAAAATTCTATATTAGTAAAAGTCACAAAATTGTGTAACCTTAGATGATCGAAAACCGATTAAACTGTGAGTGGTAAACAACACATCTCAATAATTACGTCAAACGTGTATAAAACACAATCACTTTCTAATTTAGATAAAGTTATCACAAAGGATTTCAAGACTGCCAGCAATAAAAAGACAGACTGCGGTTATATCTTATTTCGAAACTTTTAATTAACTCTTTCTCTTTCTCATGAATCATATATGAACATTTCGATTGTTTAACTATTTTTATTAGGTATGTTTCGTGGACGTGGTATAGAGAACCAGCTTAATTTACAGATTGTGGGGCATCTTATCATATTATTTACTAACGTATCAGTAGGCTAAAATGGCAGTGGGATAGACATATAGAACACACCACCTGAACTATGCAGGAAGTCGATGGGTGCAAGTGTCTCAGGGCCGTGTACTTTAGCAATCATGGGGATGACCTATGTTTAGTGGACAAGTGATGGACTCGAAATATACTGCTAACATTCTTAAGATCTAGTCGACTATAAATATCTATAATAATTATTTAGTTACACCATATTCCAAAAACCTTAAATATTTAAATGCCACTTAGCCTTTGATTCGTCATCATCATCATTATTACAGCCCTCACAAGTCCGCTGCTAAATATAGTAATGCCACAAAACATGCTTCTGAACCAGCAGCATTGCAGTATGTCTTACCAGGTAGTCACTCCATCTAGTGAGGGGTCGCCCCATATTTCACTTACCGGTACGAGGCTGTCACTCTATACCCTTTCTTCCCTATCGGCTGTTACGTTGTTCACTGTACCTTTGATTACGATTGGGTTATAATACGTTTAAACGATTTAGGTTCCTAATTATATAAAGAGATACTTTAAACGATACTTACAATTCGAACATTTTGAATAATTTTCTAAAGTTTTTCCAAATGCCACCACCACGTTATGCCAAAGCATAGGAGTAGTAGGTAGCGTATAGAATACAATACAATAGAATAGAAAAGAAAAGAAGAGAATCATTTTGATTCAACTTTGATCTAAACTGACTGACTGAAATTAATTTTTTTATTTACCACTGATTCGGAAAATACATAGTATAGAGATTATTAATGTGTTTTGTTTTTATTGAATAAGGGTAACAAACGAGCACACAGTCCACCTGATGGTAAGTGGAATGCCTTGTTTCCAGTAAAAAAAGGTCTCCGGATCTCTATACTCATCATACGAAACACAGCAGTATTAAGCTGCTATTTTACGCTGGTATTGTGTGAGAGCCCGGTCGAGCCAACCCGTTCGCGCTATAATCATAATATAGCTGCACCTTGGCACTACCACGTAGAAATAACGAAACGCACAGTGCGTTTTAAAACATTAAAACGACTCGTTTGTACTGCCGCGCCAAGCACGATTCGGCGGCAAGTCGGATACCTCGCCAGTCACTTGACCCTTAATGTCTTTATATTAACACTTTTACTTTTAAATTATGTGATTTTCAATAAATTGGGTGTTAAGCTTCTTTATTGTACTAAAGTGACAGAAGAGTTAAAAATCCACCAAAATTGCACTTCGCCGTGTAGTGGGCACTAACCAGTGTCCCCCATTGGTGTCATAAGTGACCACAGATAAAAACTGAAACATGAGATTGGTGGCAACATATGTCTTATAAAAATAAAATAAATTATATTCAATTGTGTTCAACGGGTGACTTTCCTTGTCTCACATCGGCCCGTGGCTGTCGTAAAAGACTACTAAGTGAAATAAAACAGGCAGCGGCATCTTCCTGCTAGGAATTACAAATTAAGAACGAAAAATTATAAGGCCAACCCATCTGCCAAGCGTGGCTACTGTGGCAAAATCCCACTCACGAGACAATCTATGTAGCAGTAGTAGTATGGCTGCACGGTGGTAGCTTTAACTGTGATGCGCCGTACTTAATAAGCGAACGAATGAATTTGCATTTAAGTTGCCAACAATATAAAATCACACAAGGAAAGTCAAATCTAAAGAAACAGCATAACTAAGTTAAGTTTAAAAAAGAACAAGTTAATAGTGATTATGTTGTTAATTAGGGCGTTTCTACACGCTCCGCACGTTAACTTTGATTATTTAATAGGTAATTATTAGAGTAGAATTTAATATAAGAATTGATTATCCAATGTATATATATAATATCTATTAGTAAGTATGTTATATCATAGAGTTCCAAGAAACACATGAGTAAAGAAACCGACTTCTCTTTACTCTGTTTTTTTTTTAAAGTTATAAACGATGCCTTCACACATAGAGCAGTTTCCAAGGACAAACATCCAGACCCGGAACAATTTTGTAGGCCATACAAATACATGTTCCGTGCGGGATTCGAACCCGCGGCCCTTAGCGCTTTAACTCATTGCTAATCCACTGCGCCACGGAGCCGTCGACTCTGTGGTCAACACTAATGCTAAATGACTACTGTATTCAAGGGATACCGGCAGTCAACTTCAAACAAAAGCTGAGATGGAATGTCTCATAACCTGTAGCTGGCTTTATATACCCTTCAGACAGCAGTTCAGGTACTGTTGCTTGGCAATATAGATGGGCCAGAACTGATAGCTCATTGTGCTGCGGCGCTAAGAGCCGCGAGTCGAATCCTGCACGGAACAAGTACTTGTATTGCTTACAATTAATTGTTTAGTTCAAGGACATTACATGCCAGGATGTCAAAGCAGATCAGGACTGCTATCTTCCAACCGAAGGATGTTGAAAATGTTTTGTGTTGCATAAGTTTTTATTTACGACTAGCTTTTGCCCGCAACTTCGTCCGCGTGAGACTCTAACATAAAATATTTCATAACGTTTGCCTTTATGAGTAAGAAATGTTTAAAATCGATTTTGTGTCGAAACTTTAAGAGATAAAAGATATAGTAAGGGCCTTTTTTGTGTTTTGCAAACCATAAAAGTTTTTTTGGTAACTTTTTTCGATATTAATCTTAATATATATTTTTTTATAGGATAGGGTGACAAACGAGCACACAGTCCACCTGATGGTAAGTGGTTGCTGTGGTCCATAGACATCTACATCTCTTCTCGATTATGAATCAAAATGCAGATTCGTTGTCACCCGTGAAGATTAAGATGGAATGCCTCGTTTCCAGTAAAATGGGGTGGTCTCCGGTTTTCTATACTCACCATACGAAACACAGCAGCATTAAACAACTATACTACTAATATAACTGCAGTATGGCTCCACAAAGTGTTAAAAATTATTGTTTGTTTGGCACTTGCACGAAGGTTATAGGCGTAATACAATTTAACTTACAATAGGCGGCACGCGTATCGTACCGAAAAAATATATTTGAATAACTTCAATGAACCTAGAACTAGATGACCCGGCAGTAACCCGGCACGTTGTCAACTAGTAGTCATCAAAAACCATAAATTTTATCAGTTTCTTTAATTTCCCAAAAAATCCTACATGTTTTTTGACGAAAATATCTATATATAGTCTACATCACTCCTGACTGCTCTCTATTTGTTCGTGAAGTTTCATCACAACCAAGCTTAGACAGATAAACAGACAGACTGACAAAATATTTTGAAATTAACATATACACCGTTGTTTCTATGTCATTTCGATGTCACAAACAGACAGTGCAATATTATGTTTCAAGTAAACCATGAAGCAATGAAGGACTCGCACAGAGTAACCAAACATCAATCTCACTTGCGTAACCCTAATAACGTCGATTTGTAAAGTAATGATATGATGTTATGAAACTGGACGTATTTTGTTGAGATGTAGGAAGTTACGAGACAGCTGTGTAGTATATACATTATTTTCTTTTTAATACAGTCTTTACATGTAGTCTATGCGTGAAGTCTCTGTCCGTAAGATCGGAATAACTGCGTTTTATTGAGCTGAAGAGTTGTTTGTATGACAAGATATTTTTTGTATTTTTTTTATTTTTTTGTCAGTCCGGGCTAATCTTAGAGAACGGCTAATCCGAGTGTAATGAAACTTTACGAACAGATTAAGTGCAATGCCAGGAGTGATCTAAAAACTTGACGATTTTTTGAAATCGAAATATTGACATGGTGAAAATCATCTTTGATAGTTTTTTTTTTATAGAAGAGGGGGGCAAACGAGCATGCGGCTCACTCTGGTAAGTGACTACCGCCGCCCATGATCAACCGCAACACCAGGGGAATTACAAGTGCGTTGCTCTTTTCTTGAAGGTCCCAAAATCGTATCGGTCCGGAAAAGTCACCGGTGGTAAACAATTTCACAAAGAGGTTGTACGAGGAAGAAAACTCCTAGTAAAACGTACAGTAGTGGACCGCCAAGCATCCAGATAGTGAGGATGGTATCGGGAATTTTGACGCGATGTGCGTTCGTGAAATTTGGCGGCTGGAACTAATCCGAACAATTCCTCAGAACACTCCCCATGATACGATAGAAAACGCAAAGAGATGCAACATCCCTATGCAGCGCCAGTGAATCGAGCCGATCAGAAAGAACTTGATCGTCGACGATTCGAATCGCTCTGCGCTGGATGCGGTCAAGTGGAAGGAGCTGACACTGGGGTGCCCCGGCACAGAGATGAGAACAGTATTCCATGTGAGGCCGAACTCGCGCTTTGTAATTATGCTTATTTTAAATCAAAATAACGCCACGTGAATTAGTTCCCAACGGAAACCGGGCGGGTCGCTAGTAGTAAATAAATTAGTCAAACATTTCAATCTTTGTCTATTTTTACCGACTTCACAAAGCAGGAGGTTCTCAGTTCGACTGTATTTTTATGTGCGTTTCCTCAAAAATTTTTTCTACGTGAATCGATTTTGATGATTCTTTTTTATTTGAATATAATGAAATATTTATCAAGATCTTACTTCAAATTTGATTCAAAATTCATTGATGATGTTCTCATTTTATTTACATGGAAGTAACCTACCAAAAATATTTTACGTTACCACTTGTTTTTCTGTTTCTAACGGTAGTTACCACATTTCTAAGGATGGCAGTTGCGGCTTCATTTTTCAAACGTTTTATAATGCTTTGTAAAAGTGCTTAAGCTTGAATTTTAAAATTTCGGTCACGTTTGAAAGTAAAAGTTAATAATTTCACACTTTTTTGTTTTTATTTTATGCTGTCTAAGTGAATGGCAGAGTCGGCAAAGAACGCCCTGGATGACGTTTATCGACCAATTTGTCAATAAATTCATTTTGGCCAAATTAAGAGTACCCTTAACCGACTAGCATGTATGTGTAGATTTATGGATGTGAAAGAAAGGAGAAAGGTGTGTCAGGATCGTGCCAAATGGAAGTCTTTGCCTAACCCTCTCGATAACAGGCGCGAAAGTTTTTGTTTATGTGTTCTTTTGTAATTATTAGTACCTGGATGACCGAGCTTTGCTCGGTTTTAATTTAAAAAAATTATGCAATTAGTTTAATTAAAATTTTCGTATTTTTTAAAAAAATTGTAAAAAAAAGCTCGTAATAATAGATTTTCTCACAAAAGAAGTAAACTTGAAAAAAAAGAAAAAGAAACTAGTACAGAAGACAGGACACCAACCATGGCACTACGATTTCGCGACCGCTCGCTATCCACTTGAACTATTACGATCATTAACACAATTTCAAAATGTACCTTCTTATAGCTGTTTTTCATTGCCTAAAAACACGGACAAAAAGACATTTTCTAAAAATAAATCCTAGCTAGATCGATTTATTGCCCCCAAAACTCTCTGGACACTAAATTTTATGAAAATCGTTGGAGCCGTTTCCGAGATTCCGATTATATATATATACAAGATTTGTTCGTTTTAAGGTATAGGATGTATAGGATTTGTTGACTACTTTTTGTTGTAACTATTCCAATGGTAATATAGAACTGAAAAGTTATAATGGCTTTGTACTTATAGTAAATTATATAAAACAGAATTTATTTTTTTAATTATTTAAAAATAATTTCTCTTAAGAGGGGGCAAACGAGCATGTCGCTCACCTGATTATAAATGACTATTAACCAGGAGAATGCGAGTGTGTTGCCTAACTTTAAAAAAAGTGTAGGCTCTTTTCTTGAAGGTTCTTAAGTCGTATCCGTCCGGAAAAATCACTGATGGTAGTCCATTGACCGTGGAAAGTACAGAATCGATTTTAATGATAACGTTGTCGTTGAAATCATAAAAAAACATGAATGTTCAATATGAAATACCGCAATAATTTAGGTTTAACGTCGATATTATCACCGGGACATTCCAAGAAAGTAGGTAATAGCTGGTTCACACGTCATAGACCCACTGTGCAGATAATCGTGCGGACAAAAGTCTTTATTTACTATATCTTCGATTCGGCACTCGGTACCTACAGGCAAGTCAGTTTCTTTCGTAGTATTTAGTAGCTTACAACTGCTATGTATTTTTTTTATAGAATAAGGATGACCAGCGAGCACACAATGATGGTAAGTGGATACTGCGGCCCATAGACATTTACATCTTTCCTCTATTAAGTATCAAAATGCAGATGATACGAAACACAGAGGCATTAAGATGCTATTTGAATCTGGTATTCTGTGAGAGCGTGGTCCTACCTCGGTTGAAGCGAACCGTTCGTGCTACAGCCATAGGCCATAAGCCATAGCCTAATATAGCAGCAGCATGGCTCTACCACCTAAGTTGCGAATAGATTAATAAAACTTTTCAATAAGCTTCCTCGAACAAGTCTAAACATGCATCCACACAGTGCAGTCACAGAGTAAGGAGATCTTTACTCATGTGGTGCAAAGAATAAAACATTCCTAACCTAGTTCCAAAAATTATCCAACACAAATTGAGCTAGATTTTCGAAATTCGTCACTATCACAATATTGATTAATTATAATTTACATTGCAACTTATTGCATTAAATGTCCGTGGCAAAGAATATATACACCCGTGGCGTGTGAGGAGCGCCATGGCACCTGTAAAAACGTTGTAAGCGACACATATGATCTACGGCAATGAAAACCCAAAACTATCAAGAAATAAGGTCAACTTTTGACTGTGCATCAGTCATAATAAAATATTACTACAGCGATGGAGTTGAATATGACTGGGAAGGGCTACATTTCCACAGAATACCATCGTAAAATAGCAACTCAGTGCTTCTGTTTCGTATGGTAAGTGTAAACAATCGAACTCCCTATTTACTGAAAACAAGACATTTTTATCTTAATCCTCAAGGGTAGCAATGGATCTACATTTCGATTTTTAAACAAAAATCTATGGGTCACAACAGCTTCTTCATCAAAATGGACTGTGTGTTTGTTTGTCAACCATATCCTATGTAAAAAGACTCACGTCTAATATGCACTTACACAAACACATTGCGCAGACTTACATCTGTGCCGTGGCGACCCGGTATAATATGCAAATAAACTATACTTAAGTATAATTATGATGTGTAACTTATAAATAATAGATGTTCAGATTCCGCGTCGCTTTGTAATAATGACATAAAAATCGGCCCAAAATCGTTCTGGTAATGTGCGTGAAAGCAATGTTTTACTTTTGCGCTAACCGTCTTATTTCGCGTCGTCTTAGTTGTGCGTGTAGGTTACCCAATTCGAAAATTCTCCTTAAAAAGTAGGGAAATTCAAACTCTCGGTGGCTATATGGATATCTACAAATGAAGTTTCAGGTCCAAAAAATATATTTTTATTTATTTTATAGAATAGGGTGACAAACGAGCACACAGTCCACCTGATGGTAAGTGGTTGCTGCGGCCCATAGACATCTACATCTATCTTCCATTACAAATCAAAATGCAGATGCGTTGTCACCCGTGAGGACTGAGATGGAATGCCTCATTTCCAGTAAAAAGGGTCTCCGGTTCTCTACACTCACCATACGAAATACAGCAGCATTAAGCTACTATTTCACGCTGGTATTCTGTGAGAGCGTGGTCCTTCCCCGGTCGAGCCGACCCATTCGTGCTACAATTATACTACTAATATAATTGCAGCATGGCTCTACCACGTAAAAATATTTGACCATATACTTAAATATACAATTGTTAAGTAATGTTTTTTTATTTACCTAAGTTAGATATAATTGTATCATTAATTATATTTTCCATCTATACATTACAGTCTATAAAAATGTATTACCAAACACAAATTTTGCCTTGATTGCCGCATAGGGGGGATTTTGCCATAGTTGACACGCTTCAGGAACGGGTTGTTAACCGCAGTTTTTTAAGTAATATTTTACTAAAATTAATTTAGTCTAGAGTAACTTTTTGAGAGGAAATTATTTAACAATTATTGTACTTATAGCAACTGATACAAGCAATAAATTTACAAGGAAATATATTTCAAAGTCATCACTGGCAACACGCACTGGTTGTACAATCTAGTTTTTAGAGATTGAGGTATACCTGACGAGAAGATATGTCGTAATTTCCCGAACGCTGCCCAGCCGAGTTGAATCCGTCGATTGACCTCTCGGTCGAAGTTGGACTTACCTAGTCGGACTATTTGTCCCAGGTAAACGTACTCGTCAACAACTTCGAGCATAGTGCTCCCAACAACTACCGGCATAGGTGTGACATGGACCTTAAACATAATCTTTGTTTTGTCCATGTTCATCTTAAGACCTATCCGTTGGGAGGCAATATTGAGGTCATTGAGCATAGTGCTTAAGTCCTCCAGCGATTCTGCCATAAGAACTATATCGTCGGCATATCAAAGGTGATATCCTATATAGAGGTGTAACCTTTCCAGTCCAGTAGCTTGAAAACGTCTTCCAGTGCAGCGGCGAAGAGTTTCGGGGATATAACGTCACCCTATCTTACACCTCTCTGCAGTTGGATAGGTTTCGAACTCTGGTTCTGTACTTGGATAGCCATCGTAGCCCTACTGTACAAACACTTCAGCACTTCGATATACCGACAGTCAACTTGGCACCGCTGAAGGGACTGTAGCACCGCCCAAATTTCGATGGAATCAAAGGCTTTCTCATAGTCCATATATGGTCCATATCAGAAATGAGGATATCCGCAGTAAAACCAGAGTGACCGACATAGCCCAACGGATTAGTAAGCTGAAGTGGCAATGGGCCGGCCATATAGTTCGAAGAACCGATAACCGATGGGGAAGAAAGGTTCTCGAATGGCAGCCTCGTACCGGTAGGCGTAGTGTAGGGCGACCCCCCACTAGATGGAGTGACGACCTGGTAAGATTTGCAGGAAGTCGATGGATGCAGGTGGCTCAGGACCGTGCTTTGTGGCATTACTTGGGGGAGGCCTATGTTCAGCAGTGGACTTGTGAAGGGCTGTAATGATGATGATGATGATGATGATGATATTTCAAAAAGGGTATTTTCACTTTTAATAGTTATTAGTCCCCTTTTCCCTCTTATAGTTAGTAGTTCTCTTTGATTTAGCCTCTTGTATAAATTTTCTTTTTGACTATGAAAATGCCATCTTAAATTTCTTAATCAACCATATTCAAGTAAAATGAATCCTCGAGTTAATCGAAAACGATACTGGTAATGTATTATATACCTAGTTTTAAAAAAATATATCCGTCATCTTGGATTTCAAAATTAGAACACGAAAGACACACCCTCGAGGTGGTCTAAAACAGTAACCGCAGTATATAAATTATTATTAACTACCTAAAGAAAAAACAAGCTAGTGCTAGCAACTACAAACTAATCATGCGTACCTAAATAGATATGTTTCAGACTTTCTTTCCAATTAATCATTCTTTACCAATGGTTCTGTAAAAACCTCTGTCCTGAGAAGAACCAGCAAAAAACCTCATGAATATTTTTATTGTATTTCGAAACTACTTTATTATGTGAATACAAGATAAAACTAAAATATACCAAGTAGCTATGAACAGCACCGAACATCACGATGTGACTCAGGGTAGCCTTTTCGTAACAAAACCCTCTTAGCTAGTACTTCAATAATGATGCATCGACGTCATTTTCTGCCACCAGGATGGCCCCATTTAGGAATGAGGGGAATATATGACATTTTCACTTTCCTTTTGTTTGACATTCACGCTATGAAGCGGGAGAAAGGAGATGGCCAAGAATTGTATGAACCTGTGCCCCAGACAGAACAGAGATGAAATCTATGCCGTTTGAAAGTACAGACCTTCTATATAAATAATTAGAAAAGTGCATATAGCTATGCATAGTGGACAAAAGTTACAAAGGTTTAAAAGGTTGATTTTGTCACTCGGTTTTCATCATAATTACACAATGTAGCTATTTATAAAAATATAATTTAATGTGTGTTATATTGGTTAACGCATTTGTTGCAGATGTTTAGAATACACAGTAGTTTACTTTAGTAGTTAGTGGAAAAAAAACAGGGACAGCAGTTTTTTCAGTCTGAAAATTTTATATTGATTGTGCACTCAAGTTTGACACTTTGACTGTTTTGACACTTGATGGACGCATTCAGTGTTGCAAGTACTAAAGTAAAATAATCATATCCAACTATGCAATGCTACATGTTTAAGTTGTTGCTGTATTAAATAAATAAATAAAATCCTATCCAATCAGGAAAAGTAAATGGGGCTCTACACTCTATTCTGAAAAGTCAGAATGTGTCAAAAAAGGCACGTATGGCAATTCACAATGCTGTATTAGTCCCTACTTTAACATATGGTAGTGAAAGTTGGGTGTGGCAGAAGAAGCACGAGAGTAGAATAAATGCAGTAGAAATGCGGTCGCTAAGGAGTATGTTAGGGCTGAATCTGAGTGACAAGGGTGAGAAACTGTGTGATAAAAGAAGAGTGTGGTTTGCAAAATGATGCAGTGACCAGGATTAAGAAAGGAATGCTTCGGTGGTTTGGTCGTGTAGAAAGAATGAAAGCGGAAAGACTGACAAAGCAAATATATGTTTCAGAAGTGAATGGAAGAGTCGGAAAGGGACGTCCTAGGCGGAAGTTTGACCAAATTGGCGATATATTAAAAGTGGGCCAAATTAAGAGTACCGAGTAGTAACCGACGAGCATGTATGCGTAGGTATATGGATGTGGAAGAGGCGAGAGAGGTATGTCAGGATCGTGCTAAATGGAAGTCTGTAGTCTCTGCCTACCCCTCTGGGTGACAGGCGTGAGTGTTTATGTATATGTAAAATCCTATCCATCTGTGCATTTTGATCTATTTATTCATTAATATATATTCAATAATATTATAATAGTATTTTTATGAGGTCAGTTATAATTTTTTCCCTACTCTGTTCTTTTTAATATTACATGGTCACATCATAGGTACTTTAATGCTGTAGTGAATTCTAACAGAAAAAATCACTTTAAATACATTTTAACCTTGGTTAATTTTTAACAACTGCCGTAAAATGTCAATTGTCATTCAAAAGTGTTAGTTGTTTTTTTTTATTAATAGCAACAATTTTATATTTGTACAGCTCGGGGCACATTTTGGCCATGCCATTTATTTGATAGAAAAATGTAATGATTAATGTTTCTTTTTGAAATATCAGTTATATTTTAAGTGGTTTATGTTAGAAATGGATAAACCATCTACGGATATTGCCAATGTAGAAGATTTTAAAAAAGGTTGTAATGTATAAAAAATTAAAGAATACATCACTGAAACATTCTTATGTTTGTGTACACTAGAAACCGAAACACTCGTAATTAAATCCTAACTTTTCAATGATAACGAGCGTAAGTTTATTAACCCTCATTACCACGACGGACAGAATCACGATTCAAGACATGAATTAGGACTCGTAGAATGACCGATCTAGTTGCCTGTGCCCTAGTGCTAAAACCATTGGGAATTTCGAGTCCAATAATTTCTTCGTCGTATTTCGTTTTATTACCTAGGTACTCTCATTCATAACAGTGGTATATCATAGTGTCTGTTATATGATACGGTACATTTAATTACACGTGATTTATATAACGCATTATCATTGTAGATTACCTGCTTTGCAAGCTACGTGTAATAAACTGTTCTTTGATGGACACTCATTCCGCTTTCACGTCGACTTTATTGACTGAAACAAATTTTGTCCGTTGCTTTTTTCCACAACGGAATCTAAAAGGTGAGTCCAAAATTTAAAAAAAATCATTATCTCTGTGCGCGCGCACAAATTTTTTAATTTTTTAAAATTAATATTTATATAATAATAATATTCACAAAAAGTGAGACTTCCAAAACAGTGCAGTGTCGGTGTAAGAATATCCACTACCCCATATAGTCCCGTGCGTGTCGTAAGAGACGTCAGAGGGAATCTAAAACGGACGATAGACAGCAACATCTTCCAAGTAACAACTCAAACTAATAATAAAACTGCGGTGCCAACCTGCCTGCTAAACTTGCCAACTACTTGATGAACTGAACTTGACTATTATGGGCTGTAATAATAAAAGACTTATTGATTTTATATTTTCAAGTTATTTTCGATAAATTTCGAAAACACTTTTTCGAAAATTTTAGAAAACGTGTTGTATTTTTGACTCATGCGACTTCAGGAGCCAACAACCTTCTTCTGATACGAGAATTTTAAATTTACTTGGATTGGATAACGTTATTATCAGTAATGTTTATTGTTTATAGCGTTACTAATATTCTAAAAATAACGACAACAAATATATAAATACAACACTACTTAAACAATTTTAAATTTGTTGTAGTTATTTTTAGACACTAAATAATTATATATAACTTTGCACTGGGTGAAGGTCGATAGGGTCAACAAACTGTGCCTACAAAACGAAGAAAGCGACGTTGCCGCTATCAAGGTTAAAATATTTACGCACTATCAAGTTTTTGCAATCAGATTAAAGAACAAAAGATGTGAGTTTTTACATAATGTTTAAGCGAACACCACGCATTGAATGAAAGTAATTTTTACAGGTCGTAGTGACCATGGGTGCTATAAAATAAACGTCGGGAATATAAAGTAATTTAATAAAATGGGTTAAAATCCGTAAAAACTAGTTTCATTCATTATGAGTTCTTAGGTTAATATCATATTATTATTGCTTTTTTTATTATAAATAGGTACTTAAAGTTAAAGTGTACATAGTTATAAGTATACAACATGTAACATAATTAACGCACTTTGAGAAAGTAGTTTGTTCAGAATCGTTTACTGAATCGATTCCTATCATTTTTAATATAGGTAATTTTTTATCCCAAAAATAATTAAAACTACGTAAATTACAGTCACACTAAATCTGTACAGTCAAAACAAATTGAAATGGACCTTAACCATCCGCCGGCAATAAGACTTTTAAGAGTGCAGTTTTATTTGTATTATTACTAATTCTGTCATTCAATAAAAATAAAGAAAAATGAACTTTATTTCAAGCACATTAAAGTTTTTGCGTTCGTGGATTTGTACTGTGACCACAACATTCTTCCGGAATTAGTATAACTAATTTGATAAATAATCAGTGCATAAAAATGTTTAACTAAAAATTCAGTGTATGTATTACGATTAAAACATAATATACTAATTGGGGTATCTGAGGGTGTGCGTTAATTTACATATTGTATACGTGCCATTTCTAAGCACAGGCCTCCTCTCATTTCTGAGAGGGTTTTAGGCTTCGATCAACAACATTAAACCGTGGTAGCTCAGATAGTTAACGCTCGCTGTAGATGTAACAGAACGCGAGTAACCCGGGTTCGACCCCGCCGGCACCAATGAAATTGTAAATTGCAATTTTAAGTGCTGATTTACCACGTGCTCGGCGGTGAAGGAAAATATCGTCAGGAAACCTGCATGTCTGAGGAATAAGAAAAAAAATGTTTCGAAGACATGTGAAGTTCGCCAACACGCGTTGGGGCAGCGCGGTGGACACTTACTTGCCCTAAAACCTTCTCAGAAATGTTAAGATACTAGAGAGTGTACGCATCTTAGTTCCCCGTAATATACGACAGGAGTCGGGGCTGCAGCTAGACCCGCGCCGCCGGCCTCGTTTGCTAGCACGCACTGTCGCGCGCACCAGGTGCGGCGAGCACGTGCATACTATCCGCGCTTTACAAATGATTGGTGAATACTTGCTCAGTACGATGATCTTGACTTATTTGCTGATGGGTTGAGTAAACTTATAAGTAAATTAAGAAATATTGTAACCGACATTGTATAATTTTTTATCCCTAACATTGAATATTATAATTACTATTTTAATGATGTGTAATATTTGTTTTGACCATTTTGGTCCTTTTTGTTTTATTAATTTGACTATTTTCGTTTTATATTTTGATTTTATTGTAATTTTAATTTGTGTTCTGTAATTATTTTAACTTAATTTTTAATTTATTTTTATTTAATTCAATTTATTCGGTAATTTAATGTTATATGTTTTAATTGAATAGGATTATGACTTAAAATAGATAATTTTAACTTAATGTATCTAATGTTACAAGCGTGTTGGATGCTACCATCTGTTAGTTTGTAAGCATGTATCTTATAAATAAATAAATAAATGTAGGCTGTAACTTTACAACATTGATCGAAGGTTTTAGGGATAGAAAATGTCCGCCGCGCCGCCCCAATGCATGTTCACGAACTTGACGATATGTCTTCGAAATATTTCTTATTTCTTCTTCTTCTTATTCTCACGATGTTTTCCTTGTCCGCCGAGCACGCGGTAAATCTGCACTTGAAGTTGTAATTAAGGGGGTAGAGTAAGTCAGCTCAAATTCTAATTTCGTCCCCACTTGCCCGCGCGTCGTATGCTATGTACTGACATGTTTGTAATCACTAATACTGTAAGTAGATAGGTCGTTAGACACTTATTTCATTAGGTTTATCATATTTATGCCTGTTTCTTAACGCCAAGCCAGTCGCTTCTTATTTTTATTACGGTTATTTCCCATTTTAATTTTACGTCGTCCTGTTGCGTAATGTATATTTTGATCGTAAACGACACAACCTCCCCGTTCAAAGGCCGAAGCGAAGCGACCGTGCGGCAGGAATCATGCTTCAAAAGGCTGATAGTTAGGTAATTTCTTTTTACAGTGAAAATAATGGTATTTTAAAAAAAGTAAATAACATAAGCACTGCTTTATAGTTAGTTCAGTTAGTATGCAAAGTTTCACGATCTTATTTAAAGTATTTTACGAATAACAGCGGTTTATTGTTTATTTTGGAGGTAACTTTGGATTTTTTTTCTATCGAGAAAATTTTACGAAATCATGTTTTCGTCTAACATAATCCTTAACATTAATCCTCAACTTTACCATATATTTATTTCAAAATTAATGCTGCAATATTTTCGGCATAACGAAGGATCTTGCTAAACCATTTGAGATTAGATTAATAATTACTTTAATAATTACTTTGGTGCCGGTGGGAATCGAATTTGGGTTGTTCACCTACCAATATACCAATCTACCACGGCCCTCTAATAAAAAAAAAAAAAAAAAAAATATATATATATATATATATATAACATATAATGGTTTGTACTTGGTTAAGTTATAATATAATTTAGGAAAGTCACGACAGTTGATGACAGCAGATTCTGCAAAGTAGGTGAAAGCGAACTATATTCAGCTACGGGTTTGTGATTGGTCGTAATCATAAAATACTATTATATTATAATATGGTTGTAATGATAGTAATTATGACATAGATTTTATTTCATAGATATTATTTAAATCGTTCCAAGCACTCAATACTATTTGCTAGCAATTTACAAAATAGGTACTTGTCAGCTGACGCAAAGTGAATAAATGGTATAATTAATTATATATAGATAAAGTGTCTGGAAAAAAGACAATGCAGGTAATTTATTTAAAATACCATAATTTATCCGCCTCATTTAAATTTTTAACTACTCGTATTTGCCACTACTGTAGCTGATAAAGGAACAGAACTGAGGTAGCGATGAAACGAAAGCCTGTATGAATATTGCACAGTGCAGTTAAAATATGTTGTTAATTACTAATGATCAATAAATAACAGTATCACAATGGAAAACTACGAAGAAGTCAGCACACAATTGTGTGAAGAAGCATTTGAAGGGAAAGATAATGAAAATGGTAAATTGAGTTGGAATCTGCTAATGCGACAGGTAAGTACCTAAATATAAAGTGTCTACCTACAAAATTATGCTTAACGTGACTTTCTGGAAAGAGACAATGAAGTGACTAATGGTTCCGTAACAGAATAAATAATTTTTAACTTCCCGCTATGAAAATCATAGATTTTGAATAATGTGTTTTTTTCACACAATTTTTAGTTTCTTTTATAATAATTTCTAGTATTGTTCTTGAACTAACTCTTCGATCGCTACTAATTACATTAAATTCGGTTGAACCATTCGAAAGTGATCGTTGTCAAAAAATTTCAAAAAAAAAAGTTTTTTAATAACTTCGAAATTTCTTGTCTGATCGTTTTGGATGTAATGGGTTAACTATTAGTTCGTAAAAATATTTGTCGTGCGTTTTAAGATCGAACATAGCGAGAAATTCCAGAGATGGTCTGCAGGATTAACCATTTTGCAGATTTTTTATTATCAGGGTTTAGGTGTAGTCGATTACGGTTGTTAAAATATAGGTTTATTTGATTTATCAATAGCTTAAGTTGTGAGAAACAAAGTAGCCAATGAATCCTGTTAACTTTTCAAAAATCAAATAATGTCAGCGACAAAAGATTAAGTTGCCAGTACAGCTTCGGATATTTATGTGATATTTAAATGTAAAAACAAATGTTGTGTCTTACCTTGTTTTGGCTCGCCACTCACTTAGCGGTCAGTCATCGTCGAGTCTATTTCTTCTGATTTTTCCTCGTTTAGAGTCAAAACACTTGTGGTATTGTCGACGGTGGTGTGTCTTTCCTATTGTAGTGATGTTTGTATTACTGGTGACGGGGATAGTGCACGCTATTCGGGGAAGGCGGAAAGTGCTCTTTAAATTAGTAAAAATAGATCATTTTTATTGTTATGGTTGTAGCACGAATAGGTCGGCTCGAGCATGGAAGGACCACGATCTCACAGAGTATCAGCGTAAAATATCAGCTCAATGCTATATATGGTGAGTGTAGAGAACCGGAAACCCTTTTTATTGTCAAGTACAACTTGTAGATGGGTGCACATGATTTGAATTTCGTTATTTTAATCGCTTTTTTATTATTTTTTTAAATTAAAAAATTATTTAGAAAAATAAAGTATTAGTAAAGCAGTGAAATGCAACCAGCGTTCTTGGCACTATACCGCGGATAGTAAGACTGTATATAATTTATTTTTAAATATTATAAACATTTTTGATTTCAGACTCTAATTGCCAGCGCGGTCTGGACAAATTTTTTTACTCTGGGTCTATGTTTGGGTTCTCCTACGGTGATAATAGCCCAAATCCGCCGTGATGCAAATTCTACAGATGTCATTAGCCAAGATATGGCGTCATGGTTGTGTGAGTACAATACATTTGCTATGTACCCGCACGATGTGTCGCAACAGAATGAGAATATGATGTGCAAACTCTTTGAATTCCCACAATATCTTTTTCTAACTTATTATCAGCCACTGTATGACGTAACAAAAGTTTATATACTCTTTTATATATCGTTGGGTGACAAACGAGCACAAAGTCACCCAACAAAAGGGCCCATAGATATCCACATTGATTCTCAATTAAGAATCAAAATGCAAATTCATTGTCACCCCCGAGGACTAAGAGAGAATGCCTCGATTCCAGTAAAAAAGGGTCTCCGGTTCTCTACACTCACCATATGAAACACAGCAGCATTAAGCTGCTATCCGACGCTGGTATTCTGTGAGAGCGTGGTCCCGTTCCAGTCGAACCGACCCATTCGTGCTACAACTACAATATAGTGGCAGCGTAGCTGTACCAGGTACAAAAGCCTTGAAGACACCCAAATTGTAATCGGATAGAATAGCAGAGGACGGCAAATTATTCCAGTCCTTTGTTGTTCGCATCATGAAAAACGAAGAAAACTGTTAACTTCGAATGCGTGGAATATCAACAACAAAGTTGTGAAACTCGCCAATCATCTGGTTGTACAATACTGAAAACGGGATATAACTAATATTAATATTTTTAAGCAAACATAACATTTGCTTGTGTTCTAAAAGCGTCTTAAGTTGCATGCTAATGTTTAAACTTTACATCATATTTTAATAGTTGTGTATTTATTTATTCGTCTTTTTCTTTTGACAGCTTCAGCACACAGCTACAGTGGAATGGTATTAATAATAATATTAACAGTACTCCCAAGATATTTAGGCAGAAAGCTTAGTTTCCTTCTCATATCAGTAACAGCCATGTGTGGCTTCATATTTTTATACTTTTGCAAGACCATCATGCAGCTGCTGTTAACTGAAATCATGCGTGGAGTTTTATCTGCAAGCCACATAACAATCAGTATTATGATTATCACAGAATATTCTTCACCGCAGTATCGAGGAATATTTTTGACGACAAAATCTGCATCGTTTCTTTGGGGAGTTTGGGTATCCAACAGCATTGGCACATTTTTTCACTGGAGGTATATAGCTTTAGTCGGATGTGTTTCAACAGTTTATATTTTAGTAACAGTTTTGATGTGGCCTGAATCACCTATCTGGTTGGCTAGCAAAGGGCGATACGACGAATGTGCATCGGCACATCACTGGCTGAAAGGTACAAGTGCACCGTCTGAGAAAGAGCTTAGTAATCTACTGAATTATTATAAAAAATCTGTACGAAACAACAATAAAGGAAGAGCTAAAAGAAGGTTTCTGATAAATGACATGAAAACGATGTGTCAAAAATCTTTCTATATACCTTTGTTACTGTCAATGTTAGTGCATTGCTTATATAGTTCATTGGGTAAGATGACTTGCACTATCTATGCTTTTGATATAATGAAGAAAATTACCAAATCTGATTCTCAAGCATATATGGGTATGCTTATACTCGATGGGGTAACAGTGGCAGGTGCGTATATTGGTAGTGGTGTATCTAAGTTCGTAAGGAGAAAATCTTTCATATTATCAACTTCAACAGTTGGTATAGTGTTTCTTTTTCTATTATCACTGTATTTGTATCTTGTAAAATGGAATTTTGTGACTGACAATATGTACATTTCTCTATTTCTACTGGCGTCATATTCTTTAGCTGTCAGTTGCGGTCCATTAATAATGGCTTCATCATTAACGAGTGAATTGAATCCGTTGACGAACAGGAATGCGTTTGCATTGATCGTCGGTATTTTTGGAAATTTCTGCTTTGCTACTTTTATCAAAATAGCACCGTATTTATTTAAAGCTTTAGGTTTTTCAGGTTCTTTCTTATTTTATGCAACACTATCTTTATTTTTTGTTATTTTGTTGCATAATTTTTTACCAGAAACAAAAGATAAAACACTTTTAGAAATTGAAAATATCATAACTAATAAATGATTGTATTTTGTTATTTTTCTTTATATATTCAGTTCAGTGCCCCATAAATATAAATACAATGAACATTATGTCGACCCCTTAAAGTATAAAGTATTCATAGACAAATTACACTTAACACAAAATAAATAAAACAGCTTGAGAGAATCAAGTACCCAGCTCCATTTTCTCTAATGCACACATTTTATTTACAATAAGCTGCTGTTTATTATATATGTAGATAGGCCTGACATGTATACGGGATACTTAAGTAAATACCAGAAGACTGACGCAAAATTATAAAATTCATACTATAGTATACGGGAAAGGGACACAACAGTGTTGTAAAAAAAACTACCGTGGAATCAGCCTACTTAGCAGCATCGTAAAACTGTAGGCGAAATTGTTGGTTGTAAGTTGAAAAAAGCTGACGAAAATATTTTCGAATGTGCAAGCGGAAATTAGAACGACGAAAGAAAATAAGGAACAGACTGATGGGTAATCACGGTGATAGGCTGTTCATCATAACGAATTATCTTGGAATCTTCTGATATGTAAATATAAAACCGGAGTGTTGTGGCATGTGGTAAGGGAATCAATTATCGTTTAATAAAACGCCTCCTCATTTTTCTAGCGATGGGCTCTCCCATAGCAGTGAAGATTTGATTCAACTGTTGCGTTTGGAGTTTAGATTGGCGATAAAACTATTAATTGTGGTGACAGTTTCTCTTATACCAGAACTTGGCAAATAGTTAATAATAATAAATAATGAAAATTGTTTATTTCTTTAACTTAGGTTTACAAGCATTATTCTGTGGTCAGTGTCACCCAGGAATCATGTAGTATTGCTTGCATTGGGGAACCCTGCTCTTCCATTGGACCGAGTATACAATACTAATTTTTAGTGCTTTTAATAGATAAACTATAAATTTTACAATATTTCAAGGACTACAATAATAAACGAATAATAAACTTTAGACATTACATAGTGCTAAAACTGTGATTACCTAATTAATCAATAATATTCATCTAGTCCTACGATAAAAAATCTTGGAATCGGTGAATAACCACTAGATTTATGTCAAATGTGTATGTGTTTTATCAATTTTTAAGATTAAGTGGTCAAAGCAACCCATTCCTCGCGTAGGAAGTATGTGTCCGGTAAGAGATCATGTGATGAGAGCATGTCAAGGTAATAGGCCCGATTACTACAGTCGTAAGATGTTTCGTTATCTTTAATTGTATAATACGAGTAATAATACGCAATGAAGATGCGCACATTTTCCAAATAGTCGATACAAGAATTTAGGATGTAGAAGCAATGCCAATATTACGATATTTTTTTATGAAACTGAAATGACAAACAAACTTACAACGAAACTTACAAACTGAATTTTTTTAAAGAATATATGTGACTGACGTGCTCACAGTCCACCTGGCTGTAAGGGAATGCTGTGGCTCATAGACATCTTTATCTGTCCTAGATTAAGATACGATTAAGATACTTACAAAATTTCTATATATATCCATTGCACTTCTACATGACACATATATATTCATATAGAAGGTGCAATGTAAATTAGAAGTGACGGAATTCTCGTCTTATATTCCTACGGTGTTTAGCTTATATAGTCGCAAGCAAACCCAATGATAATGATTTTACTAACCTACTGCAAACTTTAATTTATCAACTGTGCTACGAGTAAGCCTATTTAACATTATTTGCATAAGGCTTAAATTGGCGTGATTAATATTTGAATGATAGCAAAAATGTATTGTTTATAACATCGTAAGATTTTTTGCGAGACACTCATGAAGAGTCTATGAGTGAATCTATGAGAGATACGTCAAGATACGTTGGTCATCCATGACGACTAAGATATAATGCCTCGTTTCCATTAGAGAGGTTCTCCGGTTCTCCACACTCACCAAACGAAACACAACAGCATTGAGCTTGCTATTTTACGCCAGAATTATGTGAGAGTGTGGTCCTTCTCGGATCGAGCCAACCCATTCGTGCTATAACCATAATATGGTTTGCTACGTACATATGATTACTATGAACATAAAGTAATATCAACGGAATCCAAGTTATTCTTGATTTTCATTACTGCGTAATTAGAAAAATAATTTGACCTTTTTCACTATTAACAAAATAATTTGAACTTTTCACTATTAACAAATTCAGTCATGCCATAGTGAAATTAGCCCATGGTAGAGGCGTACAATCCATCGCCACATTTCAACCTGTGGGTGATGAAAATTTTAATTGAGGGTGGTATATTTATCTCGTTTACGTCAAACTGCTACGGATAAAGGGTATAAAAATCTGTTTCTGCAATCGTTAATCTGCCTCCCTCCATGGGTGATGATGAAGAAACTAAATATCTTAAAACTGGCAAGAATGCAGAAAGGCTTGAAAGATATCTTACAGATCAATAACACCTGAGTTACTTAAACCAAACCACCAGAGTTAACATTTGGTTGATACAAATTAAGGGAATGATTAGTAATGACCTCAAAGAAAATGAAAAAGCAAGCTAAAGGCTGTAACATAATATTTATTTTGTCGAGAGGTCGATTCAGCGTATGTTCTACTTCATATCTCTGATTGAGAGAATGCAATGAGGAATCTATAAAATAACTCGGAGGCGTTATTGATACCAAAAGCTTAAACTAAAAACTCTAACTAAACTAGAACTAAGTCACGACAAACTAAAAAAATAAAGACCGTAAGAACGAAACCCTTATCCTAAATTTATTTATATTCTTAGCATCGGGAATTGTGTTTATATTATATAAACTGATTTTGGAAAAACCGTAGTGTTTCGAATAGCCGACGATGTAGTTATGACCTTATGACGCGACAATCGCTAGAGAACTAAGCACTGTGCTCAATGATCTGAATAGTGCCTCCTAACGGATAGGTCTAAGATGAACATAGACAAAACAAATATCATGTGTAACGTTCATGTCACACCTGTGACGATAGTTGTTGGGACCACTTAGCTCGAAGTTGTTGACGAGTATATTGTAACTTTGACCGATAGGCTAATTGATGGGTTCAACTCGCTTTGCAGCGTTTGGAAGATCACGACACATATTCTCATCAGGTATATCTCAAAACTTGAAAACAAGATTGTAAAACTAGTGCGTGTTACCAGCGATGACTTATGGAACTGAGAAGTAGTTCTTAGCCGCTGGCCGTATGAGGAATCTCAAGGTCGCTCAGCGAGCTATAGTGAAGGCTATGCTCGGGGTTTCCTTGCGTGATAAACTTAGAAATGAGATTATCCGCAGCAGAACCAGAGTAACCGACGTAGTTCAACAGATTAGTAAGCTGAAGTGGCATTGGGCCGGCCATGTAGTGTCCGACAACTGATGGGGAAGCAAGATTCTTGAGTGGCAGTCTCGTACCGGTAGGCGAAGTATGGGGCAACTTTTCACTAGATGGAGTGATGACCTAGAAAGTTTTACAGGAAGTCGATGGATGCTGATGGCGCAGGTACCTGCATTGTAGCATTCTTTGAGGGAGGCCTATGTTCAGCAGTAGGCCGGTGAAGGCTGTGACTATAATGTTGGTGTGTCTTTTTTATTGATAAACTTCCTTGCAGTTAGTACTAGCCCAAAAGATAATGCCTTTATCTTAAGTAAGTGAGCTAATTACAGTACCATTTCGTAATGTTTACTCTTAGTTCTAAACTAAATAGTAATTATATTATGTACAAACCTAATAACAATAAATATAATACCAATGAGTAAATTCATCTTAAAAATACCAGTCAAGCGAGTGTCGGTATCTAACAGACAAAAATTTGAGTATAGTAAATATGAATAATGTGTTGTTATATATTAGTATTTAAATACTATCTAAATTTAATCCCATTGAAACATAAATGTTTATATGTTTTTAATCCACGCAAAAAGAATTAAATGTCGACAAGGTTACTTATGCGGCGAAGTTTTAGGTCAATGCCTGTCATCACTGAATAACGACATTTTTTAGAATTCAGATATTATTCTTTCTATATGCCTAATATTCTACCATGATGCCAAACTTTTAATTTTTAAGTCACTTAGGAGTGTAAGTTTTAAATTTTTTGAGTTATGGAGGATCGAAAAGCGAATTTAAAGAGTTTGCGTAAATACACACTCTAATGTGCATTCAGATAAAATAAATAAATCACATATTTATTTTGCCTTGTGATGTTTTCCGTGCAAACTTGTGTTTCTTTGGGGAGTTTGGGTATCCAACAGCAATGGCACATTTTTTCACTGGAGGTATATAGCTTTAGTCGGATGTGTTTCAACAGTTTATATTTTAGTAACAGTTTTGATGTGGCCTGAATCACCTATCTGGTTGGCTAGCAATGGGCGATACGACGAATGTGCATCGGCACATCACTGGCTGAAAGGTACAAGTGTTCCGTCTGAGAAAGAGCTTAGTAATCTACTAAATATAAAAAGTCTATAGAAACAACAATAAAGGAAGAGCTGAAAGAAGGACTCTGATAAATTACATGAAAGTGATGTGTCAAAAATCTTTCTATATACCTTTGTTACTGTCACTGTTAGTGCATTGCTTACATAGTTCATTAGATAAGATGACTTGCACTATTTACGCTTTTGATATAATGAAAAAAATTACCAAATCTGACTCTCACGCATATATGGTTATTCTTATACTTGATGGAGTAACAGTTGCAGGTGCTTATATTGGTAGAGGTGTATCTAAGTTCGTAAGGAGACAATATTTTACCTTGTCAACTTCAACAGTTGGTATAGTATTTCTGTTTTTATTATTACTATATTTGTATCTTGTAAAATTGAACTTTTTGTCTGATAATATTTTTGTTTCTCTATTTTTACTGGCGTCATATTCTTTAGCTGTTAGTTGCAGTCCATTAATAATGTCGTCATCATGAACGAATGAGTTATATCTGTTGACGAACAGGAATGCGTTTGCATTGATTTTCGGTATATTGGAAATTTCTGCTTTGCTACTTTTATCAAAATAACACCGTATTTATTTAAAGTCTTTGATTTATCAGGTTCTTTTCTATTTTACGCAACATTGTCTTTATTTTTGGATCTTTTGTACGCTTTTGTCAAAGTTAATTAATAATTACTTATCAGAAACAAAAGATAAAATGCTTTTGGAAATTAAAAATACGATAACTAATAATTGACTGCATTTTCTCATCTTAATATATGTTATACAGTTCATTGTCCTGTAAAAAATAGCAATAAAAATTTTGTTGACTCCTTATAGTAGTAGTTGAAGTATAAAGTATTGAGATAAAATCACATATAACACAAAATAAATAAAACAGCTTGCGAAAATCAAGAACCCATGCGTTGCGTTTTTCTTATTTACGCATTATACGCTTTATACGCATTTAATTTACAATAAACTAATGTTGTTTTTTCCTTATTATAAGCCTGTGCTTGACTACTATCCCACCGGTGGTAAGTGGTGACGTAGCCCTAGATAGTAAATCATACTGTCTTAGCGTAACAAAAGCCTATTCACTTTTGCCTTGAAGACGCCTAGAGTGTATACGGACGGAATGATAGACGCCGGCAACATATTCTACTCTATTGCTGTACGCATTAAAAAGACGAAGCAAGCCGTTTGATATATCGACAATAAATGTGTAAAAACCCGCCAACCGCCTGATTGTTCGATGGTGGAGACGGAGGAATTAAAGCATGCAATTCCTGCGTACACTCACCGCAATGCATCCTATAGAATATTTAGAGGCTGGCTACTCTACGCCTGTGCTCGAGACTTAGTTTCAACCAAATCATGGTTACTAATGAGCCTCTTAGCATGTCCCTCTACTGAATCCAACGCTGCTAGATGGCATTTTGTAGTAACAGCCCATAAATGACAGCAGTACTCCATGCACGACCGGAATTGCGTTTTATATAAGGTTAGTAGTTTCCTTTCATTAGTGAAGCACCGACACACTCTTACAAGATCATAGTTAAGGTTTGGAGAAAATTCAACTCTTTACAACTGAAGACGATAAGTATACTTCAAGGATATATTGCGGAAAGTAGGAGGTAGATCCAGGGTAAAGCGAGCTCCTTTAAGCGGTAAAAAGACACGCTTATGTTTTGGACGTGTTGAATCTCACGATATTGGCATCGCCCTATTTGGAGATTACATGCAGTGAGAGATTAGTACGCTGAACCATAGTGGACTGGATTCGATCCCGAGTGGCTCGATCATTCAGCTGGTACCTGTGCACAATTGCTGTCGTCTGAATACACATGGATACCGAGAATAATCAGAGTATTAATATGCGGCAAAAAGAGAGTTGTGGAAAGAACGGTCCCCTAAGGAAGTCATATCGTGACAAACGCTCCGGCGTTGACTTAACAAGCAGCAATATAAATAGATAGGGCTGAATTTATACTGTATACTAAGTTGTTGATTGAAAAATTTTAAACAAACTGACGGAAAGTTTTTATGTGCAAGCTTGATTTTTAATGGGAAAAGTAAACAAGATATAAACTGATGAGTTATCACAAGACACTAGACTGTTCAACATAGTGAATTAACCTGGAATTTTAGGATGCAATGATATGTAAACATAAAATCGCAGCGTAGTAGCGTCGTAAGGAAATCAATTACTATCATCACGTCAAGGGTGTCGTAAAAGGCTACAAAAGGTAATGAAACAGCAGATAAGCTTATGTTATGCAGTAGACATTTGATAGCCTATAATAAATGAGACATAAAATAAATAACTGGAAAAATAATGATGAAAAGAGCCTAATGCAATCCGGTTGGTAGTTAATCAACTTTGCTCTGTTAAGGGCGAAAAATCTGTTAAAAATACTATTTCATCCTTCATTCCATTTCGTCCCGTGGGTCTCCTAAGAGGCGGCTGTGTGAAATGCCAGACATATTTTATAGCTTCCGTTAGATTGCGGTATAACTCGTTTACAACAGGCGTAAATTATACAGTCCGGTAACGAGCAAAAGCGCAAAAAGGTTTGAGAAGTTTGAGAAATGAAAATGAAATACTTATCAATTTCTTCGACGTAAGGAAATAAAATTTCGTTTGTGATTGATGTCATTATTTTAGTTTTTAAGTTAATCTTTGTAATACTTATATTGATTCCTTAGTAGCCTATAAAGCCTACTACCAAACATAGTCCTCCCCCATAAATTGCCTCATAGGTAGCATTTGCTATAGTAACCCCGCTTGACAGGTTATGGATATTATTACATTGCTACTACACTATTATATACTCACAGTCTACCTGACGGTAAGTGGATGCTGTGGTCCATAGACCTACACTCTTATGTCTGTTTGTATAATGGGTTACTATCTTATATCCAAGGTGTTCATGTGCGGGTTCATACTTATTGTTGCGCGGCTAAGTTGACATCTGGCACTAGCGCCATCTAGTGTCGGGTAACGGAGCAAGGGGGAGAGCTTTCCAGAAAATGACATCACTAATCTTTCAACCGACAGCGCCATCTGTTGTTAGATGAACTAAGCCAAGAACTAAGCTTCTGGAAGCTGACTCTCGAACTTTCGGCGCTTTGTCGATTGGTGCGCGTATTTACTTGAATGTTCTGGATGATTCGGTACTAATGTGTATTTATAGGCGCTGCAAGGTGCGATCGGGGAAGTATTGAATTCGGCGAGACAAGCGAATTTTCGGAGCGAAATAAAGTGAATTAGTGTGATTAATTATTAGTGTTTTGAGTTTTAATTTGTGTAAAGAAAATTAAAGTGTTAAATTAGGTAATTTTATCGGCAATTTTTATTGTCACGAACCTCAAGCTTGTAACATTATGTAAAATTACGACACAATAAAAAAGTTATTGATAAACTTAATCATCATTCACGCTGTGGTTTCCGCAAGTCCAGTATAAATGAGCGTGTCGGAGAAAATTTCTTTTCACTAATCATTTCTTTGAGTTTGCTAAAAGGGTTGGCATTTTTTTCATTCGAGATGTATCGCTTTAGTTGGGTTTGTTTGAAATGCGTATATTTTAGAAACAGACTTTATATGGCCTGAATCACCGTTGTGGTTGGCAAGTAATGGGTGATTTGATGAATGTGCAGCGGCACGTCTTAGTTCAAAGGAAAAATTGCATGGTTTAGTATTTGCCGTAGTAATTGCAAATTGTTAGCTTCCATTTGTCAAGTTCCATTTCAACGAGAAGCTTCTGAAACTGGCGCGCTCTCGCTCTTTTCGTAGACTGATATAAGACTTTCAATTCTTATTTAAAACATATTTTTTTCATTGCACGTAATTTTTGAAATAGTTTTAATAATTTTTAATACTATCTCAAATCTTAGATTATCCTATAGTTGAACTATACTTGCCCAAAGAAAACTTTTACATATCTGCAGATTTCTTTGTTTATGTTCTTCGTTAACGAAGTCGTGGGTATGAACTAGTTATCTTATAAAATTGAATTGAAAATTCAAGATAATGTTTACATGTCTCTTATATAATTATCAATATTAGTTAATAGTATTTGCTAACTGTTAGTAGTGGCCTGATCAAAATAAAATTTATGAATTAAATCCAGTAACAAACCGAAGCGCATTTGCGCTGGTATGTTTGGAAATTTCTCTTTTGCAACATAATATATAAAAAAACGCCGTATTTACTGTCGACTTTTGGGTTACCAGATTCAATATTATTTTACTTTTATGGTTTTTAAAATGTTGTTGCACAAATTCCCACCTTAAATATAATATAAAACACTTTTATATGTGTGTAGTACATGAAATACTCAATTAAATTCTTTTTTGAATGGATTTTTAAAATAATTTATGTTAGTTAAGATAAAAAAATAAAATTTAATCGTGGGTAAAATATTTTGACGATCGATTTCTCGTTTTTTTAGCTATAAAGTATTTATCTACATTATTTAACGCAAGATATTGAATAAAAGAAATTTTAAAAAGAAATTACAGTATAAAAATAAAGAGTATTGTAATGGACACCTGCCTCTTACCTAGTCTATTATATGGCTGCCAGACTTGGACATATACAAACAAAGTGAGACAGAAAATATATACAACACAGAGAGCAATGGAAAGGAGCATCTTAAATATAAATAAAATACATAAAGTCAAAAACAATATAATAAGACAAAAAACAAAAATAACAGATGCACTCACGCACGCTTTAAGGTTAAAGTGGAAATGGACATGACACATATCACAATACCAAGATAATAGATGGACAATACAAACCACACAATGGAAGGGACCAGTATCTGGCAAAAGGAAAGTTGGTAAACCACATAAACGGTGGGCCGATGACATAATACAGTATGCAGGAAAAGATTGGATGAGCAAAAGTATAAATAGAGAAATGTGGAATCAGATGGAGGAGGCCTTTACTCAAAATGGGATCCATATCTCTGAAAATATACACAGTTAACCGTACAAACAATAACTAATATGAAATAAGCTAATAATACTAACAACAAGTACTAATCAACATGGAAATGTAAAATGTAGGGATAAGGAATAAAGAGGCTTTTTTTATTATTTAACTGTTAGTAGTGGCCTGATCAAAATAAAATTTATGAATTAAATCCAGTAACAAACCGAAGCGCATTTGCGCTGGTATGTTTGGAAATTTCTCTTTTGCAACATAATATATAAAAAACGCCGTATTTACTGTCGACTTTTGGGTTACCAGATTCAATATTATTTTACTTTTACGGTTTTTAAAATGTTGTTGCACAAATTCCCACCATAAATATAATATAAAACACTTTTATATATGTGTAGTACATGAAATACTCAATTAAATTCTTTTTTGAAGGGATTTTTAAAATAATTTATGTTAAAAAAATAAAATTTAATCGTGGGTAAAATATTTTGACGATCGATTTCTCGTTTTTTTTAGCTATAAAATATTTTTCTACATTATTTAACGCAAGATATTGAATTAATTTCTTTATCGGCTACATTTCTATTGAGATCTTTATTTCATAATTTAATAAGAAAAAAGTTTACTCTTAAGTAACTTTTTGTCCACGGAATTTTGAACGTTTGCTTCATGCTGGACAAATATATATGCAGCGGAGAAAGGGGCGTTTAAAAACTTTTAAAATAGGAAATTCTCGTCTTAAAAAATATATAATATATAATTTCCTACGGTATTTTATTCGTACAAAAGATTTTATGTCAAGACTCCTCCTTGTTTGGCTTGGAGTATTGTTTTATAGACTTGTACCGACAGCAAAACAATTTAAAATAGAATATATTAAATATACCATATCCCAAGCTTGCATAGGAAGTAAATTTTCTTTTTTACATAACAACCTTTCGGCCACTTTTTATTAATAACAATGTCCTTCAGACCGAGCTTCGGTCACGGCGGCCAGTCTCAACGGAGTATAGCGATCTGCACAGGACGGATTTATAGTGCACGAGTATATGCTCAAGCGCAGTTGCACTCTGTATTCCCTCAACTCTCAAGGCTGATAGGATGGTATTCCGATAGGACCTGAGAGAGATCAGGTGCCGGACCTACGGCTTTACGTGTTTTCCGAGGCAAGGGGAAGAAACACCGCATACCTCGTGACTCCCGGCTGCTTCTGAGAATTGCTTGACAGAAAAATCCAATAAAAGATTTTGGCCTGACCTGAAATTCAAAACCTAGGACCTAATCACAAATATGAACCACGTTTACGTCCACTTTTTTTCGTGGGGAAATGTCTACGCACACCCACCTCGCGGGGATAAGGATAGGTAATGTAGAACTCGCACCTTCGCCACGTATTGGCAGGGCCACGGGAATACTTTCGCACACACCTGCGGCTCCACCAGCGCTGTTCACCCCATGGTGCCCCACCTCGAAAGAGGACTAGGTACTCCTTCCTCCCTCCACGGTCTCAAAATTCACTTCTGCAACAGACACCCTTCTATCTGATATGCGACGGCCATGGGGTCAGGAAAAACGGAGCACTCAAAGGCAATAGCGTTCCTGAAACAGCGGCAGATTTGGTCTATGGCTCCACCACCAACCAAGATTCAGCTGGGCAGGGTACAGAAAGCGGCGCCTCACAATACCATAACTCCCTTCTCCCCGCAGGCCCACCACCACTAGACCAATGGTGCGGCTCCGTCAGAGTCGAGAAGGGTAGGGTGAGTGGCGGCTCGTCCAACGCTTCTCTTCCTCTACGACTCCATCGCGGCTACGACAGTAAGGGAGATGAAACCCCTCCCACTGAATTAAAATACAAAAACTTTTTATAGCATACAGACAAAATTATTTAAGTATTTTGTCGCAAAAGCCTTAAAATTAAATAAAATTAATATTCATTTACTTTGCCTGATCTAAACCCGCTTTTATTTAGTATTCTGTTTGATACATAAATTATCTGTTAGTACGCCACTCCAATGGACGCCAATGGATACAATTATTAAAATAAAACAAAGGCACTTAGGATCAAGCCTAAGTAAGCGCATATTAGTTAACATAGAGTTAATTAAAACACCTCTTCATCTGTCTAGACCTGGCCCTCTCCCATAGCACAGACGATTTAATTCGATTGCAGCGCTGGGCGTTGGGCTGGGCTGGGCGTCAGATTGGTTTAGTCACGACAAAACCAAAAAAAGGAGATAAGGATTAAAGATAGTGAGAAAGAAACCCTTATCCTTACCCTTATTTATATTCCCTGCATCAGTATCAGGAATGGTGTTTATATAATTTGTATCGCTTTTGGTGAAAATGTGTATGAAAATGTGTGTGTGTCGTTATTTTCATTGATAAACTTCTTGTCAGTCAGTACTGGCCCAAAGATAATGACTATCTTTTATTTAGTAAGTGAGTTAATTCTAGTGCCCTTCGGTAGTGTTTACTCTTAGTTCTAAACTAAATAGTAATATATTATGTACAAACCTCTTATGATTAAATTCATTTTTTTAAAACAAGTCAAGCGTGTGTCTATTTCGAAAACACAAAAATGTAAGTATAGTAATTATGCATTATTTGTTATATTTTAGCTTTTAGTAACTTTAACAACGATCTAAATTTAATTGCATCGAAACATGCGAGTAAATGTGAATATATGTACAACTCAAGCAATAAGAATTAAATGTTGACAAAGTTATTGGTGAGGCGTAGTTTCAAGTCAATGCCTGACACGATGTTTTCAGATTTTTTTTAAACGCCTAACATTCTACCTCGTTGCCAAACTTCAAGTTTAGCAAGTCACTTAGACATAATCTAGGTTTTTGACGTGTGAGTCAGCGAATCAGGAAAAGCTAAAAAGATCTTAATAACTCAATAACTATGATACTTTTATTCACGAAATTTAGGATTCTAGATATGTAAAAGGTCTTCATTAGACATTCGAAATTACAAAGTCTAAGTCTAAGAAATGTAGGTCTTCTCACGACATTTTCCTACACCGTCAAACATGTAGTCAATCAGCACTTATAATTGCAATTAAAAATTTCATTGGTGCGGTGGGGATCGAACCCGAGTTGCTTGTGTACTGTGAAATTTACAGCGAGCCCTAAGCTTCTGAGCTACCACAGCTCTCAAAGAATAAACATAAATTCTATTTTGTATCCAGATAAAATAAATAAATCACATATTATTATTCACATTTTGCTTTTTGATGTTTGCCGTGTGAACCTGTGGTATCGTCATAATTCCACTGTATGCTATCACATTCAAAAACACAAAAAATATATTAATTGTGTAAAAAAAATTAGCCAATCGTTTATTACGAACAATCGATACGTTAAAACAGACAACTTTAAAATACTTATCGATACATATGTTAAGTACTTTACATATTATCGGGCGTGAAAGTGATAAATTATTTTACATTTTAATTGTTTAATTTTTTGTTAACGCTGTTACATAATTCTTCATTATTAACTACATTTTGCTAAAGATGGCGGATGTCATTGTAGAAACAGTATTCTCTAGAGACGACGAAAAATTCAGTAAAGACAAGAAATGGAAACTATTTTTGAAACAGGTTTGTGTATTTTTTTATTTGTATTTCTTATAAAATAAGGATAAAAACGAGTACAAAGAGCATTTGATAATTTAAAATATTATCAGCGTAATATGCAGCGGAAGGTACTGCAGCCCATCTCTAGTTTTATTACCTTCTGTCGTCAGAGGACGATATGATAATGGTTAGTGGATTGCCTACGCCGCCACTATACAGTTATACAGTTTTCCATTTACTCTTAGTTTTTATCCTACATACATAGTAAAATATTTACTAAAGCATTTTAGTAAACATTTGACTCAGCTCTTAATGCTAGTTTACATCTGGCATCAACATTATAGTGATGGATTCTGTAACGCCACCACCACTCGGCAAATATTCTCAACATTCAACTGCGTAATTACAAATGCTACTGATTTCTGATTTAATAGCCATGTTATCGGCAGTCACAAGAGCATCAAAGTAAAGTCTTTGTTAAAGTAACTTTTTGTTAAATTTTTATGAAAAAAAATTTCGTAAAATGTTTTCGAGCGTAATGAATTTCGTTAAATTGCCAAAATAAAGCTTCCGATATTATTTATTTCCTAAATTTTCTCATACTAAACTCAGCTAATAATTTTAACTTAGAGTTCCTCTTTGAAAGTAGCATTATTGATAATACCAAATCAAATTTAATGTTGCAGTAATTAGAAGTAATAAGCATGATAGCTCTCGTTTGATCTATTCAAACAGTAATTAGTTTTACTTTTCAGCTACTAGTTATCAGCGCAGTATGGACATCATATTTCATGTATGGACTTTGTCTAGGATCTCCAACAGTATTTATTCCACAAATAAGAAAATCGAATTCGAATGACACAATCAGCGATGAAATGGCATCATGGCTTTGTAAGTAATTAAAAGGAACATTATTTAATAAATTTCAATATCGTGTTTTAGTGATATCAAGATATTTTATTTTTTCAGCGTCTATTCATATCTTCAGTGGACTGCCAGCAATAATTTTACTATCCTTCCTTGCTCAACTTATAGGTAGAAAGAAAACTTATTTAATCGTATGTCTTGCTACTTTAACTGGGTTCTTCGTATTTTACTTTAGTATATCAGTTACTGAAATACTAATTAGTGAAATTGTACAAGGTTTTTTATTCGCATGTCAAATATCAGTATCGATTATCATCACCGCGGAATACAGTTCGCCAGTTTACCGAGGATTATTCTTGTCTATAAAAGTAGCATCATTTTTTTGGGGAATTTGGATTGCAAACGCAATCGGAACATTTTTTAACTGGAGAAAAATTGGTATTCTAGGAATACTTTGTTCTATATATACTTTAATAAGTGTAATATTCTGGCCTGAGTCACCATATTGGTTAGCTAGTAAAAAACGTTTCAATGAGTGTGCAGCATCACATAGATGGTTGAAAGGCTCCGGAGAAGAAGCAGAAGAAGAACTTAAAGGCATGATTGAAAGTGAAAGGTACCTTTTAAAAAAGAAACGACTAAGGAACAATAAAAGATATACTGTGACTGAACTTTTTGATATAATTTGTTCAAGAGAATTCTTCAAGCCAGTTTTACTACCTATGTTAATGTTAGCACTATATAATCTATCTGGTAAAGTTGTTTGTAGTATTTATGTTATTGATATTCTAAAAAAGATAACACAAAGCGAGTCTACTGCGTATGTGGGAATGTTATCCTTAGACGGAGTCACAGTGTTAAGTATGTATATTGGAGGTTTGATTTCGAAATTTGTAAAAAGACGTACACTTCTATTTACAAGTACTTCAATTGCTATTGTTTTTTTATTTACAATATCTTTTTACTTGTATTTAATAAATATAGAAGTCATTGTAGAAAACAAGTACTTTTCAATTTTGTTGCTCTCATTGTTCTCCATATCAATAAGCTGTGGTCCAATGAACATGTGTACCTCAATTTTCGGAGAGCTCATTTCGTTAGAATACAGATCTTCTACTTTGGCCATCATCGGTGTATTTGGTCACACAATGATGGCGGTATTGGTTAAAATAGCTCCTCTTATTTTCAAAACATTTAAATTGCATGGTGCTTTTCTTTTCTATGGTTTATCAACATCTATTTGCACAATACTTCTATATAAATACCTGCCTGAAACTAAGGATAAAACTTTGCAGCAAATACAGGATTCTCTAAAAAGTCATCAAAAGGAAGAAAAAGAAGCCACAGAATTGATGTGATTAAATTTTGGAAGTTTATGTTATTATTTTGAGGCCTTTATAGTTAATTTCGTATAAGTAGAATAATTATATTAAATACATATGTTTATTACATGTTAATGTGTTTTATTCAAACCCCACTTACACAAATATATACTTAGAAAATGCAATTTTTTCTTTATGTTGCAAGATTTGCAAAATATTAAATAAAAATTTACTTTAATTTACACATATTTGATTATTAATAATTTACATATTATATTTAAATAAATTTTTATCATGCATATATAAAGCTTCACGCCCGTAATCCCTGAGTGGATAAGCAGAGCCTGAAAAGCATCGAACTACTCAGACCACATATAGCACTTACAAATGGTCTGTGTACCAGTTCGTCAACATCACTTGTAAAAAAATATAATTTTAGTTTACTTACCTTGGATGAACTTCCACTTGTAACACTTCCTCCCCGACTTTTAAGTTCTCTGGTATCCTGACGAACTTCAAGTATTCCCCCACGGGATAGAAGTTGCAACCTGGAAAGGATAGAATATTGTCATTTGTTATCGTTGCTAAAACAGAACTCAAAATAATGAGGGCTGGTAATTGTACACTCATGAGATGTCGCCAGTCAAATGAATGATTTTTATTTAATATAAATTATTGTATAATACTTATTGAAAGTAATTTTGTTCTGTCCAGGGAAGAACCAGCAAGAAACCCAGCGGGACTTTTAAAACATATTTCAATTTACAATAAATTTATTTTGTACAATTTTTGTACGAATTTTTATAGAACTAGCATGGTGGCGATCACCTCATTACCAGGGGTTATTTTCATTTATGTATCCATTTATATTATAATGACCCTTTTTGAAGAATTTTTCTTCAATTAAATATTTGAATTTGTTTAATGACAAATTTTGTACATTTTCTGGGATTTTGTTGTAAAAGCGTATACATTGCCCCATAAATGAATTACAAATTTTGTGGAGTCTAGTAACTCGTATTACAAGCTTATGTTTGTTCCTAGTGTTTAAGGTATGAATATCTTTATTGTTATGAAAGCTATTTATGTTATTATGTAACATTACATTTTCATAAATAAATTGCGATGCCAAAGTCAATATGTTTATTTCCTTAAATTTTTCTCTAAGTGACTACAATTTAAGTTATAAATCGCTTTGCAAAACAAATATGGTTTCACTATCAGTCGCATTACCACACAGTAAGATTCCATAAGACATTACGCTATGAAAGTAACTAAAATAAACTAATCTAGCTGTCTTAACATTCGTTAGAATTCTAATCTTTCTTACTGCATATGCTGCAGAACTAAGTCTGCCTGCTTTAGATATATGGGGGCCCTATTGAAGCTTAGTGTCAATAGTAATACCAAGAAAACCAGTGGTATCCACAGGACTAAACTCCTCACAATTGAAGAGCACATTGGTATTGGAATGTTCAACATTAGGTATTGTAAATTTAATACATTTTGTCTTATTGCCATTTATGAGCAAATTATTAGCGTTAAACCAGTGTACAAGTTTCGATAGAGCATTATTTACTTTGTCAAAATTAATTAACAGTTGGGTGAGTGAGATAAATTTGTCATACAATGTATAATTGATAATTGAGAAATAAATATACTCTAATTTACACAAAACAATGTCTCAGTAGTTTGTTCTTTAATTTTTTGCTCATATTTATTCTTTTTTTTCTACTTTTAAGAATATTCATTGTTTGGTTTATCCATTTCTAATCTAATTAATATAAAATATTACTAATATTTTAGAAAGAAAAAACATTAACCTTTACATCACCCCCCTAAAATATTTCACCTCGTTTTTAAGTTGCTAGGGTAGCCCTAGTGCCAGAAACAGTCGTGGATGCCCTCATTGCTCTACAGAAGAGAGGTCAGCTACTAAGTGAAACTAAAATTAGCATAAGGCAACCTTTCATGTATTATTTTTTAATTCCTTGACCTTTTTCTGTACAATCGAGTCAATGCAATTTTGTAAATGTATTCAAAGTGGCCGATTGTGCATACGTCACACAATTATAAAGAACATGGTTAAAAAACTCGTCATACGATGATACGGAAAAGTAATTCCAATTAAAAATAAAATTAACGGTAATTAATGAGTAAGTTATTCATGTTTATAAGATAATATTCTGTAGTATATCCTTTAAAACATTCCCGAAATAAATAATTATTCTAGTTCAGGTACATTATTGTAGACTTAGATAAATGCTATTTTTTTAAACCGAAGTAACAAACATAGTCAACCTGATGGTAAGTGGCTACTGCAGTTCACAGACTGCTGCAGCAAACTTCAAATAAGCCTACAAATGAATTATCAACTGGCGACTTAAATGGAATGCTTTACCCTCACAGTTTGTGATTATACTGGTTCTTTATATCTTTCAGACCAGAGCACAGCAGTGCGGGCACAGCTATTCAGGAAGAGGTAAGAGGGTTTTTTAAAATAAAATAAGGGCGACAAACGAACACACAGTCCACCTGATGGTAAGTGAATGCTGTGCTCCTTAGACATCTACATTTATCATCAATTAAGAATCAAAACGCAGATGCATTATCACCTCTGAGGACTAAAATAGAAGGCCTCGTTTCCATTAAAGTGCCTCTGGATTTCTACACTCACCATACGAAACAGCAGCATAAAACTGCTGTTTTACGCTGGTATTCTGTGAAAGCGTGGTCCTTCCCCGGTTGAGCCGACTCATTCGTGCTACAACCATAATATAGTCAACAATATAGCTGCAGCGTAGCTCTACCACGTATAAAGTGGTGTTTTACAATATCGACTTCAATGCAGAAAAGGAGTATCTACTAATTTGTTTAAGTTCATTATACAGTTTATAGAATTAAAAAATAATAAATTCATTTTAAAAATATATAAAGTATCTATCAAATCAAATCAGAAGACATGAATATACTGCAATCGGTATCGGTATATGAAGTTGAGGCGGGCAATTCATGGCGCAGCACTATTTGTCTCCTACACATGCACATCACACGCACACTCCATCGCCACTCTAGTTTATATTACATCTATGGGCGTAGAATACATCGGTTGTGCGGACCAAAGATTGCACAGACTTACCTTCTTTAAGATCTAAATCTAAAAGGAATACCGTTGGGACTTTATTTCGTTTGGTGTTAGATATCAAGTTTTCAGTATAACTGAAATATCTTACTGAGTACTATTTGAAATTAAAACAACATGTCTTTTACAATGCGACACCAAAAACTAAATACCATCATGTATACAGCGAAAACAATGCAAGCAATACTCCCATACTAATGAGTCCAGTCCTATGCCTCAATAGGGTCAAATTATTCATTGTTTCAAAATCGCCAATTGTCTCTGAGTCAGACTGTTTTAAAAGTGTATGCTATTCTCTTGTCAGATAAGGGAGCGAAAAAATGTGTTGTGATGGATTGATTATACCTACCGAAGATATTTTCTCATCTTAGTATGAGAAAATATCTTCGGTAGAAACTGTGCTTATTTCGCCCCACCATAAATTTTAGGTGTTCCCTTCCTTCCCAGGAGTCCATCTGTTCCACCCTCTTACCAACGTCTACCACTAAACAATAAAGTTTAGTGGTAGACGTTGTCAAAGTTACTGCATTGATACGTTGCAGTCTAAAGGCTATAGAAGTGTAGTTACAGGAGTAAGGCATATTTAGTTCTCAAAATATGATAGAGCAGCTGCAGCCATTTTTGTATATATTTGTCGAGCTCTGTTTATTTCAGTTTCAAGGATGAAAAGAGCCAAATTTTTTCCGGGATGTGAGGCATTTCATCTCAGTCTTCAAAGATGACAATGCATAGCCTTCTTCGTTTGAAGTCGGTGGCAGATTTTCCTGAACTGGAGTTAATTGGACTAAAAGGATAGTTGGACTAAAAGCATTGGACGCACGCACGCACGCTCGCACGCACCCACGCACGCACCTAACCCGCACATATTACATAGCATATATCATTCCCACAATTTAGATGAATTTATCGCTACCTTACATGTTGAACTCCATCAAGCCGTTTAGACTACAAAGAAAAAGACATACATACATACATAATATTATATCTATATACTATATTATATAAATTGTACTAAGTATATACTTTACTAACTGTAACTGTATATTATATATAAACTGTTGCGTCGCCGACAAACTGCCTTACAGTTTGGCAAATAATGTACACTCTTTCTAAGAATAAATTAAAAAAAAAACATTACCCTCCTTCTTGGGCAGTCGGTAAAAATCACTCTAAATTGCTGTAAAAAATTGTCATCATTATAAAAAAATGGCAACCACATAATTGAAGTAAAGCGATGCCGGATTTACTTTCAATTTGAATAATCGTCAACAACTTACAACATCGCCGTAATTTGATTTGTCGTGGATGCCAGCTTGAAATGAAGTATAATCGAGTTAGTTATTCACGACTGTAACGGATTTTCTTTAATTATTCAACAAATTAAGAAAATACTATGCACAAAATGTTCTTTTATTAATAATGACATCCATCAGTATTGATATTTCGAATTTATGATATAATTTCGTTTCATTTTAAGTCATTATTCAATATTCTATATATTCGTCAAGTGTAAATCTCTATTTTACGAACTTTGTCCAGTGTTTTGCACGCCTGTGAGTACTAAATATGAGCATTCAACAACAGCACGTTTATGTCTAATTTGCCATATTTAATACACGAATGTTTTGATTTGAAATATTTTTAACATTGCAATGACAAGCGTTAGTAAAGAAAGAGTGACCGCTGCCCGATATAGATACTTATTTCTTTATTTTTAAGGTATAATAAAAGTATGTACTTCTAGAAATATTATTATACATGTCATGAAATGAAAATATGGTTTCTCTTGCGGGTCTATATACAAAAGCATTCTACACAGTTTCGGCTCTGTTCATGCGTTTAGCTTAAGTGGATATAGTAACTCAGCTCAAATTCTAATTTCGCCCTCACTTCCCCGCGCGTCGTATGCTATGTACCGACATGTTTGTAATCACTAATACTGTAAGTAGATAGGTCGTTAGATACTCATTTCGTTAGGTTTATCATATTTATGTCTCTTTCTTTAAACCAACCCAGTCGCTTCTCATTTTTATTATTTTATTATTTTAATTTTACGTCGTCCTGTTGCGTAATGTGTATTCTGATCGTAAATGACACAGCTTCCACCTTCAAAGGCCGAAGCGAGACTGACCGGGCGGCAGGAAACAAGCTTCAAGATGCCGATAGTTTAGGTAAATTCTTTTTACAGTGAAAATAATGGTAATTAAAAAAAATAAAAAACATAAGCCCTGCTTTATAGTTATTTCAGTTAGTATGGAAAGTTTTTATGAATAACAGCGGTTTATTGTTAAGTTTGGAGGTAACTTTTGATTTTTTTTCTATCGAGAAAATTTTAAGGAATTGTGTTTTCGTCTAACATAGTACTTAACATTAATCCTCAACTTCACCATATATTTATTTCAAAATTAATGCTGCAATATTTTCGGTATAACGGAGGATCTTGCTAAGCCATTTGTGGTAGCATTTTTAATATTTCCCCTTAAGTGGCAACCCACTTATGGTTAAAGTCACTTTTTTTAAATATCTACGTTTAAATCGAACACTGCTATATTCGTATATACACTATTTTGTTAAGATGTGAAGGCTATAGAACCTAGCTTACGGATTACTTTCCACTTTAGTATTCAGAGATGACAACGCATCTGAGCCTTCTTTCTCTTTTCTTTTTAAGTTATTCCTTCATTTGTTAAGTTTCCAATGTCAAATAAATCTTTTAATCTTCTGTTTGTTTGGCTGCAAGTGCTCATGGACTGCAGTATTCGCTTACCATTATGTGGACTGTAAGTTTGTTTGTTACATCAGGTTTAAACAAAAAAGAAACACAAAATGACACTGTGGCAGCGCTGTCGTCGCGCCACAAGCGAAACTCATCGAAGCCTAAATCACGCTATCAAAGTTTCGAAGTAGAAACGGTATATTTAAAATAGCTCCGAACTATCACGTATAGTGTTGGCCGCTCCCCGGGCAGAACACCTTGCCCGGCGGGAGATCTCCCCTTTTCCTTTAACGGCCACAGCACAAATTTATAATCTAAAGAACTAAATATTTTCACTTCACTTCAAAATACCATTACAATGTCAGTGTCTTCTGGCAAGAGTAATTAGGCTTTTGTTAAGTTAAGTCAGTGCACTTCACTAACTTCGGCTGCATCACCACTTGCCATTCAGTAGGATTGTAGACAGGCACTAGCTTAGAATGGTTAAAAAACTCAATTGGGAGAATATTTTTTCATCAAAGTCCTGTCATTTATCACGTATGTGGAGAAAAAATACGTGTTTTAGCTCGACCGGGGAAGGACCACATCTCACAGAATACCAGCGTAATATAGCAGCTTAATGCTACTTTGTTTCGTATGGTGAGTGTGGAGAACTAGAAAACCTTTTTACTGGAATTAAGACATTCCATGTTAGTCCTCAGGAGTGCGAGCGTGATTCTTAACCGAGGATAAATGTCTATGGACCACAGTATCTATTTACCATCAGTTGGACTGTATGCTCGTTTGTCACCATTATATATATTAGAATGGAACAAAACCGAACATACAGTTATTGAATAAGAATTTTTACAGCTATTCCATTTGAACTACTAAAGGAATAGAAGCCAGTTATGTAATAAATTATGTCATGGTACTCTATTTTAGATGATATCGATTAAAGAATTCGGCTGATTAACGATGAAATTTGACTTCTTCCATCGATTTCGTAATCCATTTCAGTTTTACGAAAAGAAAAAGTTGTTCTAACTTCACAACGTTTAATAGATGTCGACGATTATAATATATAACAAGTTTTTATTAAATTTTATACTAAGTAAAATATATATTTTAAAATAATATCAAATGTAGGCAATATTTTTGTAACTTTTGTTGCAGTTCATGTTGTTTTCAATTTCTTGGCAAGGACATTTTATAATGTTTTTAACAGTTTCACTTACATGAACTCAATCACTTAAAAAGTATTTCGAAGACAGCAGAGTGTTCGGTCCATTCGTGCTACATTTATAATATCATCCACATGGATCTACCATGTGGATGATATTTGCTGATGGATTGAGTACACTTATAAGTAAATTAAGAAATATTGTAATTGACATTTTATAAATTTTTATTCTTGACATTGATTATTATAACTACTATTCTAATGATGTATACTATTTTGTTTGACTATTTTGGTCTTTTTTGTTTAATTAATTTGACTATTTTCGTTTTATTAATTTGATTATTTTCGTTTTATATTTTTTTTATTTTATTTGTTCTGCAATTATTTCAACTTATTTTTTTATTTTAATTTTAATTTAATGTGATTTATTTGGTAAAATTAATTATAACTTAAAATAGACAATTTTAACTTAATGTATCTAATGTTGCAAGTGTGTTGGATGCTATCATCTGTTAGCTTGTAGGCATGAATCTTATAAATAAATAAATAAATGTGGATGATATTATTTTTAAAATTTTTGCTTAATTTATTTTTATAAATTAAACAATATATAATTAAACTTATTAAAATCCTCTCGGAAAAGGACATTATTAACAGAGCTATAACACATAACATATTGTTGCATACTTTCGTTAATCGTTTTTTTATGTTTGATTTATATTTGATTTGTTTATTGCTGTTGTTGTTTATTTTTCAGTTTAATAATTTCTAAATATTGTGAAATTGCAGCAGGTAAATATAAGGTGAGGTTATATTTTCTTTTTCTTTTTTTTTTTGTAATTAATTGTGTTTTTGTAGGTGATGGTGCATAATGATATATAGTTTTAAGAGCGTGTACTCGCCGACAAACTGATTGCAGTTTGGCGAGAGAATAGTAAAAACAATGTACTTTTACCTTTGTATGAATAAATAAATTAAAAAAAAACTTATAAAATGTTCAAATGGATGTAATGATGACGAATGGTGATCTGTAAATCACTTGTAGCAATTGACGACAAAAAAGTCAACAATGTCGAAAAATCGAGTACAATAATAGTTAATAACTACAAATCGAAACACCATCTCTTCTCATAATTTTGCGCTCAAGCAATTTCGTTACGAAATGCCAATCGAGCATCGGATGAGAAAATTTGCTACAGTCAGTGCCTTCCGACACACCGTGACGACACTCAGTACAACCGGTAGTGCAAATTGAATCAATAGGAAAATTTAAGGTCCATTGGTTTGATTGATTCAGTTGAGTAGCTTAACTTTGGAGAATCTTCACGCTTACTTTACTAAACAACTAAAGATAACTGTTTTTTATTTTATTGAAGAACGAGAAAACGAGCATACTGCTCACCCGATGACTGTGTTGACCACCGCCCACAAACAACTGCAACATCACGGGAACCGGTTGATGCGTTGCAGGCATTTTAAAAAGGAATAAGCACGTTTCTTGAAAGTCTTTAAATCGTAACGGTCCAAAAAATCGGCAGTAGTAAACGATTACACAAAAAATAAGGCAAATTTAATGAATAAGAAAATTTAAGGCCCATAAGAATGACATAGTTGAGATGCTCAACTATATCAACTATAATCACGCCTACTTTACTGAACAACTCAAGAAAACTGTTTTAAATGATTCTGTCACATCAGCAGTTTTTTGAGTCCAATACTGAACATGGGTATGTTATAGATTACTTAGAAGATTTGGTTAAAATTTACTATCAACAGCAGTTTTTCCGGAAACCAAAAAGAACGTACTCCTTTTATAAAGGCCGGCGACACACCTGTAATTCCTTTATTGCTGTTCATGGTGGTATGCACTTTATCTCTTCTATAACAAAATGATTTATTTACTACATACGCTAAGCAGAAGGCTGTTGACCAAGCTATATCTATAGCTTTTTTAATAAAAATAAAAGTAAAAAACAATAAATCAACGGTCCTGATAGTAAGTACCAAAGTGGTTGTGGTAATTTATAGAAAATTAAATGCAGCGTTGTCATTCCAGAAGACTAAAATTGAATTAAACAGTTAAAAGGGTCTACGGTTCTCTACACTCACTCACGAAATACCTCAGCATTGTCCTGGTATTTTACAGATGTATTCTATGATATCATTTTCCTTCCCGGTTGGGCCATTCGTGCTGCAGCCACATTACAGTGACCTTGCTAAGTATAAAATGTGTTGACGGCAAAGGGGTAAAGACCTCAGGATCTGGTTATTTGATAGTAGAAAGGAGAGGGGGGAATAATTCATGTTATTCCTGGACACACTCAGTTTGTTAAACTAATATTTCTATGAAACTTCTTCTTCGTCTTATTATTGGCCCCTAAAAAACTACTGCTAGACATGGACCTATTCTTTGTAGTCAGGATATGCCTCTAAACGTCATTCTTGGCTAACGTCTCGCACTTTTGACGATGTCCAATAATACCCTGATAGTTTACGTGTTCTTTATAGAAAAATGGTAACAAACGAGCACAAAGTCCACCGATGATAAATGGAAGCTGTGGCCATCTATATTTATCTTCGATTAAGAATCAAAATGAAGATGTGTTGTCACTCCTGAGGACTAAGATAGAATGCCTTCTTTACAGTAAAAAGGGCCTTCGGTTTTCCACACTCAACATACGCAACATAACATGCTATTTTACGCTGGTATTCTGTGAGAGCGTGGTCCTACCCCAGTTAAGCCAACCTATTCGTGATACAATTAATATAGCTGTAGGGTGGCTCTACCACGTAAAACGTGTGTTTACCTTTCTTTATTCATTTTGTTTACACCATGCGTATGCTTCCTATCGGAAGCCTTATAATTTTCCTGGCATTTCTTGGAGTCACCTCATAAACCTCACACACTTGGGACTAAATGGGTAATAGATTATCTTACGTTGGACACGTACATCACACAGCAAATCTCTTACTCGCTTGATAATAATATTCGTTTAATATGTACGAACACTGTATTAACCACGAAATACTGGTGGCAAAAGTCAAAAGGACTAGAGACATAAATTTAAGCGTTAAACGTTTACGTGCTACCGCAGATTCATTCGTTCAAGTGTAACAAAATGACGTTCACTACATTACAGCTTTATTATAACACGTACGGACATAAAAACGGGGCAATCTCGTGCGCGTTGCGTGCGCCGATGCGAATGCTTTAAATACCGTAAGGCATGGGATGATACCTTGGGGTAATCTAGCGGCACGTACCAGTCGTAAACTGGAAGCAAATACTTCGGTCGGAGCTTTGCGCGTTCTAATTAACTTCCTATTTGCGAGTTGTAAAGTCCCTTTCATATATGTAAAATATTGTGGTTTCTGTCTGTTATATCGAAATATTATAACGGATTATTTGCATGCTATTAAACAAAAAGTGGTAGCTCAGAAGCTAAGGGCTTAATTTTGCACCATTGAAATTGTTAATTGCAATTTTGAATGCTGATTTACGATATGCTCGGCGGTAAAGTAAGATATTATGAGGAAACCTGCATGTCTGAGAAATAAGAAAAAATATTTCGAAGATATGTGAAATTTGCCAACACGCATTGGAGCAGCGCGGTGGACATTTACTTACCCTAAAACCCTCGCAGAAATGGGATGCAGGAACAATGGGACGTATATAGGCTGTAATTTTAAAACATAAATGTCCGTTTTAAAATTTTTGCGTCTGTGTTTTGGTCTGTCTATCCGTATGTCTGTTCAGAATAATCATTGGAATGATGGAACCGATCGTGATGGAACTTTATGCGCAGGTAGAGAGCAATGCAATGCATGAAAACAAAAGCATGTTAAATAAATGAATATTTTACTATTCAGAGAATAAATTTTGAATAAAACTTTAGTTAAAGACAATAAAACTTGTAATGAGATTTCAAAGTCAACTCAAAGTACCTTCAGATTTTTCATTAGTAATTTTGTTTTGTGTTCGCGTAAAAACAAGAAATCTGGTTATGTTTGCTGCTTTTTGAGCCTTTATTAACAGCTTCACGCCTTTCATGCCCAGCACTTATTGAAATACAATAGTTTACGCGGCTATATATGTTTACTTATGATTAGCCAGTGCTGCTACGATCTCATTTGCCGCCGCCAATTTCCGATGTTAAAAAGGAAGGAAGGAATTTAGGCTTGTGAGTCCTGCGCACATTCTCCGAAATACATTCTAAAAAATAGCGGGATCTACTTCTATCATGTGCTCGAGGCTAACAAGATTGGTTTATGTGCTTAATATTGCTATGTTTCGTATGGAGAGTTTAGAGAACCGGAGACCCCTTTAATTGAAAACGAGACATTCCAACTTAGTCCACAGGGGTGACAACGCATCTGCATCTTAATAGAAGATAGATGAAGATGTCTATGAACCACAGCATCCACTAACCATCAGGTGGACTGTTTGGTCGTTTGTTACCCTTATTCTAAAACAAGGGCAGTTAAAATATATCCAATTCGAAAACCGACAACTTACTATTGAACAAGAGCTGACTTCAGCCGAGATAAGAATTTAGAACTCGCAACGTAGTAACCTGTAATGTTATATCAAACTCGGTTTTTGTGTTATCAGAATTATTATAGATATAGTTACAAATTACTACAACGTAACCTATATTGCATAGCTTATTGTAATAACGTATTATTAGTCTACGACAACAAAACCGCCATTTTGAGATAGATAACTGTAACAATAGCAACGGACGAATATAACTGTGGAACTAACCATCCTCCTTTAGCAATCTTCAACCTATAATACAATGATAAGGCCTATCTATTCTATAATCTTAAAATTATACGCTTAATGTTTAAAGATTATATTATAGTCTTAAAATCAAACAGTATTTTCTTTTGTCGTTTCTGGAAGAAAGACCTTTTGAACGCCTAAAGTAATATTTTGTTAAGAGGAAATATTAAAAATACTACCTGAAATGGCTTAGCAAATTTTGAAATAAATATATGGTAAATTTGAGGATTAACGTTAAGTACTATATTAGACGAAAACACGATTCCGTATAATTTTCTCGATAGAAAAAAATCCAGTTACCTCCAAAGTGAACAATAAACCGCTGTTATTCATAAAATACTTTAAATTAGATCATGAAACTTTGTATACTAACTAAAGTAACTATAAAGCAGGGCTTATGTTTTTTAAATTACCATTATTTTCACTGTAAAAAAATATTACCTAAACTATCGGCGTCTTGAAGCTTGTTTCCTGCCGCCCGGTCAATCTCGCTGCGGCTTTTGAACGGGGAAGCTGTGTCACTTACGATCAGAATACACATTACGCAACAAGAGGACGTAAAACGGGAAATAACCGTAATAAAAATAAAAAGCGACTGGGTTGGCGTCAAGAAACAGCCATAAATATGATAAACATAACGAAATAAGTATCTAACCACCTATCTACTTACGGTATTAGTGATTATAAACATGTCGGTACATAGCATACGACGCGCGGGGAAGTGGGGACAAAATTAGAATTTGAGCTGATTTACTATATCCCCATATATATAGGTATATATATAGGTGTTTTTATATTTAAAATAGGGGTGACAAACGAGCACACAGTCCACCTAATGGTAAGTGGATGCTATTGCTCATAGATATCTACATCTATCCTTGATTAAGAATCAAAATACAGATGCTCTGCCACCCCTGAAGACCAAGATACGGTTCTATATGCTCACCATACGAAGCACAGCAGCATTGAGCCGGTATTTTACGCTAATATTCTGTGAGAGCGTGGTGCCTCCCCGATGGAGGCGTCCCATTCACTCTACAACCGTGGCTTACCACGTATAAAAATATATATTTGATTGTTCGTATTTTATGCGCTGTCGTACCGTTCATCGTATTGAGATGATACTTTGTCAACGTATTGCTTGCACTTCCGCGAGGGTTATAGGTATAGTTGGACCCGGAAGGTGCCGCTGTTGTAGAGTCCAGATGACATAAATGAAAAAAATAAAAAAGTGTTCGCAATAAAAGGATAAATAAAGACAAAAATATAGAATAAAATAAAGATTTTATACAATAAACATAAATAAAACTAGTTTTTACGGATTTTATCGCGTATATTAATTTATTTCATATTCCCCACATTTCGAGCACTTTACAGCACCGATGGTCACGGGGAAGGGGACTTTTATTTTAATGTGTAGTGTTCGCGTAAACATGAGAAATCATTAAATAAAAATAACTTCCTGGAGCTGCATTCCTCCGCCTCGATGGAATTACAGACTTAAAGTACCAATTTAAAATGAAAGCTATTATCGCCTTAGGTTAAAGTAACGGAAAGTAAATGAAAGGGACTAATGCCTGGTTTCTATATATAATTCTATATTTATTAAAAACTTCTCGATTCCTATTGCGTACCTCTCTATAGTGCTGAAAGTGCATTGAATTAGTGCATATTATTCCATTCCTTTGCTATACGCATTAAAAAAGACAAAACAACCCGTTTGGTTCGAATTCGTTGAATATCGACAACAAAGGTGTGTGACCCGCCAAACGCTTGATTGTTCGAAAGTGAAAAAGGGAGAAAGAAATTAAAGCATGTAATTCATGTCTCTCTCAACACTCTCACAAACGCATCATATAAAATAATATAGTCTGCCTAGTTGGTCTAGCGGTTGTAGTAGTGCGACTTCTGATCATTAGATCCTGGGTTGGACCAAAAAATAATTATTGAGTTTTACCAACAAGAAATTCTCAGTAGCTGCCCAGAGTCAGGAAGTTGGCGGTGTCTCACCCCCGTGCCTCGGAAAGTACGTAAAGCCGTTGGTCCTGCACCTGATCTCTCTGGTCCTGTCGGTTTACCGTCCCGGTGGATTATGAGAGTGAGGGAATAGAGAGTGTGCACCTGTGCTTGCGCATACACTTGGCTACTATAATCCGGTCCTGCGATGGCGTAGGACAGGATTCTAGTAAGGGAGACTACAATCCCTTGAGACAGGTCGCTGTGACTGAAATTTGTTTTAAAGTACATTACTATTATTATAAATCATATAGAACTAATAAATCCTTGATTACTACTTGGAACTTGGCTATTAACTCCTTGCCAAAAATTCAAACCTTAGTAGCCAAGTTTTCTAACCAATAAACCAGCGTGTCTCACCGGTCATCATAAATGCGATACAAATCGCTCGCGTAATGCTGTAAAGTAAATTCTTCACACGTAACTATTACATCATAGTGTGGTAATAAGTAATAAAGATCTAAGAACAAGTCAGTGGGTTAACTATTAAGCGTAATGTTTGCAGTGATCTGTGTCGGGCATGTGTCGAGCTAGAAAGCGTAGAAGCGAAGCCCAGGCGAGCCGAACACAGCAACGTGATCCAGCGTGATCGTGTAACTCTGATGCGAATTTATTTTTGTGGTAGAGCCACATTGTACCTATATTACGATTGTGATGGGTATGCTTTACCGGAGAAGGATCACGTTCTTACAGAATACCAGCATATATAGAAGCTTTTTGTTGTTATTTATCGTATAGTGAGTGAAGAGAACCGGAGTGTTGAGTGTAGAGACTTTTTACTCGCAGCGAGGCCGTCTTAGTCCTTAGGGATGACAACGCATCTGCATTTTGATTCTTAATCGACAATACATTTAGATGTCTATGGACCACAGCATCTATTTACCATCACGTAAACTGTGTGCTCGTTTGTCACTCTTATACTATAAAAAATATTTGCAGTTCGAGCTAGAAAGCGTGCTGGCAGTACCGGGTCCAAGCGAGACGAACGAACCTAACCGCGATCATGTAACTCTAATGGGAATCATTTGTCGGTGGGAATCACTTCGCAAACTGCATTAAGTTAATATATTACAGACTCGTGGTAGCTCGGGCACTATGCGCTCGCTGGAAATTTAGCAGTGCGCAAGCAACCCGGGTTCGATCCCCGCCGGCACCAAAGAAATTGTTAACTGCTCTTTCAAATGCTGATTTAGCACGTGCTCGACGGTGAAGGAAAACATCGTGAGAAAACTGCCATGTCTGAAGAATAAGAAAAAAATATTTTGGAGACATGTGAAGTTCGTCAACACACATTGGGGCAGCGCGGCGGACATTTTCTTGCCCTAAAACCCTTCCAGAAATGACAGAAAGCCTGTGCTCAGCAGTAATACGTATATAGGCTGTAACTTTAACTTGTAACTTTATATGACAGAGATATTGACGGCTCCGTAGCGCAGTGGCTTAGCAATGAATTGCGGCGGTGAGGGCCGCGGGTTCGGATCCCGCACGGAATAAGTATTTGTATGGCGTACAAATAATTCGTCCGGTACAGGATATTTTTCGCTATGAAATTCATGTATGTAAACTGCTTCCACAATACAGGAGAAAATCGTAGTGTACTATTTGAAAAAAACTGTTAGTCGTAGGACTTCATGTCAGAAGTGAAAATCTCTTAGCTTCACAACATTGTATACATTATTTTTAGGTTGTATCATGTAAATCCGGGTGGCGGTGTAAGAGAACCCGTTACTTAATTTCGGTCTGTAAGTATCATAGCAGACGACCATGGCAGGGCTTCTCAGAGTGAGATAGAGAACCCCTACGGGTTAGCCAATCCATCATTGGGGATTCGCAACAAGATTCACATAAAGGCGGCTCACTTGCTCAGGTGTGCTACATATATGATGTTGCACGACAGTTGTGTCATTTTACTTTATGGTGCACGCGTGTCACAATCCCCGCGTGACATAGTTTCAATGGTACAGGGTTGCAGGGCAAAGGTTTTGCGCATATATTACTAGAGTTTTATCATCACACTAAAACATATTGCTCTTTGTAATCTTCAATATAAAAAAACTTATTTTTGTCTGCAGGCAGCTAGAGATTCGCCATTGTCTTGGAAAAAGGGTACGTGGGGCTATAAGTTTGAGAAACTCTCGACTATGGGACTTAAGGTGACTCTAGTCGACATTATTTCCATAGAAATTTCGGAGGGGTTTTACTCCGCTGTTTGACAGTGTACATCCAAAGTTAAACATGATATCGTTTTGTTTCATTATTAATTTTGTCTGTACCGAAACAGAATAGTAAAATAAAAAGTCAGTAAAAAGTTACGAGCTATCAAAGATGATTCGTTTTATTGCCAATTTTAACACAACTTTGGGCGTAAATTAGTAATAAAAGCAGTGTAAAATTTCCAAAACAAATTCGGTACCGACACAGCTCAATTATCGAAGAATTCAATAAATTTTATTGGTAATTGATTCATGCAGTGGTTTTTTCATAAAACCCCTCCTTCCAAAGGCCTTTTCGTATTTTTTTACGCGCGCGTGTTTATATGAATTATCGTGCATCTCACTGAATAATGTTTCCCTCGGTGCGGTGCGGGAGGACGACACTTACACCCACATGCATGCGCGGTGACGCGCGCTTATTCTAGTTTTATTCGACTCAGTCAGCTGCGGCCTGTGACGTTCGTATGATTATAGCTATACCTGCGCTCTAAATTACTACGCTACATTGACCCCTGCTTGAACTTTGGATTAAATCAAATTGATATAAGCACAGACAAAAATAGAGGAATATATAAATAAAATTTTGAAAAAAAAAAACGATCTCAAAATTTTATTAATGTTCCGCTAATTTTATCTGTACTTACCTATGTCAATTTGATTTACATTCGATTATAATTATATTCTCAGACGTGCAGGTTTCCTCAATATGTTTTCCTTCACCGCCGAGCACGTGGTAAATCAGCACAATTGCAATTAACAATTTCATTGATACCGGCGGGGATCGAACTCGGGTCTGCATGTCTGAGAAATTAAAAAATACATATTTCGAAGAAATGTGAAGTTCGTCAAGACGCATTGAGGCAGCGTGGCGGACATTTCCTTGCCTTAAAACGCTCTCAGAAATTAGAGGAGGCCTGTGCCCAGCTGTGGGACGTATATAGGTTGTAACTTTACTTTTTTTTACTTTTATAAATATGTTATTTTACCGACGAAAATTTTAAAGAAAAATAAAAAATAAGCAACCGACAACCTCCTAGGTCCCTAGGTGACTTGCGAGATGTCGGTGTAACAAAACAAAACGGCCCAGAAAAACAGACTTTCCAACTGATAGCTAAATCAGCACGCAACAATTTCATTGGTGCCAGTGGGGATCGAACCCGGGTTGCTCCCGTACTGTGATACCTATAACGAGCGCTAACCATGTGAGCTACCACGGCTCTCAACGACATCGTTCCGTTCGTGTATAGCGCTGAAGATAGCAGAGTAAAAAATTAGAGATTGTGGTGTTTGAAATTTTAAAAAATGTGTTTTTGTTACTAGTACTTTCATATGCATTTAATAAAAAGTTGTTATTTTAACATTACAAACAGACACTTAAATTTTATTTATTTGTAGATATAGATATAAGATATTATTCATATTGGTGTCATTTTAAAGGGAATATCATGTACTATTATAATAATAAAATAATTCTCTCCAGTAAATATTATGCTTTTCTTGTAAAACTCGAAATAACAAATAAATATTCGATTTATTTTTATATTCCCATATGCTTTATTTTCATCCTTTATTTTTTATTTGACCAATTTTCTTTTAACAAAATTAAATTCTGAATTCGTTGAGCTTTTTGCGAATATTTTTATTTGAATGTTAGGTAGGTACCTATTTAGTTTTTCGGATATAAATTGCGATGACTGTTCCAGTTCATGCTTCGGCGTCGTGAACTCTTGAGTGATCGCTGCATGACCACCCGGGGAAAACAAAACATAATAAAATAAGCAATCTATATTAGGTATCTATAGAGCCATAGAGGTATAGTATAAAGCGATAACGCAGCGTCTAATAATTTAGTACGAGTTTGTAGGTAGGTAATGCTGATTTCTCAGCAAGCGTCGAGCGGCACAGAATAGGGTGGTATGTATGTGTGCATCGTGTTCGTGTAACTTCGTTTTTGTTCTAACGGTTCGGAACGCCGTACGAACAAGACGTGCGTTCTAACTGCTCTTCACTGATACTATCTCTGTCGGGCACCTTACTTGTGCCACCTTAACGCGCCTAAAAGAAACACTTTTGGGTTAAGGGAATTTATTTGTAATATAAGAAATCACCCTATTTTGTCAATATGGCTAATTTTTGGAGCTAGGAATGCTTCCATGCTTTAATTCCTTTGTCGTCTTTTGTGACATCCATTTCTTATGAAGAGGGAGAAAAGTGGATTATATAAGGAATCGTTATGATAAAAATAAAATGTACTGTATTTAAAAGGAATTATTTAATCAAAATGTGATAAAAACTGCTATAAATTAATACTGATATACTATTATTGCATAATAATGAAATGGATGGACGCCGGCACCGCACGATTTCGTTTTCTATGTAATTTATTTGTTATGTATATTGTAATTAGCATTAATTGGCTCAAACTTATTCGAGCGTAAGAAGACAATGTTATTAAACTAAGCAAATATTAGCAACCTCCGTACTATTTCTCTATAAGCCTGAAATTAAATTAAATACGACGTTAGACATTTTTTTTTTCTAATTCACTACTTTCGTTGCGAAATGAAGTTCCTCTGATCCCAGAATAAAATCCGCAAGTCTTTATTTAGTTATTTTTGAAATTAATATTAAAATAGAATTGCATATAAAATTAATAATAACGTCCTCCGGACCCAATTTCGGTCACGTTGGCCAGTCTCAATGTAGAGTAGCCATCTGCGCTTGAGAGGGTTTTAATACACGAGTGTATAACGGCAAACATACGAGACCGGAGACGAACCAGGCGCAGAATGGAACACCGCCAACTACCTGACTCCGGGCTGCTACCGAGACTGTCTTAACCGGAAAACCCAATAAATGATTATGGCCTGACCAAGGAATTCAAACTCATGATCTGATGATATCCATGATATGATGATACCCCTGGGGCAAAGAGGCAACCGTTCCATATAATATTATAATAGTGTATAGTAGACCTATCTACAACTGAAGTATAATCTATGATAAACTTAAAAAATGAAGTCAAAATTTGGAGCTTATCTATGTTTGGCAAACCCGAGCAGATCAGCCCCCACATGCACATACATGTCTCGTCTAATTTAAATCTAAAGAGGATATTAATTTTAAAAAAAACTACGCTGTTCTAATGCAAACATTTTATTATTATTAAATAGTTCTTGAAAATTTGAAGTTTAAAATTCGTGTTTAAAGAATTCCTGGTTTGCATGTTTGTATTTTTTTAATAAGACGTATATATCCAATAACAATTTTATCAGCCTAGAGTAATTTAAGAACAGTTACATGTTTTAACAAATAACAAATGTAATTCATAGTTATGTTAAAACAATTTAATGAAAGTTTTCATTAAAATTATCTAAACTCAACTTTGAATTATAATGTCGTTCGTAAATGAAGTATAGCTGGTACCCAGCGCGTTGCTACCGCAGAAGAAATAATTGTAAAAATATAATTTTAAATTTGGAAGAGTTATATTGTTTAATTAGAAATGATATCAAGTTCATTGATATTGAATGATATGCAATTTTTAAATAAAATTGTCGGTACGATACGCGCGCCATCTATTGTAAGTTAATTGTACTATGCCTATAACTTTGGCGCAAGATGAACGGTGTGGTAACTTGTAATGCATAAAATACTAACAAACAAAAACATTATTTTTTATGTACTAGCTGGTGCCAGGCGCTGCTGCCGCAGAAGAAATAATTATTTGAGAAATGTCATATTAAATTTGGGAGACTTATATTGTTTAATAAGGAATGATAGTGATGATGTTACCTATATAACTTTCAAATAAATTAGTCAGTACAATATGCGCGCCGCTGCTGTAAGACTAATTGTATTATGCCTATATATAACATTAGAGCAAGTGAAAGAAATATGTTGACAAAGTTTTACCGCAATCTGATGAACAGTCCGCAGCGCATAAAGTTCAAACAAACATTAATTTTTATATATAAGATTAGATCAATAAAAACATTTGGCTATACACCTCGTTCTACACAGACCTAATGTTTTATTAATGCCATCCAACTGTATTCTATACATTAGCCTAATGTTGCTTTAATATCACATTATAGATCAAGATTTTCTAAAATAATCTTTTAAATTAGAACCTAACAACTTCAGCCAACAATAATGTAAGCGTAACAAATTAGTAATTTGCAAAACGCGTGATGAAGCTTCGTCAGATAAATTTAAAATAAGAGAATATAGGAAATTGGGAATTTTTACGTGGTAGGGCCACGCTGTTCATTTTATAGTTGTAACATGATGATGATATCTATTTTATAGTTGTAACATGATGGGTTGGCACGACCGGTGAAGGATGACGCTCTCACAGAATACTAGCGTAAAAAAGCAGCAGTAAGCTGCTTTTTTACGATGATGACTGATGTTTCGTATGGTGTGTGTAGATAACCGGAGATCCATTTTACTGGAAATGATGCATTCCATCTTAGTCTTCAGGGGTGACAACACATCTGCGTTTTGATTCTTAATCGAGGATAAATGTAGATGTCTATGGGCCACAGCATCTACTTACCATCAGGTGGACTGTGTGCTCGTTTATCACCCTTATTCTATAAAAAAATCTAAAAAATTCATATCGCTTCCGGTAGATGGCATTAAAACAATCTTTTTCACACCACAAATAAAACACCCAGAAATAAAACAGCAGCGACAAAGATACGAGTACTGTTAATGCGATCGTGAAGCCGCCTGTATAACGTGATAATGTAAATCGATAATAAGTAAAATCCTCCCAATACTGAAAATTTCCGTGCTCAACAGTGGAATTTTATGAGATGATCAATAGGTCAATAAGAATATGATAATATTAGACAAGTATATTTTCATGTATGCCCCGTGTGTAGCACAGAATTAGCTAAATCTATCGATGTAATTGAAAGTAAAATTTCGGTTATAAAATTTATCGTATAGTAGATTGGTTTAAAGTTATGCGTACATAACTATATCTATGTCTAACTGACAGCACCATATGAAACTCAGCAGCATATTATAGATGCAGCACGAATGCTACGTCTCGACCGGGGTAGGAACAAGCTATCACAGAATACTAGCGTGAAGCAGCAGAAACATTCTGCCTTTCGTATAGTGAGTGCAGACCACTATTAAAAATTATTTACAATATATCGGTATAAACGTAGTGAAACTAAACCCGCATTAAAATTAAGATATGAGTCATTGTTACAAAAAAAGCGCTTCACATTGTTTATGTATACCACGTTATCAGTCAATTGATAACGAACAGTTTAATTTATGGTCGCACTAGTTTTGAGTTAAAGTGAAACTTATGATTTCTCGTGCTGGTAATTGAAAAAAATGTTAAAATTATGGGAAATTTTTTATCTACGTTTTGTTAACGAGGCTGCCAACTACCAATGCCGGCGACAGGTAAATCTGTCCCCCCAACTATCCCCGCAGGTGCTATAAGAGACTACTTAGACAAATGTTATAGTGATAGTAGTGTTTTCGCTTATAATATGTTGTATACTCTCCGTATAATGCCTCGTTGGTCCAATGATCGCAAACGTGGTTTCTGATCTTGAGGTACTGGATTCGAATCCCGAGTCGGGACAAAAATCAGTCATTGGGTTTTTCTGTCAAGAAATCTCAGTAGCAGCCCGGAATCAGGACGCTGGCGGCGCTCCACGCCTCGGAAAGCACGGAAAGCTGTTGATCCTCCACCTGATTTCTATCCGGTCGTATCGCATAACCGTCACATCGAACTATAAGAGTGAGGGAATAGAGAGTGCACTTGTGCTTAAGCCTGCACTCGGGCACTATAATCCTGTCCTATCCAGACTGGCCTCCGTGACCGAAATTCGGTGTGGGGGACATTATTATTATACTTATTGGTATGACTCCTTTTATTAAGTCATAGAACTCTTTCATTGCCTATGAGTCATGAGGAATAGAGAACCAGTATAACTAAAGGCTATGAGGCATTCTATCTCAGCCCCAAAGAGTGACGACACAACTGTATCCTTATTTATTTGAAGTTAGTTGCAAATTACCACGAGCTGCAGCAGTTCCTTACCATCAGATGGACTGTAACTTCATTTAACTCTTTCATTTTAAAAATGACAAAATAGAATAAATATTTTGCAAGCGTGGATCTTCCCTGGCGCAGCCTCAATACAGCGGAGCCCTAGCATTAATATACAGCATGTAGTTTTACTATATCTCTACTTAGTATGAAACAATGTCGCTTCCCGCCGTCTGTGCGTTGAGATTTTGTAAACTACGCAAAGGATTTTAATGGGATTTTCATGACTAGATGAATGATTCAAGAGGAAGGTTTATATATATAATACATACTTATGTTGTCGAAATCCAAAAGGCGGATCGCTCGTTTAATTATACACGTGGTTAAACCACGCTGCAGCTTTATTATGGTTGTGGCACGAATAGATCACTCGACCCGGGGAAGTACTACGCTCTCAAAGAATACCGGCGTGAAATTGCAGCTTAATACTGCTGCTTTTCGTATGCGGTGAATGTGGAGACCGGAGATCCTTATTACTGGAAATGAGGCATTCCATATAAGTCCACAAGGGTGACAACGCATCTGAATTTTGCTGAACGATTTTTAATTGAAGATAAATCTAGATGTCTGGTGGGCCACAGCATCCACGTACCTCGTACCGATGGACTGTGAGCTCGTTTGTCATATTATATAAAACATATAGTTTTAATAACCTGAGTAATAAAAAGGCGTCGACATCATTATAATATGCTTATATAATGGTAATTTGAACTTATCACTTCCTACGTATCGACATAATGACCTCTATGATGGACAAAAAAAAGAAAGTGCATCTCCGATGAACGTTACTAGATAATACCTTAGATCATCTGTGATAAAATGGCAGGAATAGGGCTGCCAAGTCTATAGAAATTCAGAATTCTTCCGGTAAACGGATATTACAATTTTGAAAATCAAGAAGTAAATAGCCATATTGTTATCAGAAGAAAGAACCTTTTCGTCCGTTAACAATATTGGTGTTTTCAATAGGAATAGGCTTTTGTTACTGTATTCTTTTGACGTTTTTATCCGACTGCCCCAGAAAGAGGGTACTTTTTTCGAGAATATATATGTGTGTCTATTTCTTCAGCATGCTCTGTAGCTTGATGGATTTTAACATATAGATGACGTTAGATTCGCCGTAGTTGTGAAATTGACATAGGATAATAAATTTTTCTCTTTTCAGTAAACCTTCTTTTTACGCATTCGGGTTTTTCAGTTAGTGTTTTGTAAACTTTTAGATTGTTAAAGTGAGTTTTTTACATTTTTAATTTAATATTTTTATTATAATTAATTTATATTACTCATTTGTAATAAAAGCTTAGGTTTTATTTCTTTCGTTTTTATAGTTTGCTAAGTTGGTAGCCCTCTCAAGTTCACAGTGACTATGCACATTGTGTAACTCATATCAAATGATTCCTAGTATTAATGGCGAATTATGTAACGTGCATTATTTGGCCTTACTTGTGCTATTACTTCTTTGTTGAAGGATCTCTTTATTTGATAGAGAACAGCCTACTGCTGAGTTTTGGCCTCTTTATCCACAAATTCAAACCAATCGGTTTACTTCATCGGCAATGTAGTGAAGTAATTTACCTATCCATCTGAATATAATGTGGGTGTCTTCAAAGCAAGAGTGAATAGGATTTTGTTAGGCCATCGGCAGACTTGACTCCGAATTGCTTGAATTACGCAAGTAGCTACAAAGTGTGGCATGAGTGTGTACGTAAAGTTTAAGCAATATTTGCACTTTGCCATTCAATGTTGGTTTAAATGCACATTAGAGTAAACAAGGTTCAAAGTTTAAATACCTTACCACACTTATCATAAAATTTGCAAAATAAATTAAATTCAGTAAATTAACTTACAATTTTAATCAAACAATTACTGTTTATTCGTATATGAAAACATTGTACAATGTAGGAATAATGTCCAGGCAGTTGTAAGAGTACGTGGTGGAGCCATTTTGCAGCTATATTATGGTTATAGCACAAATGGGTCGGCTCGACTGGTTAAGGACCGCGTTCTCACAGAATACCGGCGTAAAATAGCAACTTAATGCTGCTGTGTTTCGTATGGTGTGTGTGTAGAGACCCGGAGACCCTTTTTACGGAAACGAGGCATTCCATTAGTCTTTAGGCGTGACAACGCATCTGCATTTTTACTCCTAATCGATGATAGATGTAGATGTCCACAGCATCCACTTACCATCAGGTAGACTGTGTGCTTGTTACTCTAATGCTATATAAATAAAATTGAAGTATCTGTCTGTATTATTGTAACAACTGGCTTCTAATAAGCTCAGAGGGTTATTTGTATGCTATAAAAACATAAAAATAAATATTTTGAATCTTTTGTCTGTTGTTAAATTGTTATAATTTGTCTGTCAGTGTGGCCGGGCAAATTTTCAGAATGGCTGAACTGATCGTGATGGAACTTTACGAACAAATCGCGGACAATATGAAGTGGGAGGGGATTTAATGATATTCATGGATTATTCATTTGAAGCCGGGGTAGATCGCTGGTCTTTGATATAGTGAATATCAACAAAGTAAGCATCGTATCTGCAAATCTCTAGATGCTATAGATGTTCATGAGCGACAGTACACTTACCACCAAGTGAGCCGTATAGCTGCATAAAAAGATTATCAATGTAACTTGTTAATAGACATGATTTCTTGAATTTATTGCTACAACGACTGTCAATAAACAACATTGGAACGAGGAAAACTGAGCATTATTGTACAATTCGGATTTTTTTTCCATTTCCAAGACAATCCGGTGGAACTGACGCTTCCCATCGCGTAGCTTATTGCCTCACACATCATTTCTCAGCTCCGGCTGCAGTTTCCCGCCTTTTTTACCGATGCCAATGACCTAGGCGACGAGTATAGCGGTCTAGTATACAACTGGGCTGGTGCCTAGGAAACTGCGGTCACTGGATCCAATCACCACGATCGTTTTCTTATAATAGCTTAACGGATAGAGTTTTTAATGAAATTTAGAATATAGCAGTGGGGCAAATAGATACATTAAATTTAAATTTTTGTGATACGATTAATTTAACAAAATTGTTAGCGATATGCCCCGGCTTACCGTCCCGTAGCACGAATTACTAAAACATCACCTACCGGCTCCAATTGTGAATCTAAAGCTACCAGAAACCCACACAAAAAGTTTAGGAAAGTTCAGCAACAAACACACAAAAGAAAAATAATATATATATATATATATATATATATATATATATATATATATAAAGATTGACTGTCTCGTTGGTCTAATGGTTGTAGTATACTGATCATGAGGTCCTGGGTTCGAATCCCGGGTCGGGCCAGAAAATCAATTATTGAGTTTTTCTGTCAAGAAATTCTCAGTAGCTGCCCGGAGTCAGGAAGTTGGTGGTGTCTCACCCCTGTGCCTCGGAAAGCACGTAAAGCGTCCTGCGCCTGATCTCTCTGCGGTCGTATCGGTTTACCGTCCTATCGGGTTATGAGAGTGAGGGAATAGGGAGTGCACCTGTGCTTGCGTACTATAATCTTGTCCTGCGCTGATAGCTAGCCTCTGTTGAGGCAGGCCGCCGTGGCTGTAATTTGGTTTGGAGGACATTATTATTATATAAAGATTAATCTTATACACATAGGATATACTTACAGCAGTGGACTACCATAGGCTCACGATGACGATGATGATATAATGTACTTTAACTGAACCCGTATATAACTCCCGAACATTTTAGAAATGGGAGGAGGCCGGCACCTAGAGCAGAGCCGCATGGTGAGCAAGTACAGAAGTGTAATATATTTACGTCCCATTGCTGGGCATAAGCTTCCTGCCACTCCTATAGGAATTTTAGGGCATGGAAGGGTCTGCCGCGCTGTCTTAATGAGTGTTGGCAGATTTCAAATTTTGTTTACATATTTAAGCCAGTGGTTTTTTTATAGGAGAGGGAACAAAGCAAACGAACATACGGCTCACCTGATGGTAAGTGACTACCGCCGCCCGTTAACAACTTTAACACCAAGGGAATTTCAGGTGCGTTGCCGGTCCTTTAGAAAGGATTAAGGCGACACCGTGAAAAAATGCACCCCCTTTCATCGAATAGTATAGGACTATGACACCACTAACGAAAGTGGGATTTTGATATATGTAAATTCATGTCTTTATCTTGAATTTGATTGCTCTAAAACACGATTGTATAATTTTGACTCGATCATAATTATTTGCGAAAACACCTCTAAAAATCACTATAGTTGAAATTACAACGAAATCATTTGATCTATATGCTAGGAAATTACTCAAATATATTCATAACGTCAATATTCATAATTTACTTGCTCACTATTTCGATTACTTAAATCAATAATTTTTTAAAAAATATTTTATGATTCTGACAATTTCTAAGCGCTTTTAATCGTCGCGGGCACGCAATTTTAGACCTTATGACAGCGTTCCTTCAAGTTTTTATAGAAATTATGTATTCACTCTGATCAGTACGACGATAGCGTTTTCGATGTGTCTGTCGTCTTAAGCTCTTTTCTTGGAGGTACCTAAGTCGGAAAAATGTCGGAGTGATTGCTTTAGCGTAATATCGTTTTCTTTACGTGGTAAAGCCACGCTGCAGCTATGTTATGGTTATAGCATAAGTTGGTCGGCTCTACCAGGGAAGGATCATATTCTAGCAGCATACAAGCGTGAAATAGTAGATTAAAGCTACTTTGTTCTGTATGGTTAGTATAGATAACGAATAACCAAAGACCCATTTTACTGGAAACGAGGCGTTCTTTCTCAGTCCTGAATGAATTTTGATTTTTAATCGATGACAGTCGTAGATATCTACATGCCGCAGCATCCACTTACCATCAGGTGTACGGAATGCTCGTTTGTCACCTTTCCTACTGGGGTTACACCATTTTCTTAAAGTTATTTAAATAAAAAATAAGATAAAGAAAGGGAAATCCTTCAAATTGACTAAACGAAAGTAAATAAACATCCTGATGCATTGAAGGGTGACTACAACCAGTTGTAAGACGATCCGCGTTTGGTCATGACATAACACACCACTTTCCATTCATACGCGTTCATTGAACACAGCATTCGGATCACGTTTCCTTTTTCTTAGTAACTAATTCATGACCTTAGTTCGAACCATTGGTCTAGGAAAGTTGTGACCTAGATCTAATAATAACTTAACAAAACTATATCATTTGATGAAGGCATAAGATTATTTATGATACCAACTCATCACTAGGCGTCATAAGTGCTAATGATAATGATGCTGATAGTAAAAGTTACAGCCTATATGCGTCCCACTGCTGGGCACAGGCCTCCTCTAATTTCTGAGATGATTTTAGGGCAAGGAGTTGTCCGCCGCGCTGCCCCAATCCGTGTTGACGAACTTCACATGTCTTCGATATTTTTTTTTCTTACTTCTCAGACATACAGGTTTCCCCACGATGTTTTTTTTGACCGCCGAGCACATGGTAAATCAGCACTTAAAATTGCAATTAACAATTTCATTGGTGCCAACGGGAATTGAACCCGGGTAGCTCGAGTACTGTTAAATTTAGCTCACGATGATGATAATAACAACAGTTTTAATACGTGGTAGAGCCATGGTGCAGCTATATCAGTAGTATAGTTGTTTATTGCACGAATGGGTCGGCTCGACCGGGGAAGGATCACGCTCTCAGTAAAACAGTAGCTCAATGCTGCTGGGTTTGATATGGTGAGTGTAGAGAACCGAAGGCCTTTTTTAATGGAAACGCATCAGCATTTTGATTCGTATTCGAGGATATATGTAGATGTCTATGGACCACAGCAACCACTTACCATCAGGTGAACTGTGTGCTCATCTGTCACCCTATCCTTAAAAAATGTTACTTATTTGCCTGCGTTTTGCACCTTTGAGAGAAGAATATTCTCACCCACATTTTATCCCATGGGAGAAAGACAACAGGGGGAAACAAACCAGGAAATGTGCAGACGGCGTTTTTAAATATGCTTTACCGCACTTAATGCACTAAAGTCGGCATGCCCATAAAGTATGACATTGGCAGGTACTGTCTGTACATAGAGTGGTTATATAGTATTTGTGTCTGTACTACTAAGAAATTCAGGACTTCATAGGCGTGATTTTTACTGACAGCTGTCGCAGAGATCAAGCTATCTTTTATGAACTATAGTTTATGTATTTTATGTATCAAAAAGGTTTTCGACAATAGTATGCACTATCGCTAAATTATATTATCTAATAATAAAAATCTGAAAAAAAAAATGCAGACTCCAAACTAGGCTTAGTCCGTTAGGAACCAGCTTAAAATCCTGTTATAATAGTTAAGCATAAATGTGGCATTTGCTTATAGATGGACAATTAAAACTGTGAATTTTAAATGTTGCGACGATACTATGCGATTTTTATTCGATATAGATAATAGATAACAAAAAGAGATTTATTGAAATTTATTTGTGCTTTTACCATTGGCAAAAAACCTGTCCTGAGAACTATCAGCAAGAATATCAGCAGGACTTTTTAAAACGTGAATTTACAACATAATATTTTATACAATTAATTATGACACCTTTAGCCTTTAGAAACGTCATGACAACAACCACCTCATTAAAAAATACGCAAAATAAACTAGCTTGGTCCCAGTATCAGACTTTTAGTTTTTAGTAAAGGAATGTGATGGGGGCTTCTATGGGGAGAATCCATCACCCCATATCGTCCCGTGGGTGAAGTAAGAAGCGACTGAGGAAAATGACACAGAAATCTTGAGATATTTTCGGGTCTGGATGTATGTCCATGTGCTGTATTTATACGTAAAATTATAACATCATCATCAGAATCAGATTAACCGACATAACCCGATCAGTAAGCTGATGTCGTAATGGGCTGGCCATATAACTTGAAGAACCGACGCGGATAGGAAAGAAAGGTTCTCTAGTGGCGGCCTTGTACCGGCAAGCAAAGTGTAGGGTGGCCTATTTCTAGATGGAATAACGATCTGTTAAAAGATGCAGGAAGTCGATAGATGCAGTGAATTAGGATTGTGCTTTGTGGCACTTTTTGAGAGGTTTATGTTCAGTAGTAGACTGTTGATTGGATGTAATGATAATTATACCCTTAATTACATAGTTATTTAAAAAAGGTAATAATAGTAAATATTATTGTAGTTTTTTTCTATCCACCGTATATTGGTGGCCGAAGACAATCCGCTATCTGTACATAGAAGTAGTATCGAAGATAATAATTTTTTATTTAATACAGATTACATGTTAATATAATAAGGGTGACAAGCGAGCACACAGTCCACCTGTTGGTAAATGGATGCAGTGGTCCATAGACATGTACATCTATCCTCGATTAAGAATCAAAAGGCATCTGCATTTGATTCTTAATCGAGGATCTGTATTGTCACCCCTGAGGACTAAGGTGAAATGCCTCGTATCCAATAAAAACGGTCTTCGGTTCTCTACACTCACCATACGAAACATAGCAGTATCGAACTGCTATTTTACGCTGGCATTCTGTGAGAGGGTTTGATACTTTTACCATTGGTTCTGAAAAAAACCTCTGTCCTAGGAAAAACCAGCAAGAAACCCAATGGGACTTTTGTTTTCAAAGTAAATTATACAGCTAGAAAGGTTGTACAAACTATTTACAAAATTTATTTTAGATACAGCTTGGAAGCGACTAACTCATTCCCCGGTGTCAGAATAAATAATAGTACTACGCCGGTGTTACCACTTTTTAAACTGTTTTTTTTTTTTTAATAAAATATTTATACTTCTTAATACAGACACCTTGTAAGAATAAGGTAAGAGGTGACAGATGAAAACTGATAAACCAGAGGCAGCAGCATCTTCATAATACACACATCATATTATATTCTACAATATAATATAATAGCAAAGATGGTTGAGCTGGAGACTGGCTGAGCGGCTGATTGATAGCATAGAGTTAGTTAGCTAGTTTAATGTACATAATATTTAATATACAGGGTTATTTTTCAAAGACTAGTCAAATTTTAATTCAAATATCATTTTCAAATATATAAATAATGATATACGATTATAGCACTTTTTGAAAATACGAGTAAATAAGGCTTCTACTTTTATTTGAAATTATTCCAAATTGAATGTGATTTATGGACAACAATGTTTTTGCCTACCGATCAATCCTTACGAATGCGTTGTGCGCGCAGTAAAATCTGTAAAAATAATGTATTACCACGCACTTTGAATTAAAAAGATAAAAATTACACAATTATTGAGATTTTTTTATTAATTTTTCTTCACCATTTGCCTATATTACTTATTCTGAACCTACTCCGCAAATTTTGCCGCCTATTGCAAAATAACCCTGTATACATTTATAACTAATTTTAACGTTAAATTTGTTTACTAAGTAAATTTTCTTACTTATAATCTAACATATGTGGCTGTGGAAGGAAAAGGGGAGATCTCCCGCCGGGCAAGGTGTTCTCCCCGGGGAGCGGCCAAAACTCCGTGTGATAGTTCGGAGATATTCTATATATGCTGTTTATGATTCGGAATGTTAATAGCGTGATTTAAGCTTCGGTGTGTTTCGCTTGCGGTGTGATGACAGCGCCGCCACACTTATATAAGTTAAAAAATAGGTACTAAATTATGTCCAGCGATTGTTCACGTGTCAACTTATGTGGATCTGACAGAATATCAGCGCTGCGGTAACTCTGTTACTGTAGCAATGCGCTGAGTCGGTGGCCTTTTTATTGGTGCAATCAATTTCTCAAACAAAAAAGAGAAAAACTCTTTTTTGTTATGTATTTTTGAAACAATGTTTGGTTAAATCAAGTTATAGTAATAAACACATATGTTCTTTCTTTCTTTTTTTTCTTTCTTTCTTTTTTTCTGATGGTTTGATGGCGGAAAGCAGAGAAAGGGCTCAAGTCATTCGATTCCTACAATTCAATTCAAAATCGAATTAATCCCAAGCATGTTCGTTTACACTTTACGAACAGTGTTCCCAATACCTACCACTTAAGGTTTCTTATATCCGATAATTTAATTAATTCATTCATTTCCATAATTCTTTGAACCGCAACAATGTTTTCCGATATACTTTATCAAATGAGCAAGAAAAAGAAAACCAAGACGAACACAATCTTCGGGCATTGTTCGAAGCTAGGTAAGACGTCTCACGACCAACATATTAACACCAACAGCTGATCCATACCTTATATTCTCTTTATCACAGTGCACTAAGGTTTCGAATCTCTTGTCACCTTCATTATAAACTTGGTCGGCCAGTAGCATACTTTTGTCAGACTAGGACTGTATAGCGAAGACACGCAGTTCACTTGGAGTAATTAAATTGCACTGTGTAATGAAATCCATGGGAGTCGTGGGAGACATCTCGGATTAGGCCGTGTTATTCTAAGGTCACGCGATTAACCAGTTAATGTTGATGGTGTTCCACTGTCACGCTTGTCCCAGAAATCTAGATGTAGGCGCTCGTAAACTGTTATATTGTTAAATGAGTGCACTTAAGAGTTTTTACGAGCTTACTACCGAGTCTGTTTACGTATGTGCTTGTTAGGGTATCCAACGTTTGAGGATTTAATAACGCGGTGGTTAAATAATTGACTGCGACCCTGTGGGTTACAAGTACGAATCTCAAAAAAATTCATGTAGTAGAAGCACATTGCATCTTTATTATGCATACTGCAGTAACAGGTCGACCGAGGATGGACCACGCTCTCACAGAGTGCTGCTGTGTTTCGTATGGTCAGTGAGAGAACCAGGGAGGCACCCTTTTTACTGGTAAGTTAGCACTCTACCTTAGTGCTCAGTAGTTCAACCATTCCATTCGGAAGTTGGGATCTCCAAAATGGCCGTTTTGTAGGTGTCCACAGCTTCTTCAGGTGATGAAATTTTTATTCCTTCCTATGTGGTACTTCAGGGTATGGAACTTTTTATTCCTTCCTCTGTGGTGCCCATTGGAGGCAAATCCCAGCCATGGTTTGGTCGCTCCTGTAAAATAGCATCATGCTATAAGCAGGAGTGCTACCAAGCCTGGGCTGACGCATCAGCGTCCAGGGATGTAAACACCAGCGCTCTAAAAAAGAAGTATAATTCCGCCTCTAGGTCCTTCAAAAGAGTCATTGCCAAGGCAAAGTCAGAGCACATAGGCAGAATTGGCGAGAGACTAGTTCGTCTTCCTTCTGGAACCCGTGCATTCTGGTCTCTCGCCAAGGCTGTCCAGGGGAATTTCTGTCAGCCATCTCTTCCATCTCTGCACAGGGAGGACGACTCACTGGCCCACACCGCAAAGGAGAAAGCCGATCTTCTAGGCTCTTTCTTTGCGTCTAACTCGACTCTCGATGACGGGGGGAGTACGCCGCCGACTACCCCGCGGTGTGAGTGCTCCATGCCGGAAGTGCACTTTACTCAGCGCTCGGTTCGCAAAGCACTCCTCTCCCTGGACATCCATAAGTCGAGTGGGCCTGATGGAATCCCCCCAATTGTGCTGAGGACGTGTGCTCCAGAGTTGGCACCGGTTTTAACGCGTCTTTTCCGGTACTCCTACTCCCTAGGCGTAGTCCCAAAATCATGGAAGACGGCTTTCGTCCACCCGATCCCTAAAAAAGGCGACCGCTCAGACCCGTCCAACTACCGGCCTATCGCCATCACCTCCTTGTTCTCCAAAACAATGGAGTCCATTGTAAACTGCCAGCTCATGAGGTACCTTGAGGATCACCAGCTGATTAGTGACCGCCAATACGGTTTTCGCCGTGGTAGGTCAGCTGGTGATCTTCTGGTCTACCTAACTCACAGATGGGCGGAGGCAGTAGAGTCCAAGGGGGAGGCATTGGCCGTTAGTTTGGACATTGCGAAGGCCTTCGATCGGGTTTGGCACAAAGCGCTTCTTTCGAAGCTCCCTTCCTATGGGCTTCCCGAGAAATTGTGCGATTGGATCACCAGTTTTCTTGCAGATCGGAGCATCAAGGTCGTTGTAGACGGTGCAAGCTCCGATTGCAAGCTTATTAATGCTGGTGTTCCACAGGGCTGCGTGCTATCGCCAACGCTGTTTCTTCTGCATATCAATGATATGTTGCAAACCCGTAGCATTCATTGCTATGCAGATGACAGCACTGGTGATGCTCTTTACACCGGCCGAGCAAATATTTCTCGGGAAAACGTCTCTGAGTGCCGGGACAAACTTGTGTCTGAAGTCGAGTCTCTGCTGGACAGAGTCTCGGATTGGGGGCGACTAAATCTAGTCCAGTTTAACCCCCAGAAGACACAAGTTTGCGCGTTAACCGCTAAAAAGAACCCCTTTGTCGTATCCCCTCAGTTTCAAGGCACTCCCCTTGTTGCCTCAGCCAGTATCGGAATCCTCGGCGTCGACATATCGAGTGACGTGCAGTTTCGTGGTCACTTGGAAGGGAAGGCCAAATTGGCCTCTAAAAAGCTTGGTGTGCTCAGCAGAGCGGGACAGTATTTCATGCCGGCACACCGCCTGCAACTTTACAAGGCGCAGGTTCGGCCGCTCATGGAATACTGTTCCCATCTCTGGGCTGGGGCTCCCCAGTACCAGCTCCTTCCACTTGACCGCATCCAGCGCAGAGCGGCTCGAATCGTCGACGACCGAGTGCTTTCCGATCGGCTCGATTCACTGGCGCTGCGAAGAGATGTTGCATCTCTTTGCGTATTTTATCGCATCTATCACGGGGAGTGCTCTGAGGAATTGTTCGGATTAATCCCAGCCGCCAAATTTCGTGAACGCACTACACGGCAAACGTCCCGATACCATCCACACCATCTGGATGCTTGGCGGTCCACCACTGTACGTTTCAAAAGGAGTTTTCTTCCGCGTACAACCTCTCTGTGGAATAATTTACCACCGGTGATTTTTCCGGACCGATACGACCTGGGGACCTTCAAGAAAAGAGCTTACTCCTTTCTAAAGGGCCGGCAACGCACCTGCAATTCCCCTGGTGTTGCGGTTGATCATGGGCGGCGGTAGTCACTTAACATCAGGTGAGCCACATGCTCGTTTGCCCCCCTCTTCTATAAAAAAAAAAAAAAAAAATGAAAATGTCTGTCCACGCAATTTATTCTTTATTTTAGAGAAAGTATAGAAATCATTAGGGCTTAGGTCGGGGCTGTACGGCGGATGGTCTAATAATTCTATGTTTTCTTGCTCTAAAAACTTGTTCTGTGTGAGAACTCGCATTGTCGTGATGGAGGATGATGCGGCGGTTGCAGTTCTCTTTACAATGTTGTGACAATGTTTCTACATTTTGATTCTTAATTGAGGACAGATGTAGGTGTCTTGTTCTATGAAAAAACTGTCAGTCGTAGGACTGCGCGTCAGAAGAGAAAACTTCTTAACTTCACAAACTTGTAAACATTATTTTAGTTGTTAAGAAATGTTTTTAGGATGAATTTATTATGATAAATTATTTTTATCAACGTATTAACGTAGTATTATTAGTAATAAAATTTTCATTTATTGCGTTGTTTTACATGAAAAGGAATGATAATTATCTATATAAAACAAACAAATTTATAAATGAATATTTTTATAAAATGTAATCACTTGTATTTTCAGCATTACTTTCGGTCATGTATCGGAGCGTGACGACAACGCCAGTTTAATGCTTTTTCCCCATCCTAAAAGTGACCAAATGCCAAAAAAAAGTTCTCATCTTTAAAAAATCCCCATCCAAGTGCTTGTTTGGCCTACAAATAATTATTGTGGTTCTGGATGTTTGTAGGTGTACAATTTATATATCTAAAACGCCTCTGCGATAAAGGAAACAATTCTAGGATGTTCGTAAAAATCCTGTACGTGGGACTAGCCCGTTGTAGATAAGATTTTTAATTACTATGACATAAACATTGATTATTAATTATTATGACATAAACATCAAACATCAATCATATAATATTATCAGGACGTGTTACCCATTTGACACATGCACGCACGCACGCACGCGCGCACGCACGCACGCAGTCACGCAGGCACGCACACACGCACGCACGCACGCACGCACGCACGCACGCACGCATGCACGCACGCACGCACGCACGCACGCACGCACACACACACACACACACACACACACACACACACACCACACGCATACACACACACATACACACACGGACGCACGTGCTCGCGCGCACTCACCCGCACACACACACATACACTTTGAGGTTTTTTTTGTGATTTGGATGATTTGGATAAACACGTTTACTTGTTTCAAATGTTTTTTATAATTATTAATTTATAAACAATAAAAACCAACTCATTATTATTTATACCTTTCCCTTCCTTCTTTTAGGGGCCTAAACAGCAGTGCGTCGACTGCAGCATTCCGGTCTAAAGGGTATTGACAGTCAGTGTTATTACAGGCTCTAAGAAATTTCATCTTAGTCTTCAGAAGCGACAACGCATAAGTAACTTGTTGCAATTCTTCGTGGGCGGCGGTCAACACTTTCCATCAGGTGACCCCATGTTCGTGTGCCCGCACTTCTATAAATAAAAAAACTTTGTTTGAATTTAGTGTCACTGGACTACAGAAGTCATTTACCATCAGGTGGACTGTAGGTCCGCGTCCGCGCTTATGAGGTCAAAAAGATTCAAGAGTCCAATAGTTTTTGACAGCCTACAACAATGGCCGCAATGTTTTCGAACAGCACGCCTCCGTCATGTCTTAACTCACGTTTGAATTCTCGATTTACATAAACCTGTCAGGTTTGTATCGCCCAGATTTCTCTTCCATTGTTTTTGTGCTAAAAAAGTCATTGCTTTTGACCATTAACTTAATATCTGTCCGATTTACATACAAAAGTATTTCGTGGACGCTTATATAATAAAGGAAAAGTGCACAACAAAATGACCGTTTGGCTCTGTCTCATTATGGATGGCCAGATTTTGTTTTGAAAGTCTGTACATTATTTGTAGGGAAGCCCTTAGAAATATAAATCAGGGATACCTTCGACTTTGCGGGACTAACAGAAATGTTATTCCGGACTCCTACCTAAATCTTCAAGGGAGGGCCGTAACGAACACCTTGACGACTAAATCTCCGAGTAGGATATGTCCTCCCCCGATCCAATTCAGCAACCTCCTTCTGGACCATTTTGGACTCACAAAAGATGGCTACGGCCCACCGCTCCGAATCCTCACTCAGAGTCGCCGAAACAGCTGTTGACAAGGAGAGGTTCTGACAGATTCGACTTGCCAGGATCGTACCCTCCTGTTCTCATGCTGGGCAAACCACAAGCGTACGGCTCACGGAGTCCTGGTACCTCACAGTGCAGTTGATTTTATATAGATAATCACCGAATCACCCGTTCCCAGTAATTATCTGTGTAAGTTTATAGGTAAGTCTTCCAACACGTCGGTGCAGGAAAGTCGGTATTAAATCCGCAATCTACAATCTCAGTGGTGACAGCATAAAAGATACTGTTATCTATCAGACGTCTCTAGATAATAGTGATAAAAATGGCATTTCTTACACTTACACCTCAAGGAAAAGCTGTCTTTATATTAGGTCTTTTATTAAGATAATAATGTATTCGGTTTTTTTATAAAATTAAGGTGAAAACGTGTACTCACATGACCTACCTTATGTTAATTGGATGCTGTATTCCATGGACATCTAAATCTATACTCGAACAAAATGCAGATGCGTTGTCAACCCTGAGGACGAGTATGGAATGTCTGGCATCCACGAAAAGGTTTCTCCGGTTATCTACACCTACCTTACAAAACATAGCAGCATTGAGCTGCTATTTTACGCTAGTATTCTGTGAGAGCTTGGTCCTTTCCCGGTCTAGCCGATCGATTCATGTTACAACCATAATATGGCAGCAACATGGCTCTACCACCACCACCATGTAAATCACCTCCACCACGTAAATCAGTAATTATAATCGTATTAATTAAATAAATAACTTGCATTATATCCTTATGGCATTACATGACGAAGTCGTTTTCATAACGGTTATGTCCAACAACATAATATATACGCCAGAACAAAAATTAACTGGGTTAACTATATTTTTGCCAGCATTGCTGTGTATGGAAATTTTTTTACTCAAGTTCAAAGGTAAAAAATGAGTATTACGCGATTTTTAGAAAAACGGTAAAATTTATAAATTTATCTTAATAAAACTCCAGACAAAAGTTGTAGACCATAAAATTATCTACAAAAAATGTATCAATACTCGTACTTTTTTCCTACAAGCCACCGTTTCGGAGATATTACGATACAAAAAGTTGTAAAAGTTGACCGGACTAATATTTTTTTTACTTTGGGAATAAAAAAAATATATATATATATTCCCAATTCACGTCTAGTTGCCCGTTGGCTAATGGCTATTGGTTATATACAGCTAGTCACCTAGCTAGTAGCTGGTAGCTGCCGGCTGCATAACGTGCCAAATCGATTGAGGAAAATGGATATTGACCTTTCGGTCGTTTAACCAGGGGCTACAAACCTTCAATACTTGCACTTTTTATATGTAGTACTTTATTTATAACGATTTTTTTATTATTTTTTTATAATGATTGATATAATATGTATTTATTAACTATTATTAAAAAGTTATGTAAAAGATCGCTTTAGAAAAAAAATCATCTATTGTTATAAAGTACTTTATTCATTTAACTAACTAAAAGCTAACTTACACATTTAAAGACGAGATAACGACACGGAATAAGTACATAATTATTCAAAAGATGAAACTTTATTTTCAATATTATATAAGAACTTTATTTTTATTCGGTGATTGCGGGCCGGCCCAAAAAAGTGACGCATCTCTGGCTGCCATTGTCACGTTTCTTTTAGAACGAACTGATGTAAAAAAAGACTTGTTGTCGACAATCCACGCATTCGAACCTTACAGTTTACTTCGTCTTTCGTAAGCGTACAGAAAAGGAGTGAAATCATTTGCCGATGACTGTCTTTCCGCTCGATTACAATCTAGGTATTTTCAAAGCAAAAGTGAATACATTTTCTTTACGCTAAGACAGTCTGGAGGCACAGACGGCAAACGAAACGACCGTAGTGAAATCAGACGCAGGATCAAAGACATTATTTGTTTTCTGAAGCACGGAGTTGAAACATGGTCATTTTTATGACTTGGGGTCACTACTGAAAATTCCATTCCAGGATCCCAGTAAATTATTATTTGGTCTGGCCTATGAATAGAACCCAGAACCAAGTCATCAACATACTTAATAATATATAAAAAATCACCATTATCATTACAGCCCTTCACAAGTCCACTGCAGAATATAGGCCTCACCGAAGGAATGCCACAAAGCACGACCCTGAGCCACCTGCATCCATTGACTTCCTGCATGTCTTACTCCATCTAGTGGGGGAACGCCCTGCACTTCGCCTGCCGGTACGAGGCTGCCACTCGAAAAACTTTCTTCTCCATCGGTTATCAGTTCTTCGAGCTATATGGCCAGACCATTGCCACTTCAGCTTACTAATCCGTTGGGCTATGTCGATCACTTTGGTTCTACTACGGATATCTTGATTCTTAATTTTATCAAGCAGAGAAACTCGGGGTTTCAAGATAAACTAAGCAGAGAAACCCCGAGCTTAGCCCTCTCCATAGCTCGCTGAGCGACTTTGAGCTTCCTCATATGACCAGCAGTGAAGTACCACGTCTCAGTGTCATTTTTAATGGTGGGTATATTGCCATAGTTGCAACGCTTGGCGAGCGGGTTGGCAACCGCCGTTTTTTATTGTTCTTTGCTGTTATCAGAAAGGTGTCCATTTTCTGCCTCAGTTTCTCTCTGTTGCCTCTTACGATACCCACGGGTAGATATTGGGTAGTAGGTATTCCTACCCGCCACTACACAGAGGATATTACTAGTGAAAGTGCTGAAAATGTGAATGTGGCACGTGAGCAGTTCAGAGTGCAACTATTCTATAACTTATTATGTCAGGACTGTGCCAAAGTGTTAAAGTTCAAGTATATGAGGGTGTCATATACGAAAAAATGGAAATTTTTGGATAAAGACAACGCTGTCACGGAATACTGGCGTGAAATAGCGGCGTAATGCTGCTGTATTTCGTATGTTGAGTGTAGAGAACCCTTTTCACTAAATTCGAAGCGTTCCATCATACTCCTCAGGTGTGACAACGCATCTGAATTTTAATTTTTAATGGAGGATGTATTTACATGTCTACGGGCCAAAGCATCCACTTACCATCGGATGGATTGTGTGTTGGTTTGTCACCCTGATTCTATAAAAAAGTCACCAACGCATTGTGATATACCTTATGTCTTTCTGTAGTTGGTACCATAAGATGCGCTCTACATATCTTTGAATTGTGTCGCATGATAAAAGTAACAGCGTGTTTGATTATGGCGCAGTGAAACCATCTATCTTAGTTTCAAGGTCTCTTTCCTCGCAAATTTCACGATCTAAAAATATATTTCCTGTTAATGATCTATTAGTTGAATATCGTCAGATATTCACACTATTGCTTCATATATCTTTTTCTTTATTCATTCTTCAGCCTGTAAATGAATATTGCTGGAAGTAGGCTGTTAATGTTTTTGGCATTTACGTGGTTGAGCTACGCTGCAGCTATATCATGTGTTCAGGATGGTTCGGCTCGTGCCGTGTAGCACCACGCACTCACAGAATACCAAGCCAGCAGAATAATGTTGTTTATCGTGTGGTGAGCCTCGAAAAGCTGTGATACCTTTTACTGTTAACGAGACTCAGGGGTGCACAATCTGCATTTTGATTATTAATCGAGAATAGGTGTAGATGTCTAAGATAGCATCCATTTACCACAGGGTGGACTGTGCGCTCGTTTGTCAGCCTTATTCTATAAAAAATATACACAAAATCGGGCTGTTACGTATCAAAACTCAATAAAAATATTTTTTATTTTGTTCTTTATTAGCCCGATAAAGTCATGCGCCACTGACGTATACAATAAAGTTTGCCGCCATCTGTCGCAAGCTCTAAGATTTTTCTGAAATCTCCTAGTCACCTCTTCATATACGGGACGTAATAATGTTATGAATGGACTAGCCATCTTATGCCTCCACTAAATAACAAAATAAAAGCTATAATATACGATAATGCAAGAGCACCCATAGTCTTCTGCTCAAGTTCGCGCTGAAACTTCTATATGAAAAATAAAAAAAGTTTGTTTATATATTATTTTATCAGCCAGTATCATAAAAGTTTTTAGACCATGTCATTAACGACGGGTAAAGTAAGATTTCTTTTGTTTTTTGTTGATTAGCTCGCATGGTTGTATATTTGTCGTAACAAAGCAAGTGACAACTAAATTAAGACAATATTTATAATGATTTGATTTAAAACTTCTTCGCTGTATGTAAATCCGTCACATTAACAATTTATTGGTAGATTTTGGCAACAGAATAGTCGATGCCAACAGTACCTTCAAGGCGCCTACACTATTTTTAGGTACACATCACTTGTATCATCGTCTCCACTACCTAATAATTCACATTTACAGACTTTTTTTTAAATCTCACCACTTTTACGGATCATAATCTACGTTATTCAAACAATAATACAAAAGCAACAATCCGCCACCGGTCTAGTTCCCGCGAAATCCCCCAATAATAAAGTTTATTCAAATAACAGTATATCAGCCTGTATCTTGAATGATTTTATAAACCACATTATTAATGGTAGTTAGAATAGACTTACTGCATTAACTGGAGCTGACAGCAACTAAGTCAACGTTCATAAAATATAATACAATACAGCAACTTTGCGGTTATTCGAAAAAGTTATAATAACCTACAATCATGTTGAAAAACAAAGGCTAGGCTAGACGATAATCGCTGCTGATTTACATTTCTTTCCCGCCATTTATAACTGACAATAAAGTGCATTATTTAAATTTCCGCATAAAGATTAGTTCACATCTGTATAGCAAGTATTAAATTTAAAAAGATATAAGTACTACGAAAACTGCAAACTTCATCCAACAGATTATTGCTTTCAACAAACAAATTAAGAAATAAAAATACGTGTGGCACTCGGTGACTGCCGCGGTAAAGCTATTGCATAGCATTTTTTATCAACTTATGCAATTATAATTATTTATTTATTTTATTTATGCAGTTAAGTCTTTGATATTAAATCAAGTTACACTTTTTGAGCGTGGTGACCGATAAGAAAACAATTTTTTTTCTCTTATTGAATAAATGAGAAGTTAATATTTTTTAAAATATTTTTAATATCTTACAATATGTTATGCAGGAATTTTTATCATTGAGTTAGCAGCTAGTGTACACGCATACGTCTAGTCGCACGCACACAAACACCGTGCCGAACTCTGCCGAGCACAGAACACATATACCCCTAAAGGGCTGCCGAGTGCCGAAGTCTGCCGAACTGAAACGACGTTAGACGATGCACGGCTTTCAACGCCACACCTCCGTGCCCGTCGGAGTGGGGAGCGTGAGGTTTTTTTCGTTACGGAATTTCTGGATTCGGTCCCCGCGCTCAAGGCCCGCGATAGAAGCTACGCAATAGCTTAAAACAAAAATACAATATTTATATCGGACTTAAAAAGAAGAATAACCTCAATTCGATTGTATATGTTTTTATTGTATACTAGTGATCCACCCCGCTTCGCACGGGTGATTTCTGGATCTTGACAACAGCGCCACCTACCGTATCCAATAGTAAAACTAAATTATCCAGGGACTCATCATACACATAAAAATTTCATCAAAATCGGTTCAGCCTTTGAGTTCTAGTGAGGCTAACGGACGGCAATTGATTTTTATATTGTTACGAGCTTGAGGTTCGTGACAAAAAAAAACTGCCGATTGAATTACCAAAATTTACACTTTAATTTTCTTTACACCAATTAAAATTTAAAACACAAATAATTAATCACACTGATTCACTTTATTTCGCTCCGAAGCTTCGCTTGTCTCGCCAAATTCAATACTGCCCCGATCGCGTATTGCAGAGCCTTTAAATACACCTTTTTCACCGAAACATCCAGAATATTCAAGTAAATACGCGCGCCAACCGAACAGGCGCCGAAAGTTCGAGTTTAGGGCTATAGAAAATCATATTCGATACCAGATGGCGCTGTTGGTTGAAAGATTAGTCATGTCATTTTCTGGAAAGCTCTCCTCCGCTCGCTCTGTTACCCGACACTAGATGGCGCTAGTGCCAGACGTCAACTTAGGCGCGTAACAATATTATAGACGTTACTTGATATCTCCGTCAAATGTGAACCGATTTTAATGTTTTATTAAGTAATTTGTACTTATCCCATATAAATTTAAAGAAGAAATTCCATTTGTAAGGATGGGAAAAATAAGGAATGAAGTTTTTAATGTAACTATTTAAACGACATTATTAGTCTTTAAATAAAAACTAAAAGCCGACTTCAAAGAATTAAAAAAATTGCACATTATAGCTTCGGAATTCGAGGCTTTATAGCGACTCCGCGAAAAAATGCACCTCCTTTCATCTAGGACTCACCACTAACGAAATTGGAATTTTGATATGGGTAAATTCATGTCTTTATCTTGAATTTGCTTGTTCAAATACACGATTGTATAATTTTTACTCGATCATAATTATTTTCGAAAACACCTCTAAAAATCACTATAGTTGAAATTAGAACGAAATTACTTAATCTATATGCTTCATAATTTACTTGCTCACTATTTTGATTACTTAAATCAATAATTTTTTTAAACTATTTTAAGATTCTGATAATTTCTAAGCGGTCTTATTCGTCGCGAGTGCTATGCAATTTTGGACCTTATGGCGGCGTTTTTTTTTTAAGTTTTTGTAGAAATTATGTATTCACTCGGATCAGTACGGCGTTAACCCGGAGCCACTTCTGCTCACTATGTCTTAGCACCGACTTCTGAAGCTATTACGCGGACAATATATTTTTATTTTTAGTTCTTTCGAGATTTACTTTTTATTAAAAGTCTAATTTTATCTGCAATATTGCCACTTAAGGTTCCCCATACAAAGTAACGACTACTGGCTTCAAGCGTATACGTTCCGCTCTGGTGAAAGTTTTGAAAGCGCTTAATGTTATGAACTCTTGACCATAATAAAATAACTAAACATAACCACAGTCGCATAATTAAAGGTCAAACGCACGTATTAATGTAACGATAAACGTTACTATTGACTGTACAGTAGTAATGCGGTTACAGATTATAAACATTATTTTAGAACAATATTTGTGGTTCAAACGTGACTTAGAGTGGGTCGTAATCAAATATCTTTAGACAGACCACAAATAATAAAGTAAAAGTAATTTCCGTAATTTCGGAACTGCTTGAAATCAGCGAGGCGAAATATTCATAAATGAATGAAGAAAGTGTATCAAGAATCATGACAGTTGGTTTTTATAATATATACTAATGATACATATTTATGAATAAAATATAAGCATAACTAACTATTTTTATATGTTACAAAGTTATTTAAGTGATTAGCCGCGTGATGGTCACCATCAAAAAAAATCGAAAGAGGATCTGTCAACATATTTCGTCCCTTGGTGATCGTTAGAGGGAACTATGGGATAAGTAAAAAAATCCAAAAATATCGAATGGCTTTCCAAAGGTTTCGGATAGAGAACTTAATGGATTTAATTGAATGTTATGTATATTTACAATTTTTATGTACAACAATCATATTCATGTAAAAAAAATATCATTGGTTTTTATTTAAAGTATATTTGAGACACAGACATCATAATATAAACAATTTTTGAAAAACTTACACTTTACAGCCATACATCAGTTTAAAAAGTTGGCTGACTAGTGTTGCCAACTCGGATTTTCAAACAGGCGTAGGCCAGATTAAAAAAATACCAAAAAAATAGAGTATAATCGAAATAATTTATGTATTACTGTTTTAATTTTCTTCCTTCTTTCTCTTTCATTTAGGTGGCAGAGCCACGCTGCAGCTATATTAAAGATGTAGCTCGAATTAGTCGGCTCAACCAGTGAATGATGTAAAATAGCCTAATGCTGCTGTGTTTCATATGATGAATGTAGAGAACCAGAGACCCCTTTTACTGGAAACGAGGCATTCCATCTTAGTCTTTAAGGGTGACAACGCATCCGCATTTTTAATTTTACACGCTTTGCGGGCGGATTAGCGATCTGATAACCTTCCACGTTGCTTCCTATCTTTTTTTTATAAAATAAGAATGACTCGACTAAGTATCAAAATGCAGATGTATTGTCACCCCTATGGCTTAAGATGAAACGTCTCGTTTCCAGTTAAAAGGGTCTCTAGTTCTCTACACTCACCATACGAAACACTTTAAACTGTCATTTTACGCTGGTATTCTTGGAGATTTGGTCCCTCCATGATCGAGCCGATCTATTGGTGCTACAACTATAATTTAGCTCTAGCGTGGCGCCACCACGTAAATAAATTAGAAATAAATCTATTAACAATGCATACTTTATTATATATTATATACTACATTACAATACATAAATTATTTCATGATTGTTAAATATTCAAAACATACTTTAAATAAAAAAATCATATAGCAATCACGCTTGACGAAGTAAGCATAAAGTTACTCACACGTCGCCTTCCTCGCCACAAGTGTCAGGAGCAACACTGCCACTTTTGTCACAGCCAACATTGTCACTACGGATCAAAGAACGCGGCTATTTAACACATATAACATTATTCACCGACACACACTTTATCACCAAGGACGTAGAGTTCTTATTGCCATAGCTCAAAGTCTGATGGTCCGGTCCTGGAAAAAAGAAAAAGTAAATTAGGACACTTGTTGAATTTTTGTCAAGATTAGTACGAGAAAAACGTGATAATCACGAAGTAAATTTTTACGTAGTTAATTAAACTGTACGTTTACGTTCGTTTGGTCCTGACTCCTGACATGACAACCTTCAAATTGAATTTGAGTTGAATCCAATGTATCTACTCCTTTTTATGAGTAATATGTACCGCTTTTTTTAACAATGAAGCTATATTTTTTGAGTAAAATGCAATGATTAAACGTTTTCAGCACGCCCTTCTTGTAATTTTAGAAATATATTACGTATAAAAAATCTTTTTATTCAATGGAATGTACTCTTATTAATTTGATAAATGTACTGCAACAGATATTATGAGTTCGTAGTATATATTGTGAGTTCGTAGTAGTAGCAAATGATAAGTTGCTAATAGCAAAGATGTGGATGGGAGCAGTGCTGAAAAATGTTCCATGACACAATATCGAAAAAAAAAAAGATACACACCCAAAACCTAACGTATTATAAATAAACCTTTGGGAATATCATACTCGTATGTAACACTTTGATAATTTCTCATAAAATTCACTAAATATGCACAATCAGGCAATTTTAGTTCCTTCAACATGGTCTCTTTAGGTCTTTGATAAAATAATATGTTGCCATGGGGGGAAATGTTACTATGGTTCAACTGTATTAAGTTAAAAAAATGTAGGGTAGTAAAAATTATTTCCACGGTGAATTGAAATATTTATTTTTATTTGGTTATTAAAATTTCATAAAGTATGGTACTAGGCAAGCATAACAATGAATTGGTGGAAACGTCCGGATCACTCATATTTGTGTAGTGGTACTCTCGATTTTAAGTATAAATCATAATAAGAAATCATATTAAATTTTTTATATAATCCCTAAATTAAAACATTTATTATCGCTAATTAAACACATATCACTAAACTTTTAATCGCCATCAGATTCTGGTTTATTTTCACTAATTACTGGATTTAGAAAAAATGCTAAACCACTCCTTGCTTCAAGTATCATGACGGAAGCAATTTTTTTCCTTAGTACGTAATGATACTGCATTGTAGTGATCAAAACTGGATACTAAAACATTCACATAGCTATGTGTTACGATTAAGTGAAATTACTAACGAATCTGCTACGGAACAATTATGTGCACGCGAGCCGTAGTTTACGGTTTGGCCATTTCTTTAACGTTTTTTTTATTAGGTCGACCTGTGTATGTATATGAATTAAAATATCTTTATATATTATCTACATAATTCTTTCGTCCGTGGGTATGTGACTGAACTCTTCCTAAACGCCTTTGAAATATTGTGTGTGTGATTAAGTTGATTTGTGATTTCCTTTAGATTCACAATGTAGCCTGCTGGGTGTCTTTTGTCGAGATCCAATAAATCACCTATGATTGCTTATATATTTATTTTTATATAAATATTTCGAAGACATGTGAAGTTCGCCAACACGCATTGGGGCGGCGCGGCGGACACTTCCTTGTCCTAACACCCTCTCAGAAATGAGAGGGAGGTCTGTGCCCAGCAGTGGGACGTATATAGGCTGTAACTTAACTAACTTATTTTTTCATTATTTATATATTTTGTTTAGATATATTTTTTTAATTCAGAAAGTTTTAATTCAGTTTTCACCACTTACACTTTCACATCACTCCGTGTGTTTGAATAGTCTCAAATTTTACGGTCGTATTAAGAACTGATGACAATAAAATAATTTAAAAACTTAAATCCGGTATCCTCTCTAGGATTCGTTTCAATGATAAAAAATTGAGTTGCATAAAATTAAAAGGGTTGTTTTAGTTTTAAAACAAGCCCTTTTAGGGTTGTTTTGGTTTTATGTGTTAATTTAAATTTCATTTAATAACCAAAAATGTCTTATTATTAGACATTGATCAGAAGGGATCATACTGTGTGAGAATAATTCGAGGTTTCATCAATAAATGAAGAAGCTGTCACTTTTTAATATTAGAGCTTCCGTTTAAATCTCATGTCATGGTAACTCGGAAATTTTGTGCTCATTGTAAAATTTGCATAACGCGCGCAACCTGGATCTGATGGCTATCTGCACCGATGAAACTTATTTACGATTTTAGATGTTGATTTGAAACGTGCTCTGCGGTTAAGGAAACCATCGTGAGGAAACCTGCACGTCTCTATGAAATTATTCGAGGACATATGTAGTCGGCCTTTACCAACTTGAACAGTGCGGTGTACCTAATCCTTAACACATAAATGAGAGAAGGCCAGTATACAACAGTTGGACATATTTAGACTGTAACTGTATGTTTTACGTCTGCTAGGCTTTCTAACATAATAAAAAGTATTGGATACAATTGTCATGTTCGACAGATGTTTGGAGAGACATACGTTACGTTTTTGTACCTTTAAACACCCCTCTCGCTGGTCTGAGCATATTTTTTACATAAAATTTGTTTACAAGATTTTTTTTTTTATAGAAAAGGTGACAAACGAGCACACAGTCCACCTGATGGTAAGTGGTTGCTGTGGCCCATAGACATCTACATCTATCCTCGATTGCGAATCAAAATGCAGATGCGTTGTCACCCGTGAGGACTAAGATGGAATGCCTCGTTTCCAGTAAAAAGGGTCTCCGGTTCTCTACACTCACCATACGAAATACAGCAGCATTAAGCTACTATTTCACGCTGGTATTCTGTGAGAGCGTGGTCCTTCCCCGGTCGAGCCGACCCATTCGTGATACAACTATACTACTAATATAACTGCAGCATGGCTCTACCACGTATATACATGATCACAACATCTTTCGTAGACAACGAGATGTTTGACTTCTACAACACTTACACGACAAGACGATTTTCGTGAATGCCCTCACGGCAGCATCCATTCAACGTAAATATTATTACACAAGCTTTGAATTGTGTGACATATGAATAATATTGACGGTAAATGTGGTCTTTGGGGTAACACCATACAAATCTCATTTAAGGTAGCCATACACGCTAGCGTGTTCCTGTCTGGCGTGCTTGTACAGTTTCATCTGTCAGGTAAGATTGAGTTAAGTACAGGGCATATACGTAGCGGTTATGCAACATACACTGTACAAGTAAACCTGTCAGGACCACCCTAGTAGAATCGTATGACGTTACGTTAATCCAATATTATTATATTCATGCTTTAAAATTTAAAATTTAATTTACTATTTGATCATACCAACCTAACTCTCTATTCTACCCAATGTTAACTGATATAGCGCATATAGCGTTCAATCTCATCTTTTGTGGAGGATTTTGGTAAAATACAAAATTAAATAAATAAGTACGTATTGTTTCGATGCATCATAAAACTTGATATAACAGCGTAACAAGATAGTAATCTCATGCACGGAAAAATAATTAAGCGGCCCGATGAACCGCGGACGTGTAACGGATCGTGTGCTCCGTTACCGCTGGGAACGGTGTTCTAACCGATGCGCGGGCTCCCCCGGGCTGGCAGACATGATTTGTATATTATGCGCAACTATTTTGCATGTTTTAAATGTATAATTATATTTTTACCGTGGTAGAGCCACACCACAGATTTATTACTGTTGCACGTATGGGTTTACTCGGAGGGACCATACTCTTAGAGAATACCTGCGTAAAGTTTCGACATAATGTGGCAATGTTTTTTTAAATATAGAATAAGAGTGAAAAGCGAGCACACAGTCCACTGGTGGTAAGTGGATGCTGTGGCCCATAGACATCTGCATTTATCCTCGATTGAGCATTAAAATGCAGGTGCGATCCACCCTTGAGGACAATGATAGAATGCCTCGTTTCCAGTAAAGGGCTGCTCGGTTCTCTACACTCGCCATACGAAACACAGCAGCATTAAGCTGGTATTCTGTGAGAGCGTATTCCTATCCTCGTCGAGTCGACCCATTGGTGCTACAACCATAATATAGCTGCAGCGTGGCTCTACCACGTAAAAGATAACCGAAAATAGATGTATTAACCACAGGAGTCACCATCAAGTCTACTTGATGGTAAGTGTCAAGGGTCTCTGAACCCTTGCCATACTAGATTGTATAAAAATAAACTACTATGAATTGTCAGTAGTATGACAAATGTGAGGGTGCATGTATGTGTTTTGTGTTTGTTATAATATACGAACGGAAAAACAATGTAAGCTTTTATATAGTAGAGCATAGTAGTAGTAGTAGAGCAATATAAATTTCACAATACGCGAGCAAACCGGGTTCGATCCCCGCCGGCACCAATGAAATTGTTAATTGCAATTTAAGTGCTGATTTACCACGTGCTCGGCGGTGAATGAAAACATCGTGAGGAAACCTGCATGTCTAAGGAATAAGATAAAAAATATTTCGATGAGATGTGAAGTTCGCCAACACGCATTGTGCAGATTCCTTGCTAAAACCCTCTCAGAAATGAGAGGAGGCCTCTGCCCAGCAGTGGGACGTATATAGGCCGTAACTTTGCTTTACTTTATATAGTAGAGCCTGATTGCAGCCATATTATGGTTATTGCACGAATTGGTTCACTCGACCGGAGAAGATCTTGTTCTCACATAACACCAGCGTAAAATATCAGCACAATACTGCTTTGTTTCGTATGGTGAGCTTAGAGAATCAAATACTCTTTTTACGGAAATCAGGCATTTCATCTCGGTCCTCAGGGATGACATGCACCTGCATTTGGGTTCTTATCGAGAATAGATGTCTATGGGCCACAGCAACTACTTACCACCGGGTGGGCTGAGTGCAAGTTAGTCACCCTTATTTTACTACTTTACTATAAACTAAAGCTGTGCAAAGGTCTTAAGCAATCGATTAAAGAGTCTAACACAGCATTAATCTATGTTCGGCACGCTTTCTTTTTATTTTATTTCAAATAACAGTTCGAAAGCAAGTAACTATTTATAATATCTCGTAATGCGAGTCTGCTCAACTAATTCAAGACTCGCGGAAAAGATTGGCTATTCCGCGGCGTTACTTTGCAACTTTGGTTTGCACAGAGCAATGATCTTCCGGAACAATAGCTTCTCGTGAACAATTAGCATAATTATTTCGTTATACATACAATGCCTAACAGAAGTACATATCATACTTGAAATAAATAATATTCATTTAATTGCATAATTTATTGTGCCATAAGGTATAATGCAACTTAGTGGCTGCGTAAGAGTTACTATAAAGTTACTACCCCATATCATCCTGTGAGTTTTTTTTTACTTGCTTAAAGTCGACATATTTTAAAGTAATTTTTACCCTTTTTAGTGGATTAATGAATAACTCCTACCATTTAGTGACGGCAAAAGAATATTTACTATTGTCTAATCTACTGTAGGCATCGTAATAACAACTAAAATACAAAGCTGAGTTGCCAACCCGCTTGGTTAAGTTGGAAAATATCCATACTTTTGATAGACTGGTACGAAAACAGTACAAATCCTAAACGATGCCGACTTTATAGAACTGAAAATAATTATGTATATTTTTATACGAGGAGCCAAGTTACAGCTATATTATGGTTGTGGCACGAATGTGTGTGCTCGACCGGGGAAGTCAATGCTACAACAGAATACCAGCGTAAAATAGCAGCTTAATGCTGCTGTGTTTCGTATGATGATTGTAGAGATCCGGAGATCTCTTTTTTTACTAGACATGAGGCATTCCATCTTAGTCATCAGAGGTGGCAACGCAACAGCGTTTTGATTATTCATCGAGGATAAATGTAGATGTGTATAGGTCCATTTACCATCAGGTTTTTTTTATTTTTTATTTATTACAAAAAAATATAGTCGGTTATTCTTTATACAACTTTCGCCAAACTGCAGGGTAGTTTGTTGGCGAATACTTCACCCTCTTACATTTTATGTATACCTACTGTCCTTAAGTATTTAACATACACATAAACTGTACCTACTGTAATTACCTATTGTAATCGTGCGCCCGTTTTACATCGTTATTCTATAAAAAAAATCATAAGTCATGGCTTTAACTGTTCCATAGATAATATCCTTCTTCTTTGTTGCACTACTTCAGAATGAGAAGTTATTGTATATTTTTTAGTTGTTTGAAGTCAGCTGTTATCTTTTACCAAAAGTTATTTTTCTATCATAAAAAAACATCGTTAATATGAACCAATGATCAACAAGACTGATTTCTAGCTTTATTACGATTCCAAATTATTAATTTCCTTTCATAGTTACGTAAGTTTTCTCATTGACAAACTTTTCTTATCTCTAATGATATTATAATATAAACAACATTATCTTCGAGCCATATGCGAGTTTCCTCTAAAATCCCATAAAGAGAACAAATTGATTAACTTTCACGGTTCTCGTAGGGCGTTTTGGAAACTAAGGAAAGTTATGTTATATAATCGATAATAGATAGTGGTTTTGAGTTCAAAATTAGGTAATCGATTGCGTTTAGAATGAACAAAATTTTGAATGATTAGAAGTCAATCAGTCAAATCGCTGATCACAAAATTTCTAAGTTTTAAATTTCAAACAAATTTTATAAATCATGTAACATGCAAGCTAGTTTCGTTCTTTATTTCTTTTTTTGAATATTTGTTTTAAATTTGTATAGTTATGTTCACGGCTAATTGTTAACCCTTTTAAATACCTGGATCACACAAACAATAAAAAATTTGAAGTTTTAGTTATAATTACAAATTAAACAATATAATTAGACCGCTTCCTTAGAATATTTTAAATTTAATCAAAAAATACTCAATTAATATATTTTCACAAACGGAGATAGCCTCTTGTCTAAGAAGTTTTTAAATTTGATAACAAAGTAAGTATTATCATTAATTTTCAAAAATAAACCCATTAAAATTACTTTACGTTTTATTTCCCACACTTCCACTGGATTTCTTTCATGAAACAAATTCAAATTTAAACTTGGGGCTTACAATAAAACTACTTTTTGTGATTAAGCCAATTATGTTAATTTAAATTAATAAACCCAAAAGATCCTAGGCCCGTATTTTACGGTTCGTATTTACCTTACTACCTTCCATTGTACTCTACATAATATTATGTGCTCTAAGTTACTTTGTCATTTTTGGGGGCCATCCTACAAGGCTCGATAAGGCGCAAAATGTGCGTGCAATCTATCTCAAACACAAAGAGTACTGAAAGCTGTAGACCACAGTAGTACATCCTTGCGTATATTTTTGAAGATATGACAATATTAAGTGCAACAATTTATTGATTAGATATTTAAAAGAAATAATAATCGAAATAAAAATAGACTTACAACCTCATCAAATGCTGCTCTGCTTAGGAAATGCCTATTTGATATAATATTTAAAGTTTACAATAAAATTCCGAAAAGTAAAATATAAATAATTTTACAAAAATATAATTGAAAAAGTTACTTTACACTAATAACGTTATATTAAACACTTAGTCGATTTAGGTACAATACATATACATACAACTTGTATACTTAGTATATTTTAATTTTAGGTCATCTTTAGTATTAAGCTAGGATTTCAGTTCAGTTGAACTGCTTTTTATGTATTCCTTATCATTATTATATTCTCATTTTTATTTTAACATTATGTGATAATGAAAATGGTAAATTACCTTCGTTTTCATAAAAGAAACCCGTCTACCACTCTTTTGCGTTTTTAAGCATGATGAATTAAATAATTTTTTGGCCAACATTCGAGAATCATTACAATACCATAAATACACGAAAAGAACATGATACGGCAAATACACCGGTTATAAAATGTTCGAGAAAAAATTTACTTAATAACATATCATCAAAGTGATCAATTAGTCTAAATATTTGTATTATTAATTCCATTTATCATTTTTTATAGAAGCAAGGATAACAAACACCGCTCAGTACGCCTGTAGATCTTTTTAGATTAAAATAAAAAATAAAATGCAGATAAGATATCACACCTAAGGACTAAGATAGAGAACGCCTCGTTCAGGAAAAGAACATCCAGTTCTCGAATTAAACCCAATAAATACATTTTGATCAAATAAAACTAACAATAAAAAACAGTTTAAAAAGAAAAATTAGAAATCATAGTCTGTAACTATAGAATTATCAAAGACATTATAAAGTTTCGAATAAATGAATAACTAAATACACTTTCAGGTGCGTATATTTTCTTTTCGTACGCATGCGGTTATTATATTATATATTAGCATAAACAAAATTTTAATACTAAAGAATATTTAAATAACTCTCGCTTACATTTTAATGACTTTCTTCAAATTGTGGAGATGCCATTGACTATTTTTTCAAAGTAGTCACAGCAAAACATTATGTTAAAAATCAAAACTTTCGTAAAATTAAATAGTTTATTTTCATAATTTTTATATTGTTAAAAGAACTCAGAAACGAAAATTTGTTTTTTATTACAATAAAAAAATATTTGTCATATAATATTAATAATAACGTTAAAAATACCGTTTTCAAATCGAAATCTTTACAGCAAATATAAGCTAATAAAGCTCCAACGAAAACAAATATAATAACTTACCATAATCACTTAATAATCATGCAGAACAAATATACAGTCCGCAAATCTTATCCGACACCAGTCTGTCACCAAAGAGCGCGATGGTCCACTGAATTTGACATAAATTTCTTTCGTCAGAAAGCGTCAAATTTTTCGTAATAATTCGGAAATTTTCCCCGAAAGCACTGCACTGAGGTGATGACCACGTGATGTCTGCGCGACGGGTTGCTGGCAACTGAGTTGCTTGAACTCGGATGCCTCGGTGCGTGTTGGATCACCTGTTACCGCTGCCTTATGGTTCAGAAATTGTTTACTAGTTTTTGAGATTATGTATGGCTTGCTTGTGACGTTGAAGCCTAGCACTCAAATAATATTAGTATATTTATATGATGTACATTATTTGCGTATAAAAAATGGCACAACCTCGCATTTGTTTAGAAAAGAGGTGAAAACCAGCACACATCCCTTACTGGTAAGTGAATGTCGTGACCCATAGACATCTACATCTATCCTTGATTACGAATCAAAATGCAGATGCGTTGACACCACTGAAGACTAAGAAGAAATGCCACGTTTCGAGTAAAAAGATTCTGCAGTTGCATATTTACGCTGCAGCTTCAGTATATTTTATGCTGTTATGCTTCCCCGGTGGAGCTACTATTGCAATGTAGCTGCAACATCTCTCTACCATGTATGACTTGGAAATATCATATTTTATAGTTGGTTAGTTCGTAGGAAGTTTTTTTTAATTCAATTACTAAAAGTCAGTGCTTGAATACCATCTCACCAGATTGTAAGTGGGCATGCAGCTGAACATGGTAAAACACTGACCTATCTTAACAAAATAATTTATTACACAAAAAAACGCTTATTCACAATTGCCTTGAAGACATCCACATTGTACTTGAATGGAAATAAATATGTTGGCAACTTATTCCACTGCGTTAAAGGAAGTCGTTTGGTTCGAATGCGTGGTATTATAATTGTCAACATAAATAAATTTTCAGTATCAGCCCGGAGTCCGGAAGTTGACGATGTTTCACCCTCGTACCTCGGAAATTACATATAGCCGTTGGTCTTGCGCCTGATCTCTCTCCAATCTTGCTTGCTGCATTTAAGCTTGCCTACGCGCTCGTGATAAAATAATAATTGAAAGTGATTTATGCTTTTAACACTGGTTTGAAAAAAACTTATGAAACTCCTGGAAAGAACCAGCAAGGAACCCAGCGGGATAATTTTTTTAAAATTTTTTTAGGATTCATTGGGTGACAAACGAGCACACAGTCAACCTGATCGTAAGTGAGTTGCTGCGGTCCATAGACATCTACATCTATCCTCGATTACGAATCAAAATGCAGATGCGTTGTCACCCGTGAGGACTAACATGGAATGCCTCGTTTGCAGTAAAAAGAGTCTCCGGTTCTCTACACTCACCATACGAAACACAGCAGCACTACTAGGATGCACTAAAAGTATCGGGAATGGAATATTTCCACTGTTCCTGTCATATTAAAATCTTTTTAATTGAAAACTCCTTGGTTTTAAAAAATCGAATACCATTTATTTATTTAAAAAAAAGATTCTCGGTCTTGTTACAAGGTTTTGTCAAACTTGTTTAGTCGTTGAGAAAATGGAATTGACTCGAGAAAATTCAAGAGCGACGATTTATTATGACTTTCGAAGTGGTTTAACACAAACTGCTGGCTTGCTGAATTTCAACGTGGACGTGTCAAGCTCAGTGATGATCTCCGTCAAGGTCGTCCAAAAACTGCAATCACCCAAGAAAACGTTGATGCTGTGCGTAAGCTGATTGAGAAAAATCAACATGTGACATACCGCGAAATTCAGGCAACTTTAGACATTGGAATGAGTCAAATACAAATAATCTTGCATGAACGATTAGGTGTAAAAAAAGTTGTTTTCCCGATGGATACCGCATTCGCTCTGTGAAGAGCAAAAAGCGTCTCGCGTTACTTGGTGCGTCAGAACTCTCGAAAGATTCCACGCAGGATCCTCAAATGCTGTATACTAGATCGTATCAGGTGACGAATCCTGGATATACGCATACGAACCCGAAACAAAAAACCAGTCACGAGTTTGGGTGTTCGAAAATGAGTTATAGCCAACAAAAGTTGTTCACGGAGTGTTGCAAAAGAAATGGTGGCCACATTTGTCTCCATAACCGGCCATATTACGACTGTTCCTCTTGAGGGACAAAGAACGGTTAACACAGAATGGTATGTTAGCATTTGTTTGTCACAGGTCATTTTTGAACTCCGTAAAGAGAACTGCAACCGCCGCATCATCCTCCATCACGCCAATGCAAGTTCTCACACCGTACACAGAACAAAAGAGTTTTTAGAGCAAGAAAACATATAGTTATTAGACCATCCGCCGTACAGCCCGACCTAAGCCCTAATGATTTCTATACTTTCCCTAAAATAAAGAATAAATTGCGTAAACAGAGATTTTCATCACCTGAAGAAGCTGTACGGACGCCTACAAAACGGCCATTTTGGAGACCCCAACTTCCGAATGGAATGGTTGCTTCAACGATTGGTTCCATCGTATGGAAAAATGTGTCACATTTTGCGGAGAATACTTCGAAAAGCAATAAATACTTTTTTAAATTGTAGTGTTGTGTCACTTCCTTGATTCCCGAAATTTTCCTCGTAATCTACTTTTTTACGCTGGTACCCTGTGAGAAAGAGCCGTGGTAGCTCAGTGGTTAACGCCCGCTGTAAATATAACAGAACGCGAGTAACCCGGGTTCGATCCCCGCCGGCACCAATGAAATTGTTAATTGCAATTTTAAGTGCTGATTTACCATGTGCTCGGCGGTGAAGGAAAACATCGTGAGGAAACCTGCATGTCTGAGGAATAAGAAAAAAAATATTTCGAAGACATTTGAAGTTCGTCAACACGCATTTGGGCAGCGCGGCGGACACTTCCTTGCCCTAAACCCTCTCAGAAATGAGGGGAGGCCTGAGCCCAGCAGTGGGACGTATATAGGCTGTAACTTAACTTAACTTAACCCTGTGAGAGCATGGTCCTTCTCCAGTCAAGCCGTCCCATTCGTGCTTACTATAACTACAAAATGGCTCTGCCACGTATAAAATTTTATAAGTTCTAATATTAAACATGAAAATATTTAAAAACAGCATGGTACTGATCACCTCATTCCCAGAGGTTATAATCAGTAATATACTATCTAACCTACCTTTTTGATATAAGGATAGATTCGGAGTTAGACCCACCAGCAATATCAGTGACAAAGAGCCTTAATAATTCAACACACGAAACTAACGATTGGTTCTTTCTTACAAATATTGACGTTTCTAGAATTTAAACTTAACATCTGCGAGGTTATAACTTCTAAGACACATTATTACTAATTCCAAAATTTATAAGTTATCTGACTAATGTTGTTTTACTATTAACAGCTAAGTTTTGACCGTAGGATCAGTTCAATCTGAAGCCAACTGCTTCATAATATTATGTGATTGTTGTCTTCTACCAGATACGAAAGTGTCAAGTAGGTATCGTGCATTATAAGTGCAGTCAAACATTTAACACATGCAGTATTTGGGTTAACTATACTTGCAAAATGTTCAATGACTGACGCGTTTAATAAAATAATGGCTTTAGAATACTAATTGGGTTGCCTCGCTAATGAAGTGCCTCGGAAATGTTTGCAAAGACTGGTATTTACTGCTTTTTAGCAATAATACGAAGAGTTGCCCCACTGATGCGTCGTGTACGAGACACTTCTATTATCCTTCTGAGTACTGTCTAACTGCCTGATTATATGACGTTGGAATTTAGTACACATGGGATGCAGACCCGTATTTATTCTATTTTATTATTTCTGTGTTCTTTTTCACTATAGAAACGATAACATAACATCTAAAATGAAGAAAAAAACATAATATTCATTGAACTTAATTTTTTAACCTTTTACCTTGCATTTAACTCAATTTATGAGCAAGAGAAAAGCTTCTTCAACGGTCACATCATTCCAATACCAATTATTATCGATGATTCTCGCAGTTGTCCTAGACTATATTACAACAAAATAAAAAAAAAACTTCGAGCACGGCTCAATCAATTATAGACGAATAAATAAACGAGAAGACATCGCGTCAAGGCAGCTTATCGGCAATAAAGCACATCCGATGCTTTTACAATTTAGATGCGCAGAATCTATAATTTACACTGGTAAAAATGTTGTTAAACATCGATATGGTGTAAAGCACCGACGCTCCAGGAAGTCTGCTGTCAGTGAACATGTTCAAGATCGTCCACGCCATCACATCAGATTAAATAGACCAAAAATCCTCGCAAAAGAACACAGATTTCTACCAAATATGTTAACCGAGGCTATTGAATTTTAAAAAAAAAACATCCTAATTTCAATAGAGAAGATGGATGGGTACTACCGTCTGCTTGGAATCCAGTAATTAATAAAATTAAATCCAAACCCAAGCATACCACTGTACCCTTGCATAGATTTAAAACTGCTGTAAGCTCGTTCTGCGTAAATCTGACCAAAAATTAATATTCAAAAGCTGAAGGTAGCCGGGACATCTTCAAAAGATAAAATTAAATGTGAAAAGATCGGACAAATTAGTTTAATGGTAAAAAGGTAAAATATCATTTATTTTAATACCGGCCCCAATAACGATAACAAATAATAATGTAGGCTATTACTTAACTTTTATACTATAAATTATTCGAGGTAACGCTGTATCCCAGCTTTCATATTTTACATTTTATTATATATTTATCAAACACAAAATCGCAATAAATCCATTGGAGTTTCAAACTAGTTGTCTGTCAACCCTACCGTTACTAATTAGGCACAATTTTCAGGACTAACACGCCGGGCCTGCGCAATACCCATTAATTAAACTGAGTCAGTTACGCGGCCGCTTGTCAAAGATAAAAGTGATATTGTATTTGAAAGAAAAACAATTAGAGCAAGTAATCTTGGATTTCTATCATACATATACATTGTATTTTTATAGAACTTATGAAATAATATTAAGAAATATATTCTGTAACTGTTTAATTGAACAGAACCAGAGTATGAATCCTATTTAACCGCAAAAAGGTGTAAGACAGGGTGAAGTTATATCCCCGAAACTCTTGACCGTTGAGACGTTTTCAAGCTATTGAGTTGAAAAAAATAGGGTTGTATTAAATTGAATTTTTGTAGTTAATTATAAGAAACATAACTAAAATAATAATTAAAATTATAATATTTACGATTGATACTAATTATATACAATATAAAAAAATTAAATTAAATAAGGTTACAAACGAGCACACAGTTCACCGGATGGTAAGTGGATGCTGTGGCTCATAGATATCTATTTATTATCAATTGAGAATCAAAATGCTGATGCGCTGTCACTCCTGAGGACTGAGATGGAATGCCTCGTTTCCAGCAAAAAGTATCTCCAGTTTTTAACACTACAATTACATTACACTAACAATACTAAACACAGCAGCATACGCTAGCAGCTACTATTTTACACTGGTATTCTGTGAGAGCGCGGTTCTTCCCTGATCGAGCCTACCCATTTGTGATACAACCAAATAGCTGCAAAGTGGCTCTACCTATTAAATCATACTGTACGTATTAAATCAACGTATCTACGTTAATGGTGAACACACCGATCACCACCAATTTGCCCACAGTTTAGTTACGTATATAGCCGAACCGCTGGAGGACCGCACTATGCTCAATAACCTAAATAGTGTCTCCAAACGGAAAGGTCTTAAATAAACCTAAACAACGACGAAGGTCATTTGTAACATCAATTCCACAGCAATGCCGGTAATTGTTATCAGCACTACCCTCGAAGTTATTTACAAAAGTAAGTATACATAACTTAAGACAAATTGTCTGACAAGGTAGGTCCAACTTCGACTGAAAGGTCATTCGACGGATTCAACACGGCTGGACAAGGTTCGGGAGATTACGACACATCTTCTCGTAACGTGTACCTCTAAACTTGACAAAGAGACAACCAGCAAGTACAACCGGTGTTGTCAGTGATGACAAATAGTTTCGAGACGTGGACCTTCACTGCTGGTTGTATACGTAGCTGTGGGGGAGGGGTATAGTCAAAGTTTCTCTGGGTGATATACTTCGTAATGAGGATATCCGCAGTAGAACTGGAGCAGCTGACATAGCCCAAAGGAGTAAGCTAAAGTGACAATGGACCGGTCATATAGTTCGAAACACTACCGCTACGAGCAACCGATGGTGAAGAAAGGAAAAAAAATTCTTAATTTTTTTTTCCGTCTCATAATTTTCTAGTCTTAGTCTCGTTTTATAATTTTCTATAGAATTTTAATGTAATAATTTTTGAACTAAACAGATCATTGTTCTAAATAAAAAATACAAATATGTGAATTTATGGTAAGGAGTAAAGACAAAGAAAGGATGCAAAATTCTCTTTTTTTTCATACGTAGTAAGAACTGATTTCATGAAGTGATTTCATAAACCGCTTAGCCAAATTATCAACCATCAAAGATACTCCCACACACATAACTTTCAAAATAATGCAATTAAGAATTCAAATAACAAGGCCAATGGTTAAAAGAGTAATTAAAAAAACTTGACTGCGTGTAAAGTTTTTTGAATGTCACTTCCATGACTAGTACGTATCTTACGACACCCCATATGTTAAAATCTATTAAGCCGTTCAAGCTACACAGAACTACTGTTATTTAGCAGTAGCACGTTTTAAACACATGGTAGAGCCATGCTGTAGTTATTGTAGTGCTATATTATAGTTGTAGTACGAATGAGTCAGCTCAACCGGGAAGGACGAAGGTCTCACAGAATACCAACGTAAATAGCTACTTAATATTTCGTATAGTAGGTGTAAAGGAACTGGAGACACTTTTACTGGCAATGAGGCATTTCTTAGTCGTAGTATCTTAGACACAGGAGTGACATCACATCTGCATTTTGATTATTAATAGAGAATAGATATAGATGTCTTTAGGCTACAGCATCCACTTACGATCCGGTAGACTCTGTGTTCGTTTCTTTATTTGACTCCATTTATTGTTAAAGAATTAAATAGTGCGTATTCCGTATTAAACAGAAATGACTATGAACGAAAGTTTCATCGTCGGTATCGATGTAACGCGACGCGGTTGAAACCAGTCATCGTTAATTCATACCGCGCTCTGTTTCCCTGGCAACGTGCTGGCTGTTTTGCTTTTGCTTTCTGTTGCGTTTAAAAATCTAAAACTACATAAAGACGATAGTTTTAGCACACATTACAGTATAAGACACACAAGTTAGAGCAGGTTTTTACATCTTCTTACCACCATAATGTTATCTTCTACATGGTAGAGTCACACTGTAGCTTTAGTATGGCTGCAATAGTAATAATTATTAATTACAATTTTAAGTACTGATTCACCACGTGCTCGGCGGTGAAGGAAAACATCGTGAGGAAACCTGCATATCTGAGGAATAAGAAAAAAAATATTTCGAAGACATCTGAAGTTCGCCAACACGCATTGGGGCAGGGCGGCGGATACTTCCTCGCCCTAAAAACCCTCTCAGAAATGAGGGGAGGCCAGTGCCCAGCAGTGGGACGTATATAGGCTGTAACTTTTACTCTTGACCGAGAAATGACCACCCTCAAACACAATACTAGCGTCAAAAAGTAGCATAACACTGCTGTATTGTATACTGTGAATGACGAGAATCGGAGAGAATCGGTCGGAAATCGGAGTGACAACACATTTGCATTTTGATTATGATCTATAAAGTAAGTGAACGATGTAGTCTAAAGGCACCTACAGATCACAGCTTTCACTTCCTATCACCGTGGTGTGTGTGTGCTCTTCACCTGTATACTTTTTTTTCACCCGTATTATTGACTTATTAATAGTTATTACGAGGTATTTTACGCGTATGAAGGCATGTAGGGTTTAGATTTAATCTTACCTTACCTTGCGGAAATGTGTATAAAACCATAGAGTGGAATGTGAGGGGATGATATTATCGTTATATAAAAATATACTAAGCTCTCCTACTAAATATTTTAACGAACTACAATGTGGAAAAAAATTGAAATCAAATTTCGTAGAAGCCTGCGCGGAGAAATTTATCTAATTGATATTCGAACGGACGCGAGTTGTGTACCGTTGGCATTGAATTATTAGGTGATTATGTAAAGATGATAATACAAATGCAAATTTAACTTGAGTCGAAAAAGCAAGCATGACCCCGGTCGCCAAATATTAATTCAGTTTTTCATATTATGGTTTAAGTTTTAGTTTTAAAAGTGGAAAGAACGCCTTACACAAAGTTTATTAACCAAATTGGCGATATATTGTAATTTGGCCAAATAAAGAGTACTCTTAACCGACGAACATCTTTGCGTAGGTATATAAATGTAAAGAGGACAAGAGAGGTGTATCAGGATCATGCCAAATGGAAGATAGTAATCTCTGCCTACCCCTCTGGGTGACTGGCGTGAATGTTTTTTTTTGTTTTCTTATTCTGTTTCTGCAGTGATGATGATGATGTCGTCGTTTTTTCTTCATCTTTATTAATCCATGTGAAACCACCACTGAGGCGGAATCCCTTCTGACATCTTAGAACTATTAGCTTTTTAACCGATGTCAAAAAGAAAGAGGTTCACAGTACGAGTGCACGTTTTTTTTTAATTTTGGTGCGCGAAATCTTCATCAATCGTTTACCGATTTTAATGACTACCTTCTTATTAAATGGTTTTTCACATAATTGAAGGTCTCATATAAATTTGAAAAAATTATTCAACTCCTAATGGTGGAAAAATAGGGGATGAAATTTTAAAGGAACTAGTTATTCTAGTTGTTACCTAGAACTCGGGCTATTTTTTAATCCACTCAAAAGCGTCCAAAGAGTAAAATTTTAACTTTAAAGTCCCGACTTCAGAAACTAATATGAGGAAATTATTTGACTCTTTTTAGATTTTTATTGTCCGCTTGTCCTTTGTATTAAAAGTTATATTTTGTGTGTACTTTTTTGCTGTTTGTATTTGTAAAATAAATATATTTCTTTCCTCCTTATGTATTTTTGTCGTTCTATCGTTCTTCTTTCTTTCATAAAAGCTGGGACTCATCCTGGGAAAGGAGTGGAATAGTTTGTCAACATTTGTCTTTCCATCCGAACACAACCCGACGTCTTTAAGGCAAGTCAATCGACGGATTCAACTCGGCTGGGCAGCGTTCGGGAGACGATAATACATGTTCTCGTCAGATATACTTCATAACCTGAAAACGAGATTGTGCTACCAGTGCGTGTTGCCAGTGATGACTTATGGATCTCAGACGTGGTTGTGGTGGTCTTTACTGGTAGCCATACGAGGAAGCTTAAGGTCGCTCAGCGAGCTATGAAGAGGACTATGCACGGGATTTATATGCGTGATAGACTTAAAAATGAGGATATTCGTAATACAGTAACTGAAAAGTAGCCCAACGGATTAGTAAGCTGAAGTGGCAATGGCGAAGTGTAATGCAGCTCTCTACTAGATGGAGGGACGACCTGGTAAGACATGCGGTAAGTCGATGGATGCAGGTGGCTTAGAGGCGTGCTTTGTGGCACTGCTTCAGGTTGGCCTATATTCAGCAGAGGACGTGTGAAGGGCTGTAAGATAATTAAAAAACAGGCTTATAATAAGCCGTAATAGCTGTGGTCGCTCAGATGATTAGCGCACGCTGTAAATTTCACAATACGCTAGCAAACCGGGTTCGATCCCCGCCGGCACCAATGAAATTGTTAATTGCAATTTTAAGTTTTGATTTACCGTGTGCTTGGCGATGAAAGAAAATATCATGAGGAAACCTGCATGTCTGAGAAATAAGTAAAAAATATTTCGATACATGTAAAGTTCGCCAACACGCATTGGAGCTACGCGGCGGACAATTTCTTGCCCTTAAAACCTTTTGAGAAATGAGCGGACAGGCCTGTGCCCATGAGTGGAACGTATATTTTTTTTTATAGAAGAGGGGGCAAACGAGCATGCGGCTCACCTTATGTTAACTGATTACCGCCGCCCATGATCAACCGCAACACCAGGGGAATTGCAAATGCGTTGCCGGCCCTTTAGAAAGGAGTACGCTTTTTTCTTGAAGGTCCCGAAGAAACAGCGTTGGCGATAGCACGCAGCCTTGTGGAACACCAGCATTAATAGGCTTGCAATCGGAGCTTGCACCGTCTACAATGACCTTGATGCTCCGATCTGCAAGAAAGCTGGTGATCCAATCGCACAATTTCTCGGGAAGCCCATAGGAAGGGGGCTTCGAAAGAAGCGCTTTGTGCCAAACCCGATCGAAGGCCTTCGCAATGTCCAAACTAACGGCCAATGCTTCCCCCTTGGACTCTACTGCCTCCGCCCATCTGTGAGTTAGGTAGACCAGAAGATCACCAGCTGACCGACCACGGCAAAAACCGTATTGGCGGTCACTAATCAGCTGGTGATCCTCAAGGTACCTCATGAGCTGGCAGTTTACAATGGACTCCATTGTTTTGGAGAACAAGGAGGTGATGGCGATAGGCCGGTAGTTGGACGGGTCTGAGCGGTCGCCTTTTTTTAGGGATCGGGTGGACGAAAGCCGTCTTCCATGATTTTGGGACTACGCCTAGCGAGTAGGAGTACCGGAAAAGACGCGTTAAAACCGGTGCCAACTCTGGAGCACACGTCCTCAGCACAATTGGGGGGATTCCGTCAGGCCCACTCGACTTGTGGATGTCCAGGGAGAGGAGTGCTTTGCGAACCGAGCGCTGTGTGAACTGCACTTCCGGCATGGAGCACTCACACCGCGAGATGGTCGGTCATCGAGAGTCGAGTTGGACGCAAAGAAAGAGCCTAGAAGATCGGCATTCTCCTTCGCGGTATGGGCCAGTGGGTCGTCCTCCCTGTGCCGAGATGGAAGAGATGGCTGACAGAAATAACCCTGGACAGCCTTGACGAGAGACCAGAATGCACGGGTTTCAGAAGGAAGACGAACTAGTTTCTCGCCAATTCTGCCTATGTGCTCTGACTTTGCCTTGGCAATGACTCTTTTGAAGGACCTAGAGGCGGAATTATACTTCTTTTTTAGAGCGCTGGTGTTTACATCCCGGGACGCTGATGCGTCAGCCCAGGCTTGGTAGCACTCCTGCTTATAGCATGATGCTATTTTACAGGAGCGACCAAACCATGGCTGAGATTTGCCTCGAATGGGCACCACAGAGGAAGGAATAAAAAGTTCCATACCCTGAAGTACCACATCAGCGATAGAATCCGCAACAACGTTGGGATCGTCCGGCGAGAAGCAAACCCGCCCCCAAGGGTAGGATGCAAAGAAAGACCGCATCCCATCCCAATCGGCTGACCTATAGTGCCAAACACGGCGGCAGCCTGCAGAATGCAACTGCGATTTCAGCGTGAGTGGCACCACACTCCGAACAAGACAATGGTCCGAGGAGCCTAAAGGGGCGTCGACGGAAATCTGATAACCATCCGGGTGAGAGGTCAGCAGAAGGTCAAACAGGGAAGGTGCATGATCCTCCACATCTGGAATCCGCGTAGGCGAAGTAACCAGTTGTGTCAGACCATATGCCAAGGCAAAATCATGAACAGATCTCCCCGCATGATCGGTAAAACGTGAACCAAGCCATTCGTCGTTAAAGTCGCCGAGGATCAAGATCTCTGTGGAGGAGATCTGCTGTAGCAACGAATCTGTAGCCATTTGGACGTGGTCGAAGAGTCGGTTTGTTTCGGCATTACCGCTATGGGACCTATAGAGGCACCCGTAGACGCGCGGATGGTCGTCGCTGTCTACGCGTAGCCAAAGGATGGATAGGTCCGAACCTTCAAGTATGCCGAGGCGTCGAGAACAGATGTCCTCTCTGACGTAAACGCAAACTCCAGCCCGAGGCACAAAGGAGTGTTCCAGTTTGTACCCCGGGTAGGAGAGATACGAGACATCAGCCGGAGAGGACACCTGTGTCTCGGTCAGAAAGAGCAGAACCGGCCTCGCCGTCTCGAGATGGTAGTGGACGGCGTTTAGGTTAGAGTGAAGTCCCCTGATATTGCAGAAATTCACGGACAGCGTGGCAGGGGTCGCCTTGGTCTTGTTGCTCCGTTTGCCCCGAGCAAGTGCTGGTACCCTCCTGGGGTAGTCTATCATCATTTAATTCCGCTACCATGTTGATGGGGGGGGGGATTTGGGCCTCCGGCCACCTGCACTCACCAGACGAAAGGCGGAAGCAGGGCTTCCACTTTACGCCGGTATTCTGTGAGGTCGTGGTATTACCCCGGTTTCAACCGGCCCATACGTACAACAGCAAGGCTGCCGCGTGGCTCTGCCACTGTTAAAATTATAGGACGTAACTTTAATTTTAGGCTTATAATAATAAGAAAAAACTTTGATATAAACCGTATTATACAACAATGTAATGAGATAAATTCAGTCGTAATTAAAACGGTGTCATTGACTCGATCCCGGCTTTTTGTATAGTGTTGTGTGTGACGTTTCCGAAGTTCCGGTTTACGGTGGCTTCTTGTTTGGACACTTTTACTTTCTCATCTTAAGTCTCCGCGTGAGTAGGTCAGAGGTTATGTCAGTGTAGTGTAACTCTAGTCGGTTAGTCGTGTGTAGATTAAACAATTATGTACATTTATTAGAAATGTATAGCGTACGCTACGCGTTAAAGATTTTTTTACGAGTGAGGAATTGATGTAAAACAGTAGTAGGAGTAACTTTGCTGGGAATTATTTGCTGGTAGTAATCGCTCTGCAACTGAGTTTTTTTTAATTAAGATAATATTTTGTGAAAATTAATATATATCTCTTTTTTATATTAATCTTAAATATAATATTAATATAAAAAAGATATCGGGTTATTATTGATACTAGAGCATATAATAATACCACGAAATCGAACCTAAAACACATTGCTTTCATTCTTAAAAAAGCGGGAAGCCATAGTGCAAAGGAAACTTTTTGCGGAAACCTTAAATACTTTATTCCAAACGAATCTAAAGTAGTGGTTATCACTGGGAGTAGTGGTTCTGGGATTAGTGGTGACGAGGTAGTGCAAGTAATTGAGAAAAGGCGAGAGAAGAGAGAAGTGCTCTTAAACCTATGTGAGGCACATCATTTTACTTTATTACGCGGATCTGATCTAATTCATTTTTAAACATCTTTAATACAAAAACCCTTTTCTTTTTAAATGTATCTTTTTTGAGTGCTAAAATTGAAATTATCAGTTTAGATAATGTTGATAGGATTCGCACTGCTCACATCTTTCAATATTTAAAATTTTGTTATGTATTGCTCGATTTTTGCTATATATACCGGTCAATTTTCACCCACTATGACAACATCGAATTATTATGAAGCTATCAATTATTTTATTTTATATAATAAAGTTGACAAACGAGCACACAGTCCACCTGATAATAAGTGGATGCTGTGGTTAATAGCCACCTACATCTATCCTCGATAAAGAATCAAAATGCAAATGTGTTGTAACACCTGAGGACCTAGATGAAATGCCTCGTTTCCAGTAAAAGGGGTCTTCTGTTTTCTTCAATCACCACACGAAATACAGAAGCATTAAGCTGCTATTAATTACTACATTTTTATTTTACGCTGGTATTCTGTGATAGCATGGTACTTACCCGGGTGCGCTGATCCATTCGTGCTACAACTATATATACTTGCAACATACCACGTATTACCACACTCATGATATGTTTTTACAGCCTGTAATTAACTTACTGCTGGACACAGGTGTAAGTGGGTATATAGCGATTACTCTGCTTCACTGCTTTAATTACTTATTGTCAGAAATATCATGTCCTTGAAATATTATAGTATCTCTAAGCTATGCAGGATTCCTGACAATTTTGTGACTAGTGCAACTTAGAGTTGCAATCAATAACTTCATTAGAGCTAGCGCAATTCAGTCTAGGTTTCGTACTGTGAAATTTACTCAAAAGATGCTATATATATATATATATATATATATATATATATATATATATATATATATATTTAATAGAATGAGATAATGGTTAGTAGCCACAAAAGCACCTGTGTACCAAGACGTGGAGTACTCACTCGTCCACAATTTGTGGCACAGGCATCTCTCGGTGCTTAACATTTTGAGTAAATTCCGTACAAAACCTAGACCGAATTGCGCTACTATATACATCATTATATATAATATAAAATATATAAAAAAAACAAAAAATAAAAAATATATTTTTGAAGTGAAAACTTCTTTAGCGGCGTTGTACACTTTTTTTGTAATGGGTAAAAAATGTTAAACTCGCGTCAGGACACGTGACCTGATCGAAAACTCGTAAGACGGACGGCGTAGGAGAGGAAGTATCCCACTCTCTTTCTACGGCGCGGCGAAAATGTATGCCTACGCCTGCTGTGTCGTTTAGGCGGCGCGGGGCACTTGCGCGAATGTAATATAAATTGTCATCTTTGTGTACGATAGCGCAATAAATAAATACTGTATTCTACCACATAAATGATAGTACTTTTATACTGATAATTAAAGCAATTCGTGCAAAATTATTCCCTAACCATTCCAAAATATCAAAAATGCACAAAGTTAATATTCAAGTTTTCAAATCTGCCGGCACTCCCGGAGTGCAACCCGTCGTTTTTTACTTAGAAGCTTCTCCTTGACTACAATTCCACCTGTTGATTAGTTGTGGTTAAGCCCTATACCAGAAAAAAACATAAAAGAGAAATACTTTATTTTTCTATGTTAATTGAATTACATTTTTTTAATATGATTTACTTAATTATTCTGTACGTTTGCTTGTCAGTAAAATCCTCCTAAACGGCTGGATATTGATGAAATTTTTCACATGTGTTAAAATGGATACCTGGATGACTTGGATTCACATTTAGACCCGATAGGTGGAGCAGTGGCTAAGATTTAGAAATCACCTGTGCGAAGCCGGGGCGGATCGCAGTTTGAATATAAAAGGAAAGGAATGAAACTAAATGCATTCGAAATGTACAGTCCTATAGATGTGCACAAAAAATAAATTTGTATGTGCATGTCAGTGGTGTTAAGACAGATAAAATAAAGTGTAAATGTGCAATTTTTCCATAGAAAACAAACTAATTAAAGAGAAGCATTCTGACCCCGTTAATGGCTCCATGTGCTAAGATCCCTTGCCCTGCCTGCAGTGGAAAATATGAAAAAGTCATGCAATAAGTTAAAATACACACATTTTCAATAGAAAACAATTAAACCAAGTAAATCGAAACAATTATACGTGGTAGAGCCATGCTGCAGTTATATTAGTAGTATAGTTGTAGCACGAATTGGTCGGCTCGACCGGGGAAGAACCACGCTCTCACAGAATACCAGAGTAAAATAGCAGCTTAATACTACTGTCTTTCGTATGGTGAGAGTAGAGAACCGAAGACCCTTTTTACTGGAAACGAGGCATTCCATCTTACTCCTCAGGGGTGACAACGCATCTGCATTTTGATTCCTAATCGAGGATAGATGTAGATGTCTATGGGCTACAGCCACCACTTACCATCTAGTGGACTGTGTGCTCGTTTGTTATCCTGTCCTATAAAGAAGCATTCTGATCTTGTTCAGGGCAGTATCTGCTAAGATCCCTTTGTTTTGCCTGCAGTGGAAACTGTAAAAAAGTCATAAAAAGAAATCTTAGTGTGGTTTCCACACAATTAGGATTCAAACACAGGCAAGACCAGGCTAATTGAATCTACCACGCTATCAGTTATCGAAATGTTAATGTGCTTGACCATTAACTTTTCGCATCGCAACATCAGTCGAGAGCGACAAAATTAATTAGCAATCGGTGGACTTCCTCCTATCGCTACTTCGACGCCATTTGCACAACACTTCACTAATCCGTTTCATTTGTTCATTTCTAATCAATTTTTGATCTAACAGAATTATTCGCTCTATTTTTTCTCTTTAATTTTTGCAATTGGCTTTGCTAATGTAAATTAATGTTTGATGTTATTTGAAGATTTAGTTGAGTATTTGAGATAAAGAAAGAAAGAAAATATTTATTTCGCTACATAGGGACAGTGCCATATTGTACATAATACTTTCTTATTTTGATTGTTATTAATAGTAAAGTATTAGACCTTGCCGAGCGTGACGAAAATGTGTCGCACTCAACATTTGAGTTTGGTTCTCTTTCGAGTAGTTTGAGCAGTTTTAAATCCTACATCAAAATATTAATAAATTTTAAACAAATTCCTACAGCAAATAAAAAACAATAAACACAAGACTAGACTAGACTCTACATAACCTGTGATCCGATTATTAAGCTTAAAATCTAAACGACAATAAAAGAACATATGACACCATCATTACTAATGAATAATTACAACATAATAATTTGAATTTTCTATTTGATCCCCGCCGGCTAAATGTAATCGTTAATGACAATTTTAAGAACTGGCATTTTAATTTTGACCCGCCCTGGCTCCACCTGGATAAAATCTATTAAAGTGGCGTTAGTTAGAGTTGAAATTATTATAAATATTACGTCAATCTTACAGAATACCAGCGTAAAATAGCAGCTTAATGCTCTCGTTTTCCGTATGGTAAGTGACCCAGAGAATGGGAAAACATTTTTTCTGATAACGAGGCATCAGTTCATTAGTCATCATGGTTCCTCTACATTTTGGTTCTTAATGAAGGACTGATGTAGGTGTCTATAGACCACTGTTTTCATCTACCATCAGGTGAACAATGTGCCCGTTTGTCACCCTTATTGTATAAAAAAATCGCCTCCAAGCATGACTATTACGGTCCCTGCTATTGAAAAATATTTTCAATAGTGGACCATTTAAATAAAGACAGAAAGAAAAAAGAACACAAGAAAAAAGCAGTGATAGTAGCCTTTAAAGACAGGTTTGAATCCGCCATTGTTGTAAACCGCTCCGCTCCTAACCACCATTTTAAATTTACCGTGAGTGGTTATTTAATAAAAAATAGCATTATAATTTCTTATATTTACGCAAATACTACACATTGAATAAAATAAATGTTACGTATTTATAGCGGAGAGTACCATGCTCCCATAGAATACTATAATACATACATAATAGTACGGGGAAGTGGGCGAAGCCCGTGTAGCCACTAAAATGCCACTAACACTTGACGTGTAATTCACACGTATAAATGACAACACAGCGAATCGGGTCGAATCGACGTAATTGCTTGTATGTGTGCTCCCGGTAACGCCTATCCTCGAACAAAATAAGGTTGTCAGCCATTCTATTGTGTATTATAAATTCTATGCAAACTCCCATTTCGACATGTGTCAAAATATCAACAAAAAAGGACATTCGTTGAAGCGCAAAGATCTTAAATCAAGAAATTAAAAATTGTTTGTAAAGTTAAAATTAAACGCGATAAAATCCGTAAAATTAGTTTCATTTCGAAAACAGTTGCTAAATAATGCTGGCACAACTGACTGACTTTACGAAACTAAGACTGAACTGACTACTGGCTAGTATTGATGATCATTATTCTCTGAAGCGTAATATATTGCCAGGTTGAGTCGTCTTATATGGCAATCGAACCTCCACCAGAGATTCTTAGCACCTCCGGCCCGATGTTACCAACGGTCACCACCGTAGCTAGTAATATATACCTCAAAACTTGAAGCCAATATTGTACAACCATTGCGTATTGCCAGTGATAACTTAAAGATCGGAGACGTATTCCTTCACTGTTGGCCGTATGAGGAAGGTCAAGGTCGCCCAGCAAGATATGGTTGGGGTCTATCTATGTGATAAACTTAGAAATGAGGATAACCGCAGTGTAATCAGATTAACTAACATAGCTCAACGGATCAGTAAGCTGAAGTGGCAATGGGCCGGCCATATAGCTCGAAGAATCGACAACCGATGGAGAAGAAAGGTTCTCGAGTGGCAGCTCATACCGGTAGGAGAAGTGTAGAGCGCCCCCTCCCTCCACTAGATGGAGTGACAACCTGGTAAGACATGCTGGTGGCAATTCCTTGGGGGAGGCCTTGTGTACAGCGGTGGACTTGTGAAGGGTTGTGTTAAAGCATGATCTCTTCTGGACGTGGCTTTACCACTTGGCATAATATTAGAGATGACAATACATACACATACTTTGCTATGAGGTCTTTCTGGCTTTTGTCATAAACGACTCTTACGACACCTACGGGATAGAATGGGCCACCATTTCTCACCGATAATTTTAAACACGTCCACCACTCGTTATAATGTTTTGTAACTAATTGACTTGTAAATGCTTATCAATATATTATTATCGATGGATATTGCAACTTTCCTGTCGTATATATTTACAAAGAAATTAAAACTAAAGCAATATTGATTGAGAGACGACGGCGATTTTTGTAATTGATCTGTAACAGAATGGATCGTGGGAAACGATTTGGGAGGCCTGAATACCGATTCAATTGACCGATAAGTTACAAACGTAAATGAAATAAATAACACAAAATAAAATGTTTAATAGGTAAAACAATCCCAATAAACATTTTTTTATTTATTTAGTTAAGGAGGAAGTATGGGGGAGATTCACTCACTTTTTGTGATTGTGGGTAACTCTGTATAAACAAATAGCGTAGTCACCCATAAGACCATTCATTACAGCCTCAGAAAGTCCACTGCTGAACAGCCTCCCCATGTATTGCCTTATGGGTGAGTTTTTCTCTAGTTGCCACGCTTAGCGGGCGCGTGGTAGCTGCACATTTTTATTATTGTGAATTGTTATCAGGAAGATGCTGCTGCCCATCTCGTACGGCTTAATTCCCTCTGTCGCATCTTAGGATAACCACGGAACGACATAAGGTATTGTAAGAACCCCTGAGTTTTAAGATGAAATATCTTACAGCCTGTAAATTAACCAGCTCTGTCACAATCCAAATTACATTCTCAGCAGTCAGGTGTAGGCAACTTTATACATATGAGGTAATAGGACACCCCTGAGGACTAGAATAGGATATATTCAATATAGACTACAAGTATATCTTATTGAAAGTAATTTTTTTACTTTTACAACTAGTTCGGAATATAACATCTGCCCTAGGCAGAACCGGTAAGAAACCAAGCGGGGCTTTTTAAATTTAGAATTACTAAGATGAAAACATCTCACAGCCAGGAAATCCTATGATCATAATCAGATACAGCAGTGATTGTGGGTGCACTGGTGCCAAGCCAGACGGACTTTAAAGCATAAAAGGAAGAGGTAGCCTTCTTCTCCTTTAGCCTCTAACTTCAGTCTGTTAAAGTTCACAGTTGGGCATTGGCTTCTTCCGTTGTGTGAAGAATTGCACGTGTTGGTGGTCGTAGTTCCAATAGTATTTTGACACTACTTCTACTTCTAAAGTAAACAAAATATATCATTATCTACTGATTTTAGTAAATGAAATGGTTATACCGTGTTTAACAATATCCGCTACCCCATATTATCAAGTGAGCGCAGGAGATGAGTATCAGTGTCTTCCTAATAAAAATAAAAAACTTGCGGTTACAAGCGTGTTTGCCATGAGTGGCAACTATGGCAAATATCCCCCGATGCAAACTATGTGGGAGGCCTATGTTGAGCAGTGGACCTAAATAGGCTGTAATGGTAACGGTAACAGATATCTATTGGAAAACATAAGGTATTTTGACATGTCTCAAAATGCCTTTTACGACGCTTTGGAGGTGCAATAATGTGATAGTTACTCTAACGTTACCAGCATGGGCTACTATCACCTAGTGAACTCGACATTCTGAAAAAATTTTTTTCTTTTACATTTACATTATTGACATTTATTTGACATGTTGACATTGATACTGTGCACCGTGATGGATGAATGGATACTGCAAATCATAGTCTTACATTTATTATATTAGAACTTACAATAATCCTCGTCTAACAGTTATAATTATTAACAATCAGATTATTTATATAATATACAATACCGAAGGTTAGCGTTTAGATTATGTCATTATGTCATTAAGTCTTTGTACAAAAATATTTCTTGTGCAATAAAAAAATTCATATCTGTAATATTGTTTAAGAAGGTATAGTCACGCTGCAACTATTTTATGGTTTTGACATGAATAAATCGGGTCCGGTGAAAGACCACACTCTCACAGAATACCAGCGTGAAATATCGGAATAATATGCTGTGTTTGCATGGTGAAGAGAACGTCCAGAGAACCTGAGATCTTTTATCACTTGTAACGGTGCATTCGATCTTAGTCTTCGGACGTGACAATAACTGTATTTTGATTGTTAACTATGGATAGATGTAGATGTATATAGACCACAATTTCCACTTATCATTAAATGTGGTTGCTTGTGACCCTTATTTTATAAAAAATTACATGACATATGAACATAAACGACCAGTGTTACGTATAGAGAATCATTAAGACACTGTCAACTTTACATGACGGAAGGCTGGCGTGATGTATGTAACAAGTTTACAACTGCACCATTAGCGAAGTGCAGCGTTGATGTCGTAGCGTCTGTATGTCCCAGACGTATTACGCAACATTTTTTGTTTACATATTGATGCTCTGCGGACATTTTACTATCCAGTATCGGTTTGATTTTGTTTATTTAACCAAAAACCGAAATAGTAACAACCTTTACAAATCCCTCTGCTGGGTGCAAGCCTCTTATCATTTCTGTGAGGGTAAGGGAACGATTTTTTTTTATTGAATAAGCGTGACAAAGCGACTCATATACATTTACATTCATCCTCGATTAAGAGTCGGAATATAGATGTGTTCGGAAAAGGGTCTCCGGTTCATTACACGAACCATACGAAACACAATATCATTAAGCTGATATTTTATACTGATATTCCGTGAGAGCGTGGTCCTACCCGTTCGAGCCGACCCATTCGAGCTACTACTATAATATAGCAGTAACATGCCTTTACTACAAGTAGTGACATCTAGTAAATCATGTGGTGGCAGTGTCCAAAAGTGTTACCATAAGGTGGAATGTAAGTTAGCTTGTCACTTCCATTTTATAAAAAATTGAACACAAGTCGTCCACAACGTTAGTGCAATCACAAATTAATTCTCAGATCTAGATTTATTGCGACAATCCCTACCTATTGATAATGAACCTTTCTCCTATATCTCGCTGACATCCCGTCAGACACAGGAAGCTGAGTATACAGCCTATTATCATTTACGTCTATAATAACATACTTCCCGATTTCATCGATTATTATCTTCACAATGAGCGCAAATAATTTCGCGGCGATTTTATCACGTTTATTTATTTTGATATCTCGAATGCCTTGTAACATTCGTGGTCATAAAGTGAATTTGAGTTTTTTGCCCTCCTCTAACTGCTTCTACTTTTTTTTTTGATACGCTCGTCGTTTCTTTAACTTGGTTGTACGGTTTTTACATCTAGTAAGTAAACCGTGTAGTGTCGGTATAAGAATATCCACTTCCTCATATCGTCCCGTCGCGACGCGTACGCGATATAGGGAAATTAAAACTGAATATGAGCAACAGTATCTTCCTGATAACAACTCTTGATTATAAACAATGGTTGGCAACTCGCCTGCCAAGTGTGGCAACAGTCACATCCTCTCTATAAGGCAACCTAAAGGGGGAGACCTGTGTCTTCAGCAGTAGACTTTTCTAGGCTGTAATGGATGAATGGATAGATATACGATCTCGTATATACGAAGTGAAACGTGAAAAGTGAAACTTGCAGAAGTGAACGGCAGAGTCGGGAATGTACGCCCTAGGCGAAAGTTTATCGACTAATTCGACAATATATTAAAAATGACGACATATTGAAAATGGGCCAAATTAAAAGAACCATTATTAACTGACGAGCGTGTATATATAGGTATATGGATGTGGAGGATGCGAGGGAGGTGAGACAGGATCGTGCTAGACATGTGTCAATCATGAATCATTCCTTCGTTTGAGCTGACACACTTAAAAGGTTCATTCATCTGTTTTTTAATGTTGCGGTACAACCAATCACAAACAATTGACACAATCATTTAATCTCGTGATTGGTGTAAATTGTGAATGAGTTGAAAACCGACCGAATCCCGAATGATCTGAATTAATTGTTTTTTGTAGGGTACTATAGCCCGAAATGATCCATTTAAATGATCAATCCGAATGTACCGGTACGCGTGACGAAATGTACTAAAATGATTCGGTCACGAGAATTGAATGACTGCCACATGTCTAGATCGTGCCAAATGGCAGACCATAGTCTCTGCCTATCCCTCTGGGTGATAGGCGTGAGCGTCTGTTCTGCTCTGTCTGAGCGCAGATTTTTAGTGACCATAAGTTCTTTCTGTTTTCAGGCATCGTCCCTTCTCGTCGGCTGAAGGACGCTCTTATGCCGCCAGCGAATAGAACATATTATACATATTCACAGCGCACATATTATGGCTACAACACTAATGGTTCGGCTCAACCGAGGTAAGGCCACGCTCTCACAGAATACCAGCGTGAAATAGCAGCTCAAAGCTGTGTTTCGAATGGTGAGTGGAGAGAACCGGAGACACATTTTACTGGAAACGAGGCAATCCACCTTAGTTCCTTGGGGTGATGATGCATCTGAATTTTTGATTCTTAGTCGAGGATAGATGTTAATAAAGGATAGAAGTCTATGGTTCGCAGCGCAGCAATCATTTTTCAATTTCATTTTCATTTTTTCACTGTTTTGTAATCTTCATCAGGAGTAAGTTCTCATGGTCAAAATTAGTGAAATAAAGGTTTAACCCAACGACGTTAAGTTTTTTAGTTTTTCTTTAACAGACACAAACACAGAGAAATTACAGTTTTCATTTTGTAAACTACTTTTGTTACTTCTGTTATTAGGGTTATTTCCTCTCCGTAAATTGAACTTGGATACACATCGGGACCCCGAAAAACTATTTGTGGGCTATACAAATACCTGTAACGTGCAGAATTCGAACCCGTTCTGTATTCCCGTTGCCGTAGTCAAGTTGGGATCTCCGCCGGCACCCGTTAAATTAATCGAAATTTTGAGAACAGGTATACCCACCAAGCACTTGCCAATGAAGGAAATTATTGTGAGAAAACCTACGTGTCTGAGAAATAACATATTTTGAGAACTTGTAAAATCGAACAACATATTCTTCTTCTCACCTCTAAAAGCTCTTTATTTTCGAAGACGAAATCAAAGTTTTATTTGTTATATACTCTCTCGCAAATTAGAGGTCTGTGTCCAGAAATTTCACATTTGAATACAATCGTATACAGCCCTAAATACCTATAGGCCCAGTACCTTTATAGTAAGCATAACCTAATGATAGCAATCACACAACAAAACAACTCTAACTCTATATCATTTCTAAAGTAATCTACGTTGCATTACGCACGTGTTGCGACGCACACAATGGACAACACATCGTCAGCCCATGAAATTTGTTGCATGGTACAGTATAGTAGTTCCTAGATGGCAAGCTTTAGCTTCTTTGTGCATTGTTGTATGTACTATGACAAGATGACAGATGAATTATCTATTTATTTATTTATGCTTATTTCTATAGAATAAGGGTGAAAACCCAGCACACAGTCCACCTGATGGTAAGTGATTTCTGTGACCCATAGATATCTACACTTATCTTCGATTAAGGATCAAAACGCAGATGCGGTCTCACCCCTGAGGGCTATAACGGAATGCCTTGTTTTCAATAAAAAGGGTCTCCGGTTATCTACACTCACCATACGAAAAACAGCAGTTTTAAATTGTCATGTTACGCTGGTATCTGCGAGAGCGGTGTCTTTCCTCGGCCGAGCCGACCCATTCGTGCTACAATTATACTACTAATATAGTTGAAGCATGACTTTACTTCGTTTTACTTAATAAAAGGACTTCTATACCTTAACAAAGGATTACAAAGGGTGGACTTAAAGCCTTTTGGCATTTTCTCAATAATCCATTTATTACAATCTATCAAAGCTGAGCATAGGCCTTCCCCCATTAATTTTCTTTACATACAAAAGTTGTCGCGCTAAGTAAAATGTTTAATAAGTAAAATAATTTCAATAATGTTATTTTTTACATAAATTACACACACAGCTTTTAAAAGTCCACCGCTGCGCAGTCTCATAGTACATTGTCTCATGGGGGCGTTTACCCTATTTGCCACGTTTGGCATACGGACTGATAAATGCAGTTTTTCATTAGTTTCATCTGTTATCAGGATATATAATTTTCATCGCCATCATCACCATTACAGCAAAGAATGCCACAAAGCACGGTCTTGAGCCGGCATGCATCGACTTCATGCATGTCTTACACGGTCGTCACTCCATCTAGTGGGGGGTCGCCCTACACTTCACCTACCGGTACGAGGCTACCACTTGAGAACCTTTTTTCGAGAACCTTATTTATTAATATTTCCTGTCCTAATTTTACCCGACTTTTATTCGACCACCAAACAAGACAGCCAAATCCTGCATCTAAGAGATTACAAACACGTAATAGATTATTCCGACAAAAGAATACCGACTAAGGTAATTTTTCAATCTAAACTTTTATTCAACTTATACAATGGTGGAAAAATTTAAATTAACTTTTTTTACAAAATCTAAATTAAACTAATTAACAATCAACAACAAAACATTACATCACAAAAGATAAACAGCTAGGGAATTACAATGTGATCCGTCATGCTTTCTATTTAAATATCGCACCCAATGGCTCGACGAGATGCGCTGGGCGATCGTGGGATCTATCCAGATCGGCTTCCGATAATTGTTACCCGATAGAAGTTTTGACCCTACACTTAAAGAAATTTCAAATTAATTAACATGATATATTTTTGACACAATTTGTAATATAAAGTTATTAAAAAAAATTAAGTTAAAGTTACAGCCTATATACATCCCACTGCTGTAAACGGGCCTCCTCTCATTTCTGAGAGGGTTTCAGGTCCGCCGCGCTGTCCCAATGCGTGTTAGTTCATATGTCTTCGAAGTATTTTTTTGTTATTTCTCAGATATGCAGGTTTCCTCACGATGTTTTTCTTCGTACCGCCGAACGCATCGTAAATCAGCATTAAAGATTGCAATTAACAATTTCATTGGTGCGGGTGGGGATCGAACCCAGGTTGCTTAGCGTACTGTGAAGTTTACAGCGAGCGCTTAGCTCCTGACCTACCCCGGCTCTGAAAATAAGTGCCATATATCATCATTTATCATCATTACAGCCCTTCACAAGTCCACTGCTGAAGGGCTGTAATGATGATAAATGATGATACACGGTCCTGAGCCACCTGCATCCATCGACTTCCTGTATGTCTTACCAGGTCGTTACTCCCATCTACTCAATCAGAACCTTTCTTCCCCATCGTTATCGGTTCTTCGAGCTATATGGCCGGCCCATTGCTACTTCAGCTTACTAATCCGTTGGGCTATGTCGGTCACTCTGGTTTTATTGCGGATATCCTCATTTCTGAGTCTATCACGCAGAGAAACTCCGAGCATAGCCCTCTCCATAGCTCGCTGAGTGACCTTGAGCGTCATCATACAGCCAGCACTGAAGGACCACGTCTCAGTTCCATAGGTCATGACTGGCAACACCCAATGGTTGTACAATTTAGTTTTCAGGTTTTGAGGTATACCGGACGAGAAGATATGTCGTTATTTCCCGAACACTGCCCAGCCGAGTTGAATCCGTCGATTGACCTCTCGGTCGAAGTTGAACTTACCTAGTCGGACTATTTATCCCAGGTAAACGTACCCGTCAACAACTTCGAGCTTAGTGCTCCCAACAACTATGAGAATAGGTGTGACATGGACATTGAACATGATGTTTGTTTCGTCCATGTTCATCTTAAAACCTACCCGTTGGGAGGCACTATTGAGGTCATTGAGCATAGTGCTTAAGTCCTCCAGCGATTCTGCCATAACAACTACATCGTCGGCAAATCGAAGGTTCGATCGGAATCGCCATCGATGTTAATACCGTATCCTTTCCAGTCCAGTAGCTTGAAAACGTCATCGTAGCGGTGAAGAGTTTCAGGGATATAACGTCACCCTGTCCTACACCTCTCTGCAGTTGGATAGATTCTTACTCTGATTCTGTACTCGAATAGCCATCGCAGCCCTACTGTACAAGTACTTCAGCACTTCGATATACCGACAGTCAACTTGGCACCGTTGAAGAAACTATAGCACAGCCCATATTTCGACGGAATCAAAGACTTTCTCATAGTCCACATACGCCAGGTAAAGTGGGAGACTCTTCGGACTTCTGTACAATTTGCCGAAGGGTATGTACGTGCCCTATGGTGCTAAAGCTCTTTCGGAAACCGGCTTTTTGGGGAGGCTGAAAGTCGTCGAGCCTGCGTGCGAGATCCTCGAAAACACACCCCCAAGGGATATCGGTCTGTAGTTCTTCAAGAGAGCATTGTCACCTTTCTTGAAGAACAAAACCAAAGCACTTCTGCTCCTCGTCTCGTGAGAAGTGCCTCCATGGAGGATGGAATTAAGAGCTTCTGAAGGACTTCAAGTACCGGTTTTCCACACGTTTTCATAAGCTGCGCCGTAATTCCATCCTCGCCCGGGGACTTGCCGTTTTTAAGGTGCTGGAGAGCCATTCTAATCTCGCTTAGACTGACGTCCGGGATATCATCGGAATAGTGTCGGATAAGACTTGCTCTTGGATTGTTACTTACACTTGCCTGTGGCTCCAACGATGATGTGAACAGCTGCCCATAGAACCTCTTAATCCCACTCAAAATCTAAGGTGTCCCGGAAACGATGCTGCCATGCTTAGTCTTCAGTTTTGATAGTTGGCTCTTTCTGGCAGAGAGATCTCTGGCAAAGACCTTGGAGCCCTGGTTCCGCTCAAACGCTTTTTCACTACGAGCTGGATTGAAATTGCGTAAGTACTGCTGCATGCATTTGTAGATCTGTCTGTTCAGTTGTCTGTGTGCTATCAAATCTGCTGACGACTGCAGCTTCATCTCCCGTCTAACATCCATGAGATTAAGAGTGTGATCGGAGAGTTTGTGTTCTTCTGCGGCGGGTCTTGCAGAACTTAGCTCCGACCGTATGGATAGTTTCCACGAGCTTGTCATTCATATCATTCACTGTATTGCAGTCTTCTAGGCACTAAAAATGGTTTGGTAATTCTATCTGAAAGTTTTCGAGACCCTTGATTAGCGGAAGAGGGGGACGGAGCATTGATTTCATTAGACGAGACCTCTCCAACTTAATGTAGTTTCAAAAATTCGGTGATCGCTGCCAGTTTTCACACTCGCGATCACTGAGACATCACTGAACTTTTGGTGTCTGGTCGTCATAATGAAGTCAATCTCATTTTTCGACCCGTCAGGGCTTGATCAGGTCCATTTCCTGTGGGGCTGCTACTGGAAGAAAGAGTTCATCATAAAGAATCCCTCTTTTTCCATAAAGTCAGCCAGTTGCTGGCCCCTAGGGTTCTGTTACCCTTTTCCAAATTTCCCTAACTTCAGCTCACCGCTTTCTCTTGTGCCTATGTATGGTCGTCACCGTAGCCAGGAATAGTGGGGTGTGGGGCTTGGTGAGTGGGTTGGCAACCGCAGTTTTTTATTATATTATTGTTGTGATCAGGACGATGCTGCTGTCCATCTCCTGCCTGTCTCCCTCTGTCGCCTCTTACGACACCCACAGTAGGATAGGGGGTAGTGGATATTCTCAACCGCCACTACACGGTCACGGCAATTAAAATATATTATTAATAAATAAAGTTATTAAATTTTTTTTAAAGTTATTGAAATTTTACGACTCCGTGGCGCAGTGGCTTAGCAATGAGTGACTGCGCTGGGGCTCGCGGGTTCGAATCCCGCACGGAACAAGTATTTGTATGGACTACAAGCAGTTGTTCCGGGTCTGGATGTTCGTCCTTGTGCAATTTATGTGTGTAAACTGCCCCCACAATACAAGAGAAAATCTTTGTGTAGGGGTAACGTTTTTAAATATATATATTAATTCTTTATACCACACAGAAAAGTTATACGTGCTATTTACAACATTTTACCAAGGGACTCATTCAAGTTTGTAAATAAATTAATATCTTAAACGTTGCGTCACCAATTCATTTTGGACAATTTTATTTTTGTAAGAAACTATTTTATTACCCTTGAAAAAATGAGTGATGCCCGTAATTTTAACGCACGTAATAAACCGAATCTTGTTGTTGTAAAGTACAGACTTTTTTTGGGTCAATTAATAGATATTTATAACATTTCCTGTAATATTTGCATAAATTCAAAAACAATTCGTATTATAAATTAGACGCTTACTTAAAGTATAACAATGCTTTCTTAGATTTTCTTGATTTGTATAACTGTATTTTATATAGTGAGTTTTGCCTGTCTCGGCTCTTACAAGTACGACACCTACGGAATTGCATGGGTTAGCTAATATTCTTACAAGCCACTACACGATCAGAAAATACCATTAAATGCAGAGATTTTATATTTAAGTATGACTGTCGATAATTCAGTATATTAGTAACATGCTAATACCGCATTATTGACATTCGGTAAGCGTACGAGACACACTGCGTTATGAAGCTGCGTAAATCAGTTATAAGGTTTGGTTTCCAATCCCAGTGTAGTGAATGACTGTTATTAGTGGCTGACTTGGACTTTCCAATTAATCATAGTCGTGGTTTCGTACATATTACATGCTATTGCTAAGTTAATTTCGTTAACATAAACATTTTATTACGATAGAACAAGTAACATCAGGTACTATCATCATCATCATCATTACAGCCCTTCACAAGTCCACTGCTGAACATAGGCCTCCCCCAAGTAACGCCACAAAGCACGGTCCTGAGCCATCTGCCATCGAATCGAATTCCTGCATGTCTTACCAGGTCGTCACTCCATCTGGTGGGGGGTCGCCCTACACTACGCCTACCGGTACGAGGCTGCCACTCGAGAACCTTTCTTCCCCATCAGTTATCGGTTCTTCGAGCTATATGGCCGGCCCATTGCTACTTCAGCTTACTAATCCGTTGGGCTATGTCGGTCACTCTGGTTTTACTGCGGATATCCTCATTTCTGAGTCTATCACGCAGAGAAACTCCGAGCATAGCCCTCTCCATAGCTCGCTGAGCAACCTTGAGTGTCTCATACGGCCAGCAGTGAAGGACCACGTCTCTGATCCGTAAGTCATCACTGGCAACACGCACTGGTTGTACACTTTAGTTTTCAGAGATTGAGGTATACCTGACGAGAAGATGTCTCGGAATTTCCCGAACGCTGCCCAGCCGAGTTGAATCCGTCGATTGATCTCTCGGTCGAAGTTGGACTTACCTAGTCGGACTATTTGTCCCAGGTAAACGTACTCGTCAACAACTTCGAGCATAGTGCTCCCAACAACTACCGGCATAGGTGTGACATGGACATTGAACATGATCTTTGTTTTGTCCATGTTCATCTTGAGACCTATCCGTTGGGAGACACCATTGATGTCATTGAGCATAGTGCTAAGGTCTTCCAGAGATTCTGCCATAAGGACTATATCGTCGGCAAATCGAAGGTGAGTGATGTACTCGCCATCGATGTTAATACCGTATCCTTTCCAGTCCAGTAGCTTGAAAACGTCATCGTAGCGGTGAAGAGTTTCGGGGATATAACGTCACCCTGTCTTACACCTCTCTGCAGTTGGATAGGTTTAGAACTCTGGTTCTGTACTCGGATAGCCATCGTAGCCCTACTGCATAAGCCCTTCAGCACTTCGATATACCGACAGTCAACTTGGCACCGCTGAAGGGACTGTAGCACCGCCCAAATTTCGACGGAATCAAAGGCTTTCTCATAATCCACATACGCCAGGCAAAGTGGCAGATTGTACTCTTCAGTCTTCTGTACAATCTGCCGCAGGGTATGTATGTGGTCTATGGTACTGAAGCCTTTTCCAAAACCGGCTTTTTCGGGAGGCTGGAAGTCGTCGAGTCTGCGTGCGAGAAAGGGAAATCGGTCTGTAGTTCTTTAAGAGAGCGTTGTCGCCTTTCTTAAAGAACAAGACCAACGCACTTCTGCTCCACGCCTCCGGAGTAATGCCACCATGGAAGACGGAATTGAAGAGCTTCTGAAGGACTTCAAGTACCGGTGTTCCACCCACTTTCAGAAGCTCCGCTGTAATTCCATCCTCGCCTGGGGACTTGCCGTTTTTAAGGTGCTGGAGAGCCATTCTAATATCGCTCAGACTGATGTCTGGGATATCATCGAAATAGTGTCGAGTAAGACTTGCTCTTGGATCGTTACTCACTCTTGCCTGTGGCTCCAACGATGATGTGTACAGCTGCCCATAGAACCTCTCAATCTCACTCAAAATCTCAGGTGTCCCGGAAACGATGCTGCCACACTCAGTCTTCAGCTTTGACAGTTGGCTCTTTCTGGCAGACAGATCGCTGGCAAATACTTTGGAGCCCTGGTTCCGCTCGATCGCTTCTTTAATACGAGCAGTATTAAAGTCGCGTAAGTCTCGCCGCATGCATTTGGAGAACTGTCTGTTCAGTTGTCTATATGTTGTAAAATCTGTTGACGATTGCAGCCTCATCTCCCGTCTAACAGCCATGAGATTAAGAGTGTGATCGGAGAGTTTTTGTGTTCTTCTGCGGCGGGTCTTGCAGAACATAGCTCCGACCGTATGGACAGTTTCCACGAGCTTGTCATTCATATCGTCCACTGCATTGCAATCCTCTAGGCACTGAAAGCGGTTACGTTACTCAAGCTGAAAAGTCTCGAGATTCTGGATTAGAGTACGAGGGGGACGGAGCGTTGATTTCATTAGACGAGACCTCTCCAACTTAAAGTTTAGGTTCAGTATGCCTCTAACCATTCGGTGATCGCTGCCAGTTTTCACCCTTGCGATCACTGAGACATCACTGAACAGTTGGCGTCTGGCCGTCATAATGAAGTCAATCTCATTTTTTGTCGAACCGTCGGGGCTCGACCAGGTCCACTTCCTGTGGGGCCGCTTCTGGAAGAAAGAGTTCATCATAAAGAGTCCCTCTTCCTCCATAAAGTCAGCCAGCTGCTGGCCCTATGGTTCCGTTGCCCTACTCCAAATTTCCCTAACTTCAGCTCACCGCCTTCTCTTGTGCCTAGTTTTGCGTTGAAGTCTCCCATCAACACCGTGTAGTGGGTTTTGGAGGAATGCATGGCTCTAAAAATATCCTCATACATTTCCTCCACCTAATCATCGGGATGTGCCGAGGTTGGTGCGTAGACCTGTATGACCTTCAGCAAATACCGTTTGGTGATTCTGAGTATCAAGTAAGCGACCCTCGTCGACACACTCCCAATCCTTACAACGTTGTTGACGAGAGACTTGTGGACGATAAATCCGACACCTCCTTGGGACAGATGGTCGCCCTCCCGGTGATAGAACAAGTTGCCGGACTCGAGGATTACCGTGTCCTCCCCCTCTTTTCGGACTTCAGATAATCCAATAATATGCCAGCGCAACTTGTCTACCTCTTCTTCCAGCTCCAGTATCTTCTCGTCAGTCCTCAGGGTGCGTGCGTTATACGTTGCCAGGTCGAGTCGTCGTAGGTGGCAACCGAACCTCCACCGGAGTTTTTAGCACCCCCTGCCCCGCCGTTACCATGGTCGCCACCGTAGCCAGGAATAGCGGGGCCGCCGGGGACTGGGGGCCGTTTATTTGCGTCGTTGCTCATGGGGGGATATTTGCCATAGTTGCCACGCTTGGCGAGCGGGTTGGCAACCGCAGTTTTTTATTATGTTATTGTTGTTATTAGGAAGATGCTGCAGCCCATCTCCTTTCTGTGTCCCTCTATCGCCTCTTACGACACCCACGGGAAGATATGGGGTAGTGGATATTCTCAATCGCCAGTAAATAATATTCTAATTCTCGAATCAGAATCACTGCCTCACCAGGAAGTCTCTTAACGGTAAGTTTTTTATAGATTAAGACTGACAAACGAGCACGCAATACACTTGATGGTGAGTGGATGTAGTGACCTATAGACTTCCACATTTATCCTAAGAATCAAAATGCAGATGCGTTGGCACCCCTGAGGATTAAGATGGAATGCCTCGTTTCCAGTAAAAAGGATCTCCCTACGCTCCATAAGAAACATACAAATTTTTTTACGCTGGTATTCTGTGAAAGCGTGGTCCTACCCCATTTGTGCCAACCCATTCGTGCCACAAGCATAATATAGCTGCAGCTTGGCTGTATAATCTTTACAGTATAGTGGTTTATTTCCCTTTCCCCCTAATCCTCAATTGTTTGGTCTCCCCTGCCGAGGGCTTACATCGGGTTCGGTTTATTTTTTTTTTATTATTTATTAATTAATTTATGAGTTTTATATATATATATATATATAATATTCATGGATTTTTATGACTTTATTTTTTATATTTATTAAGCGGTTGTCCCATATGACCATATGGATCTAATTAAAGAAATAATGCGAAAGCAAAATTCTTTACTTAACAAACACTGGTGTTAAATAAATCTGTGCCTATGTGCAATGCCAAAAATTTTAAATGTGATTTAAATTTATACATATATATACATATATATAGCCGTGTAATGGCGATTAAGAATATCCACTACCCCATATCTTCCCGTGGGTGTCGTAAAAGGCGACAGAGGGAAAGGCAGGAGATGGGCAGCAACATCTTCCTGATAACAGCAACTGTACGACAAAAAAAAACTGCGGTTGCCAACCCGCTCGCCAAGCGTGGCAACTATGGCAATGTACCCCCCATAAACAATTACACAAATAGACGGCCCCCAGTCCCCGGCGGCCCCGCTATTCCTGGCTACGGTAGCGACCATGGTAACGGCGGGGCAGGGGGTGCTAAGAATCTCCGATGGAGGTTCGGTTGCCACCTACGACGACTCGACCTGGCAACATTTAACGCACGCACCCTGAGGACTGACGAAAAGATCCTGGAGCTGGAAGAAGAGGTAGACAAATTGCGCTGGAATATTATAGGATTATCCGAGGTCCGAAGAGAGGGGGAGGACACGGTTATTCACGAATCCGGCAACTTGTTCTATCACCGGGAGGGCGACCATCTGTCCCAAGGAGGTGTCGGATTTATCGTCCACAAGTTTCTCGTCAACAACATTGTAAATATTGGGAGTGCATCGACGAGGGTCGCGTACCTGATACTCAGAATCACCAAACGGTATTCGCTGAAGGTCATACATGTTTACGCACCAACCTCGGCACATCCCGATGAGGAGGTGGAGGAAATGTATGAGGATATTTCCAAAGACATGCATTCCTCCAAAACCCACTACGCGGTGTTGATGGGAGACTTCAACGCAAAACTAGGCACAAGAGAAAACGGTGAGCTGAAGTTAGGGAAATTTGGAGTAGGGCAACGGAATCGAAGGGGCCAGCAGCTGGCCGACTTTATGGAGAAAGAGGGACTCTTTATGATGAACTCTTTCTTCCAGAAGCGGCCTCACAGGAAGTGGACCTGGTCGAGCCCCGACGGTTCGACAAAAAATGAGATTGACTTCATTATGACGACCAGACGCCAACTGTTCAGTGATGTCTCAGTGATCGCAAGGGTGAAAACTGGCAGCGATCACCGAATGGTTAGAGGCACACTGAACCTAAACGTTAAGTTGGAGAGGTCTCGTCTAATGAAGTCAACGCTCCGTCCCCCTCGTCCTCTAATCCAGAATCCCGAAAACTTTCAGCTCGAGTTACGTAACCGCTTTCAGTGCCTACAAGATTGCAATGCAGTGGACGATATGAATAACAAGCTCGTGGAAACTGTCCATGCGGTCGGGGCTAAGTTCTGCAAGACTCGCCGCAGAAGAACACAAAAACTCTCCGATCACACTCTTAATCTCATGGCTGTTAGACGGGAGATGAGGCTGCAATCGTCAACAGATTTGACAGCATACAGGTAACAGAACAGACAGTTCTCCAAATGCATGCGGCGAGACTTACGCAACTTTAATACTGCTCGTATTAAAGAAGCGATCGAGCGGAACCAGGGCTCCAAAGTCTTTACCAGAGATCTGTCTGCCAGTAAGAGCCAACTGTCAAAGCTAAAGACTGAGTGTGTGTGTGTGAGATTTTGAGTGAGATTGAGAGGTTCTATGGGCAGCTGTACACATCATCGTTGGAGCCACACGCAAGTGTGAGTAACGATCCAAGAGCAAGTCTTATCCGACACTATTCCGATGATATCCCGGACGTCAGTCTAAGCGAGATTAGAATGGCTCTCCAGCACCTGAAAAACGGCAGGGCCCCAGACGAGGATGGAATTACAGCGGAGCTTCTGAAAGCGGGTGGAACACCGGTACTTGAAGTCCTTCAGAAGCTCTTCAATTCAGTCCTCCATGGTGGCACTACTCCGGAGGCGTGGAGCAGAAGTGTGGTGGTCTTGTTCTTTAAGAAAGGCGACAACGCTCTCTTAAAGAACTACAGACCGATTTCCCTTCTGGGCCGCGTCTACGTGCTATTTTCGAGAGTCATTACGAATCGTCTCTCACGCAGACTCGACGACTTCCAGCCTCCCGAAAAAGCCGGTTTTGGAAAAGGCATCAGTACCATAGACCACATACATACCCTGCGGCAGATTGCACAGAAGACTGAAGAGTACAATCTGCCACTTTGACTGGCGTATGTGGACTATGACAAAGCCTTTGATTCCGTCGAAATTTGGGCGGTGCTACAGTCCCTTCAGCGGTGCCAAGTTGACTGTCGGTATGTCGAAGTGCTGAAGTGTTTGTACAGTAGGGCTACGATGGCTATCGGTATAGTACAGAACCAGAGCTCGAAACCTATCCAACTGCAGAGAGGTGTATGACAGGGTGCCGTTATATCCCCGAAACTCTTCACCGCTGCATTGGAAGACGTTTTCAAGCTACTGGACTGGAAAGGATACGGTATTAACATCAATGGCGAGTACATCACTCACCTTCGATTTGCCGACGATATAGTCCTTATGGCAGAATCGCTGGAGGACTTAAGCACTATGCTCAATGACCTCAATAGTGCCTCCCAACGAATAGGTCTTAAGATGAACATGGACAAAACAAAGATCATGTTTAATGTCCATGTCACACCTATGCCGGTAGTTGTTGGGAGCACTATGCTCGAAGTTGTTGACGAGTACGTTTACCTGGGACAAATAGTCCGACTAGGTAAGTCCAACTTCGACCGAGAGGTCAATAGACGGATTCAACTCGGCTGGGCAGCCTTCGGGAAATTACGACATATCTTCTCGTCAGGTATACCTCAATCTAAAAACTAGATTGTACAACCAGTGCGTGTTGCCAGTGATGACTTACGGATCTGAGACGTGGTTCTTCACTGCTGGCCGTATGAGGACGCTCAAAGTCGCTCAGCGAGCTATGGAGAGGGCTATGCTCGGAGTTTCTCTGCGTGATAGACTCAGAAATGAGGATATCCGCAGTAAAACCAGAGTGACCGACATAGCCCAACGGATTAGTAAGCTGAAGTAGCAATGGGCCGGCCATATAGCTCGAAGAACCGATAACCGATGGGGAAGAAAGGTTCTTGAGTGGCAGCCTAGTACCGGTAGGCGTAGTGTAGGGCGACCCCCCACTAGATGGAGTGACGACCTGGTAAGATATGCAGGAAGTCGATGGATGCAGGTGGCTCAAGACCGTGCTTTGTGGCATTACTTGGGGGAGGCCTATGTTCAGCAGTGGACTTGTGAAGGGCTGTAATGATGAGCATTATTTATATATGAGATAGAGCCATGCTTCAGTTATATTAATAGTGTTACGGGCTTGAGGTTCGTGACAATAAAAATTGCCGATAGGATTACCTAAATTAACACTTTAATTTTATTTACACCAATTAAAACTTAAAAAACTAATATTTCGCTCCGAAGCTTCGCTTGTCTCGCCAAATTCAATACTTTCCTGATCGCATCTTGCAGCGCCTATAAATACAAATTAGCACCGAAACATCCAGAATATTCAAGTAAACATGCGCAAGGGGCCGAGAGTTCGGGTGTTATTAAAACCAAAAACCCAAAATCACAAACCAAGCCGCCCCGCCCCCCCATTTCTCCCCCCCCAAGTCCCCTTATGCCCCCCCCCCACCCATAAAACACACCACACCCCCACCAACCCCACACCCCCGAACGCCCCACCAGCACAACAGCAGGACACTCGGCACTTAGCTTCCACCACACACCCCCCCCCATTTACAGCTCAGGACTCCATCCTGAGCCATCAGCAAGCTGTCCCACTGGGCCCAATGGCTTTTAGTGGTCGAACTCATTGCTGAGACGTCGCTCCACTTGGGCTTGGGGGCACTGGCCTTCATCCATTTCAGAATCGGCTTGATGTCCGGATCTTCCTGCTGTGCACGTTGTAAGCTGTCCTTCTACTCGTTGCTGAGGTGGTCTGCCCTGAGCATCCTCACGGATACCACTTCCTTACTCTCTTGCCTAGTACAATATTTCTAATCTTCAGGACAAGGTCTTCTTGACAATGCATCTGCGTTGCCATGAGATTTCCCGCTGCGATGTCTGATAGTAAAGTCGTATCCCGGCTGCTGCTGGGCGGTGATGTTAGCCGCACTTCCCTTCTGAGATCGTTCACCTTCCCTTTCTAGGGTTCGCTTAGGGCAGCTGGATCGAAGATAGCCCCTTTTCCCACAGCCATAGCACCTAGGGCTGTATCCTATATTGTGGTCGCGAACCGTAACTGCTGCAACCTCCCTAGCGTGAGGGGAGCGATGATCCTGCCGCCGCCAGGTGGTACCGTTAGCTGCACTACCTTCTCGAGATCGATCAACTTCCTTCTCTACAGTTCGCTTAGGGCAGCTGGATCTAAGATGGCCCCTTTCCCCACAGTCATAGCACCTAGGACTGTATCCTTTATTGCGGTCGCCACCTGTAGCTGCTGCTACCTCCCTGACGCGATGGGAACGATGATCCTGCCGCACAGCTTCAACCTCCAGTGCATGGGCCAAGGCTTCCTTAAGCGTCTCGTGGTGCCCCAGCCTCACAGCAGCTCTGACTTCAAGGTCGCGGATGCCGTCGATGAATGTCTGCACCAGGTTCCCTTTAATGAGCGCAGGTACAGACCGGTATGCTTTTCGCACCAACTTCTCCACCTCTAGAGCCCACTGCTGCAGGTTTTCATTGATGCGCTGCACGCGATCTTTAAGCTGCGCGCGAAAGACGTGTTCCAGGTGAGCATCGCCATATCTCGCCTCCAACGCCTCAAGGAGCTGCTCGTAGGTCACTTTCTTACGGAGAGCTTCCAACACAGTTAAGGCTTGGTTGCGCAGGCCTAGGGTGAGTGCAGTCATGGCTTGGTTTTTATTCCAGCCATTCGCCTCCATGACGGCGTCAAACTGGATTTTGTAGGCCGACCAGGAAGAAGTCCCGTCGAACAGCGGAACTTTGAATCCACGTAGCGAAGGTGTTGTAGCTACTACGGGAGTTGCTGTTCCATCCCCAAGTTTAAGGTCGTCCAGCGTTTTCTTCACGTCAGCCATCACGTTGTCAACCCGATTGTTCACATGGTTGATTCGGGTTTCATGTTCTTCGATTCGGGTTTCAGCTTCCGACAGGCGGTTGTCATATTGAGCAACCCTATCCTTCACCTCCCTTATCTCTTTCCCAAAGGTAGCATCTGCTCTTCCGACCGACGAGCCTGTTCCGCCTGCTGATCTTCTAACCGACGGGCCTGTTCCTCCTGTTGGCGGGCCTGTTCCTCTTGTCGACGGGCCTGTTCCTCCTGTCCGCGCTTCAGCTGCTCTTCCAACCGACGGACCTGTTCCTCCTGTCGCGACCTGTTCCTCCTGTCGGCGAGCCTGTTCCTGCAGCATCACCATCAGAGCACCTAAGTCAGGTGCTGCAGATATAGAAGCTACTGACGGGCCAGCCTCCGTGGCTGGCAGTTGGCCCTCTGAGGTCTGCGGCCTTGCACCACCAAATCGTCTCTGGCCCGTCTCCTGCTGGCGTTGACTTCGGGTATGGACACCCTCCGTTTCCTCCTTAGGTAAAATCGGCATGATTTTATCCCACTTCTGACACCAAATGTTACGAGTATGAGGTTCGTGACAATAAAAATTGCCGATAGGATTACCTAATTAACCCTTTAATTTTATTTACACCAATTAAAACTTAAAACACTAATAAATAATCACACTGATTCGCTTTATTTCGCTCCGAAGCTTCGCTTGTCTCGCCAAATTCAATACTTCCCCGATCGCATCTTGCAGCGCCTATAAATACAAATTACCACCGAAACATCCAGAATATTCAAGTAAACACGCGCAAGGGGCCGAGAGTTCGAGCGTCAGCTTCTAGAAGCTTAGTTCTTCGTTCCGAGACTAGATGGCGCTGTCGGTTGAAAGATTAGTGATGTCATTTTCTGGAAAGCTCCTCTCGCTCTCGTCCCTGACGCTAGATGTCGCTAGTGCCGGATATGACGTCAACTTATTCGCGCAACAATAGTATAGTTGTAGCACGAATGGGTCGGCTCGACCGGGGAAGGACCACGTTCTCACAGAATACCAGCGTAAAATAGTAGCTTAATGCTGCTGTGTTTCGTATGCTGAGTGTAGAGACCCGGAGACCCTTTTTACTGGGAACGAGGTATTCCATCTTAGTCCTCACGGGTGACAACGCATCTACATTTTGATTTGTAATCGAGGATAGATGTAGATGTCTATGGGCCGCAGCAATCACTTACCATCAGGCGGACTGTGTGCTGTTTGTCACCCTATCCTATAAAATAAAAACAACCTTTCTGGTTTGGGAATGTTATTTTACTTGTACTTTTGTACTCGTATTCAACCTGTAAATGATAATTAAAAACGGCTCAGTGGTTAGCAATGAGTTACAGCGCTAAAGGCCGCGGGTTTGAATCCCGCACAGAACAAGTATTTGTATAGTCAACAAGTAATTGTTACGGATCTGGATGTTTGTCCTTGTGCAATTTATGTTTGTAAACTGCCCCCACAATACAGGAAAAAAATCCTAGTGTGGAGGTAACGTTAACGAAAAAAAAAGTATCCTCATGAAATGCAATAGAGGTGTTATTAATCAAAAATGTTGTGGCAGCGTAACAATATTCACTACCATCTTCCCGTGGGCTTCGTTGTAAGAGGCGACAGAGGTAAACAAATGTGGATATGGCAGCGTGTGAAGTGGTACTCGCTGTAGGTGTATGGATGCTGTCGGATGAATGTTGATCGGGAAAGGGCCACGATCGCAACAATATTATCTTAAAATAGCAGTATAATATAGATGTGTCAACTCACTATAGGTGAGTGACTAGAATCAGACACCATTTTATTAGTAGGTTGATCTAGTGGTAGTAAATGGAACTGCTGATCACGAGACACCTGGTTCAAATCCCGGGTCGAACCATAAAAAAGATAAGTTATTGAGTTTTAAAAACTCTCAGTAGCTGCCCGGAATCAGGAAGTTGGCGGTATCTCGTGCCTCGGAAAGCATATTAATCCGTTGGTCCTCCACCTGATCTCTCTTCGGTCGTGTCGGTTTACCGCCCATCGTACTATGAGAGTGAGGGAACAGAGAATGAACCTGTGCTTTCGCTTACACTTGAGCACTATAATCCTGTCCTACACCGACGGCTAGTCTCAATTGAAGCTGGCCGCTATTACCGAAATTCGGTTAAGACGACATTGTTATTATTATTATTCCATCTTAGTCCTCAGGTAAGACCAGGCATCTGAATTCTAATGGAGGTCAAATGGAAATATCTACGGGCTACAGCATCCGCTTCGGTTGACTCAGACCAGCTCGTTTCGACCATACCCTTACTTGTATAAAATTAAGAAATTATTATAAACATTTTCATTGTTTAAAACTACTTTTACGGATTTTTTCGTGTTTAATTTTAAATGATTTTTAATTCCCGACGTTTCAGGTGCTTTCCAGCACCACCCATGGTCACGGGGGACAGAGGTGACTGACGTCCCGATGTCAATGTTAACCCGGAGTACCTTCGATTTTTAATTATTGTTTATGATCCGATCTCTGCAGCATTAACTTACTCTGTCTTGAAATCTTGCTCAAGGTCTTGCTTATAGGGTCCCAAGTAGGTAGTAGCACCCAGCCTCCTTCTCTATTGAATTTAAGATGTTTTTTTTAATTTCAATAGCCTCACGTATCATCCTTGGTAGGATACGATGTTCTTTCGCGAGGATTTGTGGTCTATCAAATTTGATGTAATGGTTGGAGCCGCCTAGAATATGATCACAAACTGCAGACTTCCCGGAACGTTGATGCTTCACGTCAGTTTACGCGGGTTTTAATAGATCTTTTTGTGTTCCATCTGAGTGTACTGCAGACTCTTGTTACTGGAAACGAAGCATTTCGTCTTAGTTCTCAAAGTTGACAACTCATCTGCATTTTGATTTTTAACCGAGTGTAGATAGATGTAGATGTCACTTTCCATCTGATGGACTTTGTGTTCGTTTGTCACCTTTATTGTATAGAAACAACTAATACAAATAAGCATCCACTAGCTTTTCTGCAACATATTTCATTATGTTAGTACTGGCTTACAACACTCTTAAATAAGAACTTCCAATTCCTTTAGTTTGCGCAACAACGTCATTTGATGTTATCTTCTAAAAGAACAATTATCATTTGACTTTTGTAACTGCGATTTTACGAAACGCTATGCACAAAATGGCCGCGGTTCCGGGAAGCGTTGATACAATTAGTTTTTAAGGATTTTATCGCGTATATTAACTTATTTTGTATCACGACGTTTCGAGTACTGCACAATACTCATGATCACGAGTAACAGTTTTATTTAAATGTGAGTGATCGCGTAAACATAAGAAGTTACTAGCCATTGAAAAGTCGAACCTACCCTAGGTAGTTGTGGGCGAGTGGATCAGGTTGCGCGACCGGAAGTTGAGACCGGTTGAATGAAAGTGATATTTTACATAGCTATAACACTCATTTGGACACGGCGAGTTGAGTTATTGCGTTCAACACAAGGTCACAGGTTTAAGTTTGTCGGGTAACTTTAAGCAATCAAGCATATTAATTTCTCTTAATCTTTTTATGGTCGATAAATTTCACAATATGATCAGATCAAACTCGACGCCGAACTCTACTTTATATTCATCATCATCAACATCATTATCATAACAACCTATCAAAGTCCGCTGCTGAATACAAGCCTCCCTTGTGAGAGGAATACTTTCCACAGTTGCCACGTTTGGCAGGTGGCAAGTATCCCTTATTTTCTAGTTGTTATCAGGAACACGCTGCTACCCACTTCCTAATTTGTTTTACTCTGTCGGCTCGCACGACACCCACGGGACGATATGGAGTTGTGGAAATTCTTACACCGCCACTGCATGGTTTACTTTATATTCAACTGTTCGTGTTATTCACATTCTGTAAATACTAGGAACAGCCATAAGTTATTAGTACCAGTTACTCGACTCCACCGAGTCAATAATTTACTCTTTACGCGACGTATACCTTTTTGCAACGAAATCTCAGATGTTATACAAAAATTGAGCACCGCAAAGATCAAACAGAGTTTGTATAAAAAGGGTTATCATAATATTAAGGAATTCATAGATGTTAATAACCTTCAGGAATTAGATGATCGCTACCAAGTTATTGCTAAATTGTTACGTTGTTAATTGTGTAACATAATATGATCGTAAACTATTTTTTAATCTCCCGCTGGGTTTCTTGCTGTTCCCAGGAGTAGTAGTAAGTAGTAAATCAAACAGTAGAGTGAATTTCAATAAGTATTATTAATCTATATTTAATCAAAAAGTTTCTCTTTCTGTTTAAAAACCAATCTGACAATACAGTAGCGCAGTGGTACTGTACAAGTATTGTCAGAATAAGTAAATCAGTGGGCCGGAAAAATTGATAGCGAGAACCTTCTCCTTTATTGAATTTTTCCGGGTCGTTTAATATTTTGAATAAAAAAAAGTAAAATGTTCATGACAATGATATCTGAAATGGGACTTTTATCAAACTATACAGGATAAAGAATTTACAGCCATATAACTTGAAAAATCGCTCTCACAGAACACCAGCGTAAAATAGACCGGAGACCGCTTTTTACTGGATACGAGGCATTCCACATTGTCATTTTGATTCTTAATCAAGGATAAATGTGGATTTCCATGGGCCACAGCATCCACTTAGGATAAGGTGGGCTGTGAGCTTGTTTATCACCCTTATTCTACTAACATAAAGAAAAGATTACACAATACTTCGGACCTGTTTGGAGCGCTAGTAAATGCCACTACCGCAACATAGGGATGCGGTGGAAGTTCTGGTTTTCGCAATTTATCTGGCTGCAATATCGACGACCAAAGCGGGTTTATACATGTGACAAATGTACGTTCGCGACTTACTTATTGCAATCAGACATTACTTTGCTGCAGTAATTTTTGAAACATTATTCCCCCTACACACGATATAGAATTTTCTTCTGTATTGTGGAAGCAGTTTACATACAAACATTTCACAATTGTGTGTAGGTCATATACAGGGCTATTTTTCAAGTAAGTTTCAAACTTAAGTTCAAATATAAAGATAACGATATATTATTATTGAAGTTTTTAAAAATACGAGTAAATGAGGCGTCTACTTTTATTTTAAATTATCCCAAATTGAATGTGATTTATAGGCTACACTACGTTTTTTCCTACTGATCGAGGCTTACGAATGTGTGCGTGTGCAGTAAAATCAGTTAAAATAATTCCACGTATTTAAAAAGCACGGAAAGATTAAAGGGACAGAAAGTTTCAGACTTTTTTTAATTTATTTTACCCTATATATAATAACCCTGTATATAATACCTGTTGCGTGCGGGATTTGAATCCGCGGGCCTCAGCGCTGCCACTCATTGATAAGCCACAGCGCCACGGAGTCGTCAATTTTTTTTTTTATTTGGTGTTAAGATTCGTTTTCTGTTGATGCATCCATATGGGCTTGTGCTAGCTTCTTACTTTGCAGGGTATAGCTGGTATCATTACAAGCTGTGAGGCATTTTACTTTAGTTCTCAAAGGTAACAACGAAACGCACCTGTAGCCTGTATTTTATTTCTCAGAGTCATTTGAAATTTGGCTCATTTCAGTATATTCGCATAAATAAAATTGCAGCGTCTTTGTGTAATATTGAAATAACTACCACTTATTGATCTGACAATAATCTTTAGAAGGACAAAACTTATTGTAGTGAAACTACAGGAACGGATAAAGAAAAATGCCAGAATTGATTAAGGCTATATCTTTGAAAATTTGATTAAACATATGGTCTTTTATGATTATTTTAAGTCAAAATAACGCTACATTAATAGATTATACCCAGACGTAGCGTTGGCGAGTCTTTAGTTTATAATAAAGATGTGTTTAAAACTTAACAAATTACAATGAACTATATCATAAGTCACAAAGAAAACATTTTCAAGTACTATTTTATTATATTATAACAACTTAATGTGTTGCCCGGCACGATCATTAATTTGTGCCCCTCGCTTGGACACCTTAGCGCGCGTTGAAGTCTTTTACTTTCACTTTAAAAGTTGATCTATGAATACGATTCTGAAGTGGATGCGGTAAGATATGAAACCGGTTTATTTTATGTAATGTTATTTTGATGACGAGTTTATGTACTAGCTAATGGTAAGTTCAGCCAATGGACATCTGGGATCACCTGTCCGAGTTGGTGCCACACTATTTCTGCCACCAGTGCACGCACCAGCTGTGTATCGTTATGAAGGGTAAAGAAAACCAGTATCATTACAGTCCTTGAAATGTTCAATCTATTTCTACTGTTTAGGTTTTCTAGACGTGTTGGTAATTTTGAATCCTGATAACACCTTGATCCACACTGTGTATAAAAAAAAGACCCATACAGGTAGGTGTTTTAACGGTCATTCTCACCACCATCCTTCACAGTTAGCTTGAGAAAACTTTTGTTTCAGAGAGCACGAGGGATCTGAGACAGTAAACGCCTGACCATCGAGCTCCAACACGTCAAGCAAGTTCTGCATGACAACAAGCTTCGGGTCCCGCGCCGACGTCACAATGGACAAATGAAGCCGGCTACACTCGTGCGTCGATTCACTAACAAGATTGGTTACATCTTAAAGTGCTTAAAAACACCGGTTCATTAGAGATGTTAGCTGCGTGCTACCATCTCCTTGGGATTCTAAATTTAATAAAATTAAATTCTAACCCAAGCATACAACTGCAAAAGTTTAAGGCACCGTCTCTGGTTCTCTACTTTCACCATACGAAACACAGCAGCATTAAGCTGCTATTTTACGCTAGTATTTTGTGAGAGCGTGGTTCTTCCCCGGTCGAGCCCACCCATTCGTGCTACAACCATAATAGCTGCAGTATGGCTCTACCACGTTGAAAAATCTATCCTTGATTAAAAATTAAAATGCAGATGCGTTGCCGACCCTGAGGAATGGGATGGAATACCTCATTTCCAGTATCCGGATCTCTGCTCTCACCATACAAAACACAGCATTAATATTATTTGCAAACGTGTTTCCTTGTCGAGCCGCCTATTGGTACTACCACCATAACATAGGTGCAACTTGGTTTACCAAGTACGGAAGACGTTACATGTCCTCGAAGTATTTCTTTATTTCTATGACGTGCAAGTTCCTCACAATGTTTACTTTCGTTATCGAGCACGTGATAAATCAGTTACTTAAAAATTCAATTAACAATTTCATTGGCACCGCCGAGAATCGAACTCAGTTTGGTCACACATAATGCAATTTTATTTTCACGTAGTAGAGCCTCTTTATGATTATAACATGTATGGGTTGGCTCGGACCACGGCAAGGACCACGCTCTCACATAATCATCATCATCATCATTTCAGCCCCCCAAGGTATGCCACAAAGCACGGTCCTGGGCCACCTGCATCCATCGACTTCCTGTATGTCTTACCAGATCGTCACTCCATCTAGTGGGGGGTCGCACTACACTTACTTACTGTAGCACCGCCCAAATTTCGACGGAATTAAAGGCTTTATCATTTTCATTTTTCAAAATTATGCTGTAGAAGTGAGTTTCACATCTGCTGGGCGTTCCGTGACGGCCAAGATTTTGTATAAAAAGATACATCACAATTGCCAGTAAATCTTTGGCTTTGTTTAGCGCCCAGAGGGTACCAAAAGAGTTCATATAAACAGATAGGCAGTAATACATCACTCTGATATATTTCTGCCTATCTGTTTATATGTACGTACATACACATATAGACACACACGCGCACACCCGCACACACATATATTCATTATTTTTTATCTTTACAAAACAATTGAGCCTGACCTTACTCCGGTCGTGTTGGATTATGAGAGTGAGAAAAGAGAGTGCACCTGTGCTTGACCAAAAACTTGAGTTCTATATCCTATCCGAACTGCCTCGTTGGTCACGTGGTTGCAGTAGTGCAACTGCTGATCATAAGATCCCGGGTTCGAATCTCGGGTCGGGCAAAAAAAATCAAAACCATGAGAGTAAGGGAATAAATAATCCACACTATAATAATGTCCTGCGCCGATGGCTAGTCTCCGTTGAGGCAGGCCGCCGTGGCCGAAATTCGGTAGGAGGTCTGGAGTATTTTAGAATATTTCCCAGGACTTTGTTTTAAATATGTATGCGTTACCGCGTGTATGAATTAATATTCAATTTTACTTAATTTTTCAATTTAATTATGACAATAATATATACTATTTAATTAACAATGGTCATCAATTTTTAGCTTAAAAACTAATACAAACATTTTTATACGGTCTATGAGCCTTAAATGTAGGTACTTCCGGAATAATATTCAAAAATGTTTTACAAAAATTTTGTACAATATACGCTACCACAGATGGCCTATAATAAGTAATCACATAAAAAATAAACAAACATACACAAACACTTGAATAAATTTGTTTTACTTAAATTATATACAATTTTGATATTACTAACTAGTGCAGCTTAATTACTAGGCTACTACAAAATTTGAAGGATATTAAAAGCATACTATAAATAACGGTATTTACATTGCAGCGACTTCGCGTTATACTGCGGCAGTGCAGTTCAGTATGTATATTTGTTTGTGTCAACATTTATTTCAGTAGGTATTATTTTACATAACATGCGTACATAAAACCAACTACACTTTGTAAATAAGCGCCATCTGTGCGCTATATGAAACTTCATCTTAAGTACTTATCGTTAGTTAACGATAAGTTCATAAGATGAGTCTTATAAGCACGTTGCTTGGTAGAAAGTTTCATAAAGTTGCATTAGATGGCGCTATTACTAAAAATAGCTATAACGAACAATTTTATTTTAAATATTATTAATTCTTTGTGCTATGTTGTAGCTGTAGTCTACAGAGTATACCCGTTAACCAAGCCATGCGCACTTTAGATCGTACAATACCATCCTTCCGTTCGCTCAGTAGTGCGCTAATTAGATCAGAATTATGTAAACGTGTGTACCTATGAAAAAACTATTTTTTCGTTTTAAACAAAACCAAAGACACTATGCAATAGATAATAGTATAATAGTATAATAAAGTAAACCATTCTTTACTCTGTAAAAAATTAGCTATGTTGGGTATTCATGGAAATCTACTGCGCTGGGTTCATTCGTACCTCGATAATAGAAGCCAACTTGTCGCTCTCAAAGGTTTCACGTCATCCCCTATCAAAGTTAAATCCGGTGTTCCTCATGGTTCTCATCTCGGTCCGTTATTTTTTATTGTATTCATAAACGATCTGATTTGTAAACTGTCCAGTCCCTGCCTTCTATATGCTGATGACTTGAAAATGTACCGTGTAATACAGGATTTATCTGATTGTGTTAAGCTACAAGATGATATTGATTCAATATCCGAATGGTGCCGGCTTAACGATATGCATCTCAATGTTAAAAAGTGTTTTACTATAACGTTCACAAATAAGAGATATAAACAGACATATGACTATAAAATTAATAAAGATTCATTAGACAGTAAAACGGTAGCAAAAGATCTGGGTGTGCTGTTTGACTCTAAATTAACATTTCGTGAGCACTATGCCCACATTAAGAACAAAGCATTCCGGTTGCTAGGTTTCATATCGAGGTGCACTAAGGACTTTAAACAGCCTCAAAGCTTCCTGACCGTTTATAATAGCCTTGTCCGTAGTATTCTTGAATATGCTTGTGTCATTTGGTCTCCCTGCTACACAGTGCATTCGGCTAGTATAGAAAGCGTCCAAAAAAGAACCCTTAGAATACTTAGCTACAAATGTGGTCTTGGTCGCAGTCTTGTCGGTTATAGTGAGAGACTCGACAAATTTAAAATGACCTCTTTACTTATTCGCCGTAAGGAATATGACCTTATATATTTACATAAAATTCTCCATAATGAGATTGATTCCGGTTACCTCTTAAGTAAATTAAACTTAATTACAAAGCGCAATCCACGAATTCCTAACAAGACATTTCACCTGCAGACTTACAAGAATAATACGTCTTTTTACAAACCGATAATAAGAATGTGTCGACTTTACAACGAGATATCCACGAAAGACTCCCGCTTGGATATTTTTGACCCAAGATCAAGAATATTCAAAAGAGCAGTAAAAGAGCTTACAGTCATACACGCTCATTCCCATATCACATAGATTTTAAATTTGATGTACGTAAAATTTGTTTTTTGTGTTATGTCCCACATCACATAGATTTTAAACTTGTTGTATGTAAAATTTGTTTTTTTTTTGTATTATGTAGTAATGTACGGCATTAATATTAATATTGTTAAGCGTAGATAGATCTCCTCTGTAGTAAAATATGAAAATGATGTGTCAACATGCTTAGGAAAACAATCTGGCACGAAACTTTTATATGTTTATGTGTAATTTTTAATGTATTTTGATTGTTATCTGTTTTGTTGTCCATATAATAAATAAATAAATAAATAAAAGTATCAAAGACAAAGATATGCTCTTTTATTTTAAACCATAACCTGGCAATGTTTCTTAGAAAAAAAAAAAGAAATCACTCTGAACTTTCGGCGTTCCACGTGTCGTTTTGATGAAGGTGCTCCGTCTTTTTATAGAATTTTATATTTGTGTCTGGACTAAAAACGAATGTATTATACTTTTTTATATTCCTTGTAATATAGTAAACACGTAGATATATAATTTGTGGTATAAAAAGTGAAAAGTAAATTGCCAAAAGTACTTCAAATTCCGGAAGCTCCATTTTGGCGGTTGGGTCATAAATGTGTTATTTTTCAAATTCTCATTTATTTTAGTGTAAAATGTAAGTAAAAATAGTTTTCTTACATATTTCAAATAACTTGACGTTGTATTTATTTCAAAATTCACACAAAAATATGTTTGAAATGTTGTTCGAAAAAACTATATCTATACAGATAAAATATTATTATTATTTTTTTTTTTAATTTTTAATATTTTAATATTTTGGTATGAGTAACGAATGGAAACACATAAAACATAAAAATATACATATTTCCAAACATTTTCATATAAATTTCTCCAAAAACAAAAGTGTAGAATTCAAATTAGTAGTAATATTGCCACTAAAATTGAAGTATATACTACTACTATGCTATACAGGGTAATTTACGTATTTTATTACAATTTCTAGCAACCAAAAATAATTTTATTCGATAGTTTATACATTCAACAAGAATTCCTGTAAGTTTTATCCATAAATATTGTCTCAAAGTGAAAATATAGCAGAATTTGCAATATAGCAAAAAATTTTCTAACTTACAAATTTTCCCGCCATTAAGGTCCCGAGTGAACGGGAGTATAACATGTCGCGCGCTCGCTTGGCTATATATTTTTGCAACAAAGCACATTGAATAAAATAATCAGTTTTATGTCTTATCGTATCTTATCAAAACATCAAAATAATGAAATTATTATTATTAAGTTCTAGTATTGCATTAAATGAAATAACAGATGAATTTTTCTAGTATATAACTACGTATGCATCCGTGACAATAGTTTTATTGAATGTGTAGTGTGTAGTGTTCTAGTAGTAAGCAGAAATTATTATTATTATTATACAGAATTTCTGAATACAAGATTAATTTTGTTAGTTTGTTTTAGTAACGACAGATGGCAGCTTTATGATAGAAAAGATATTATGATGCTAATATTATGGTACATGACAGTTGTTACAAAAGAATTTCGACCCTAAATATTCTGCCGTTTCTGGCGTACAAATATTTTCAGATAGATTATTTTACGATATTGTAGAAAATTAAGACATTAATTGTTATATAATTTATAGATACTTATAGGGTATACTCATAGAAAATAAATCTATATAAAACAAGAACATCAATCAATTCATAATATTTTTAGTTAAAACATGTCAATAAATTAAATTCAGCAATTCAATAATTACAATTCGAGTCAAATTTATCGTTTTAGAAGTCATTTATTGAGTTATACATTTATTTAAAGAAATTGAAATAATTTACTTTTAAAGATTCCTATATTGAATTTTTTGAAACAAACAGGCAATTTTTGTTTTGTTGTAAACATCTATTGCCATACAATATACATTTTTTGAGTGGAGTTGTATTCTTTGCTTTGATACATAAAATTTATATATGTTTCTACTAGTCCTAATTACAACATCGTTGTGTTTTTCAAATAAATTACTTACTATTTTTGTGAACAAAGTCACATATCGTAAGCGTATAATGCTGGAAGCGGCAATATTTTATGTTTGCGAAAAAAGGGAATACAACTATCTATTATTGGTGTGCTCCGCATAAAGACCTTACACATTTTTTCTGTCCGCGAAAAGCTTTAACGAAATCGACAGAGTTACGCCATATTATTAAGCCATAACGCAGGATCGAAGAAACATATCAGCTCTGCTTTTTACCTGCTACCTATTCCTATACTTCCGCTACCCGACATTGTTAGGGACTTTCTGTAACTTAGAACATTGTGATATACTGGAGAATATAGATAGATTTATATCTACTTTTGAAATTTGATAATAGTGTAAATTTTTGGATAAAATTGCTGTTTTTTTTTTTGAGTATGTCTGAAATAAACAAGATACAACTTCTAACATATAAAAAATAATATTTGATGTAATTATGGAAACTGATGTTATGCTATAGTTAGGGAAGTTAAGAAGAGAGAAGGAGAAGATTTTGTTGAGACAATAGACATGACACTGAAACTTAGAATAGAAAATCCACTGCCTAACATTTAGCAATCTTAGACCTAACGCATCCAGTCGATGCTAGCGGCCTTGCGCAAATGACATTGCATCTATCTAGCCAAGGGCGGCCCACATTATATTTTTTTTATTTGGACAACACACAAGATTACATCCTGACTTAAGGGTACACTAGTCACTCATTCTTCAATACAAACGTAGTCTGGCGATTACTCCACTGTTTGATGGTGTACGTTCAAAATAAAAAATGATTTCAATTTGTCTCATCATTATCTAGCCCTGTATGGAAACAAAACAGTAAAAAAGAATATATTTAAAAGTACTAATTTTAACACATCTTTGGGCGGAAATAAATACCATAGGAAGAACGAAAATTGCAAAATAGTTACCATACAGGGACAGATTAGGTGTTTTTTTTTATAGAAGAGGGTCAAACGAGCATGCGGCTCACCTGATGTTAAGTGACTACCGCCGCCCATAATCAACCGCAACACCAGGGGAATTGCAGGTGCGTTGCCGGCCCTTTAGAAAGGAGTATGTTCTTTTCTTGAAGGTCCCCGGGTCGTATCGGTCCGGAAAAATCGCTGGTGGTAAACTATTCCACAGAGAGGTTGTACGCGGAAGAAAACTCCTCTTGAAACGTACAATGGTGGACCGCCAAGCATCCAGATGGTGTGGATGGTATCGGGACGTTTGCCGCGTAGTGCGTTCACGAAATTTGGCGGCTGGGATTAATCCGAACAATTCCTCAGAGCACTCTCCATGGTATATGCGAAAGAAAAAAGATATCTCTTCGCAGTGCCAGTGAATCGAGCCGATCGGAAAGCACTCGGTCGTCGACGATTCGAGCTGCTCTGCGCTGGATGCGGTCAAGTGGAAGGAGCTGGTACTGGGGAGCCCCAGCCCAGAGATGGGAACAGTATTCAATGTGCGGCCGAACCTGCACCTTGTAAAGTTACAGGCAGTGTGCCGGCATGAAATACTGTCCCGCTCTGCTGAGCACGCCAAGCTTTTTAGAGGCCAATTTGGCCTTCTCTTCCAAGTGACCACGAAACTGCACGCCACTCGATATGTCGACGCCGAGGATTCCGATACTGGCTGAGGCAACAAGGGGAGTGCCTTGAAACTGAGGAGATACGATAAAGGGGTTCTTTTTAGCGGTTAACGTGCAAAATTGTGTCTTCTGGGGGTTAAACTGGACTAGATTTAGTCGCCCCCCAATCCGAGTCTCTGCAAAGACTCGACTTCAGACACAAGTTTGTCCCGGCACTCGGAGACGTTTTCCCGAGAAATATTGGCTCGGCCGGTGTAAAAAGCATCACCAGTGCTGTCATCTGCATAGCAATAAATGTTACGGGTTTGCAACATATCATTAATATGCAGAAGAAACAGCGTTGGCGATAGCACGCAGTCTTGTGGAACACCAGCATTAATAGGCTTGCAATTGGAGCTTGCACCGTCTACAACGACCTTGATGCTCCGATATGCAAAAAAGCTGGTGATCCAATCGCACAATTTCTCGGAAAGCCCATAGGAAGGGAGCTTCGAAAGAGGCGCTTTGTGCCAAACCCGATCGAAGGCCTTCGCAATGTCCAAACTAACGGCCAATGCCTCCCCCTTGGACTCTACTGCCTCCGTCCATCTGTGAGTTAGGTAGACCAGAAGATCACCAGCTGACCGACGACGGCGAATACCGTATTAGCGGTCACTAATCTGCTTGTGATCCTCTAGGTACCTCTTGAGCTGGCAGTTTACAATGGACTCCATTGTTTTGGAGAACAAGGAAGTGATGGCGATAGGCCGGTAGTTGGACGGGTCTGAGCGGTCGCCTTTTTTTAGGGATCGGGTGGACGAAAGCCGACTTCCATGATTTTGGGACTACGCCTAGGGAGTAGGAGTACCGGAAAAGACGCGTTAAAACCGGTGCCAACTCTGGAGCACACGTCTTCAGCACAATTGGGGGGATTCCGTTAGGCCCACTTGACTTGTGGATGTCCAGGGAGAGGAGTGCTTTGCGAACCGAGCGCTGTGTGAACTGCACTTCCGGCATGGAGCACTCATACCGCGGGATGGTCGGCGGCGTACTCCCCCCGTCGTCGAGAGTCGAGTTTGACGCAAAGAAAGAGCCTAGAAGATCGGCTTTCTCCTTTGCGGTATGGGCCAGTGAGTCGTCCTCCCTGTGCAGAGATAGAAGAGATGGCTGACAGAAATTCCCCTGGACAGCCTTGGCGAGAGACCAGAATGCACGGGTTTCAGAAGGAAGGCGAACTAGTTTCTCGCCAATTCTGCCTATGTGCTCTGACTTTACCTTGGCAATGACTGTTTTGAAGGACCTAGAGGCGGAATTATACTTCTTTTTTAGAGCGATGGTGTTTACATCCCGGGAAGCTGATGCGTCAGCCCAGGCTTATTAGCACTCCTGCTTATAATGTGATGCTATTTTACAGGAGCGACCAAAAGATGGCTGAGATTTGATGAAAGATGGCCTCCAATGGGCACCACAGAGGAAGGAATAAAAAGTTCCATACCCTGAAGTACCACATAAGCGACAGAATCCGCAACAACGTTGGGATCGTCCGGCGAGAAGCAAACCCAACCCCAAGGGTAGGATGCAAAGAAATACTGTATCCTATCCCAATCGGCTGACCTATAGTGCCAAACACGGTGGCAGCCTGCAGAATGCAACTGCAATTTCAGCGTGAGTAGCACCAAACTCCATACAAGACAATGGTCCGAGGAGCCTAAAGGGGCGTCGACGGAAATCTGATATCCGTCCGGGTGAGAGGTCAGCAGAAGGTCCAACAGGGAAGGTGCATGATCCTCCACATCTGGAATCCGCGTAGGCGAAGTAACCAGTTGCGTCAGACCATATGCCAAGGCAAAATCATGAACAGATCTCCCCGCATGATCGGTTAAACGTGAACCAAGCCATTCGGCGTTAAAGTCCCCGAGGATCACGATCTCTGCAGAGGGGATCTGCTGTAGCAACGAATCTGTAGCCATTTGAACGTAGTCGAAGAGTCGGTCTGTTTCGGCATTCCAGCTATGGGACCTATAGAGGCACCCGTAGACGCGCGGATGGTCGTCGCTGTCTACGCGTAGCCAAAGGATGGACAGGACCTTCAAGTCTGCCGAGGCGTCGAGAACAGATGTCCTCTCTGACGTAAACGCAAACTCCAGCCCGAGGCACAAAGGAGTGTTCCAGTTCCATGTCTCGTATCTCTCCTACCCGGGGTACACCCGGGTAGGAGAGATACGAGACATCAGCCGGAGAGGACACCTGCGTCTCGGTCAGATTAAGCAGAGCCGGCCTCGCCGTCTCGAGATGATAGTGGACGGCGTTTAGGTTAGAGTTAAGTCCCCTGATATTGCAGAAATTCACTATATCTCGTATTACACTCATGTTCTAAGACCGGTTCTATTGTTCAATTATAACTATAGATATCTCGTATTACACTTATGTTCTAAGACCGGTTCTATTGTTACGACCATTAAATCAATCTATGCGAATATATATGTCATAATGAAGTCAATCTCATTTTTTGTCGAACCGTCGTGGCTCGACCAGGTCCACTTCCTGTGGGGCCGCTTCTGGAAGAAAGAGTTCATCATAAAGAGTCCCTCTTTCTCCATAAAGTCGGCCAACTGCTGGCCACTTCGGTTCCGTTGCCCTACTCCAAATTTCCCTACCTTCAACTCACCGCTTTCTCTTGTGCCTAGTTTTGCGTTGAAGTCCCCCATCAACACCGTGTCACCGTGTAGTGGGTTTTGGAGGAATGCATGGCTCTGGAAATATCCTCATACATTTCCTCCACCTCCTCATCGGGATGTGCCGAGGTTGGTGCATAAACCTGTATGACCTTAAGCGAATACCGTTTGGTGATTCTGAATATCAGGTACGCGACCCTCGTCGACACACTCTCAATCTTTACAACGTTGTTGACGAGAGACTTGTGGACGATAAATCCGACACCTCCTTGGGACAGATGATCGCCCTCCCGGTGATAGAACAAGTTGCCGGAATCGAGGATTGCCGTGTCCTCCCCTCTCTCTTCGCACCTCGGATAATCCAATAATATGTCAGCGCAACTTGTCTACCTCTTCTTCCAGCTCCAGTATCTTCTCGTCAGTCCTCAGGGTGCGTGCGTTATATGTTGCCAGGTCGAGTCGTCGTAGGTGGCAACCGAACCTCCACCGGAGATTCTTAGCACCCCCGCCCACCGTTACTATGGTCGCCACCGTAGCCAGGAATAGCGGGGCCGCCGGGGACTGGGGGCCGTCTGTTTGCGTCGTTATTCATGGGGGGATATTTGCCATAGTCGCCACGCTTGACGAGCGGGTTGGCAACCGCAGTTTTTTATTATAACACAGTTGTTATCAGGAAGATGCTGCTGCCCATCTCCTGCCTGTCTCCCTCTGTCGCCTCTTACGAATAATCTCTAATGAATTTCTGTTCACTAATAATTTAAATATGTAATTTCGTAATTTTATTTGACTCTACTTAATTTTATTACTTTGATTTGTTTTTTATATATATTTAATTTTATGATGTACGGATATATAAATTCGTATGCTGTTAAAGCATTTCACTGACGTACTATAAAATTATAACATTGTCAACCTTGTTACCTGTGAAAACGAATAAAATGATTGAATTATTGATTGATTGATTGATTCATCAGGCTAAACTTTGTCTACCAATTCTTGAAGGAAATTTTCTAAAACGCAAAAGGATTTTCGATGTCAAGACTCAGGACTAATTCTTCCATTGTCTTGTGGCATATGCCCTTTGAGCAACAACTCTACAAAATGCCGGCTCATCGAAAAAGTGGCTCCGGGCTATCGCCCTACTGATCCGAGTGAATAAATAATTTCTATAAAAACTTAAAAAACGCCGTCTTAAGGTGTAAAATTGCGTAGCGCCCGCGACGATTAAAACCGCTTAGAAATTGTCAGAATCTTAAAATATTTTTTTTAAATTATTTATTTAAGTAATCAAAATAATGAACAACTAAATTATGTATATTGATGTTATGAATATATTGGAGTGATTCCCAAGGATATAGACTAAGTGATTTCGTTGTAATTTCAACAGCTATAGTGATTTTTTAGTGGTATTTTCGCAAATAATTATGATCTAGTCAAAATTATACAATCGTGTTTTTGAACAAACAAATTCAAGATAAAGACTTGAAATTACCATTTAATATTTATTCCACTTTCGTTAGTTATGTCATAGTCCTATACTATTCGATGAAAGGAGGTGCATTTTTTCGCGGTGTCCCCGGCGGAGACGTGCCGCCAAGCCGCGTGAAATTTTGAATCTATGATGTTATTTTTTAGTATTCATTTATATAACTTAAGGGATAATTTTAACTTAGACGAAATGCCCACGTAAATTAATATATCTATCAAGATCAATATTAATACTAAATAAGAGAAAACGTCTTCGCAAATAAGCAATTACTTTTAATTAATATAGGCGATAGATACATTATTATGCTAGCGCGGACTTTTGGTCTAGACATTTTGAAGAACTACGATTCCTTAGTACATTATTTTGATATATCTCTTAAAGTTTAAGCAGCGAAGGAAGTGCCCTAATGTCACTTTTTTGACGATTTAATCCCTAAATATTGAACTTTTTCTACTATTCAAACTTAATTAGAATGTACTGTACATATCTACTAAACTTTCGTAAAAAATATCCAAATCACAGTGAAAAGCGTATCAAAATCTGTTGTGTGGTTGCGTAATTTAAAAGAAGTAAGTAGGTAAGGCTTTGTTTTGAAAAATGGAAAACTACGTATTCATTTAATTTGTCAACGGAGTACTCGACAGTCAATCGCCACGTTAAGTTAAAAGTGTTGTACAATTTGTAACACATTATTTCGCCCTCTTAGGGTTGGAATTTTTCAAAATCCCATCTCAGTCGATGCCTACGTAATAAAAGGAAGACATGATGTCATAATTTCATGCTCCTACGTTTTGCGGTTTGAGATTTATGCCGGTATTCTGTGAAAGCGTGGTCCTACCCCGGTCGAGCCGACCCATTCGTGCTGCAACCATAATATAGCTGCAGCGTGGCTCTACCACGTATTATACAGAGCACCTTCAGTAAGTTTTAATTTAATCGTCTCGTAAAATAAAAATGTTCATACAAACTATAACACCCTATTTCATCCCCTTAGGATTGAATTTTCCTAAATCATTTCACTCTCAATCATTGTCCAATTTTGAGATTTCTATGTATAGTGGTTTGGGCTACGTGTTGAAAGATGAGTCATTTATTCGGGAATACTCTATTATTTTTATAGATTACGAAGTACGATTAAATATTATCTGCTACCTTACAGATACTACATAGTAGCTTTGCTTTATCATGCTCTGCAGTAGGCTGTAAGTTGCTGAAGAATAATTAGTTTTGCATCTCTAAAGTAGGTATTAAGTTTAGTTCAAATAGGACCCCAATTTCATTTTTGCCCCGGGGCCCTTCATTGCATAGCTACGCCACTGCATGGGTTGTCGGTTGTAAGAGCTGTAGGGCCAACCCATTGCCAGTTTTGTTGACTGAATTATTGAATCAGTCGGCTACCATGGTTCTAACGTACTATTAAAATTGTTGGCAATGAAGTATATATTTATGGGTGAGCATAAAGCAATAAAATATATATTCCATAATTTTACTTTTCGTTATTAGATGGCGCTGGCGGTATCGGACATCACGATATGGTTCAACGAGTCCGTATTCAACTAATAGCTATTTGACGAAAATTTGCACTAAGACTGACTGAAAATGTCAAGACTGAATATATATTAAGACTGAATATATATTCCCCTGCTTATAAAACCCTGTTCAATAAGCACCCATATTTTTGTAGGATTTCTATTCACTTGAATCTTGAAGTCCTATTATAATAGCGTTATAACAGTATGTATAGTTTACTACGATGTTATATCCTAAATGTAATTAGTAGAAAGTATAATAACGTACCAGTGTTATCGCTTACCAGATGAAAATTGCAGGCTACCGGGTCAGGAGACTAAAATTACCGTGTTTTAATTATAATTTCCTTAAATTTATTTTTAAATAAAGTGCCGTGGTAGCCCAGATGGTTAACGCTCGCTGTAAATATAACACAACGCGAGTAACCCGGGTTCGATCCCCGCCGGCACTAATGAAATTGTTAAATGCAATTTTAAGTGCTGATTTAACACGTGCTCGGTGGTGAACGAGGAAACCTGCATGTCTGAGGAATAAGAAAAAAAATTTAGAAGACATGTGACGTTCGCCAACACACATTGGGGCAGCTTGGCGGACACTTCCTTGCCCTAAAACCCTCTCAGAACTGAGGGGAGGCCTGTGCCCAGCAGTGGGACGTATATAAGCTGTAACTTTACTTTACTTTACTTTTATTTTTAATTTACGATGTACATTATTGTATCAATGTGAAACAAAATACTCTTTAAAGTCTTCGTAAAGAGTCTATTTCTTTTCTTCGGTTTGATTTCTTTACTTAACTAAACACTCTCTACATGTAACATTGCAATGTGGCAAAGACAGAATGTTCGAGATAAATGTAGGCAAATTTAAATATATTTTCTCCACTTCAGTCCTTCATCTGAGCTATCTGTGAACAACGTCTATGAACAACGAAAGCATTACTTAACTTAGTGTACCAAGGAAGAGTTGATTAAAATGATTTAAAATCAATAATGTAACATATAACTACTCATCTTTGAACTTTTGTTCGTAATACTACCGTTTTTGTCCAGCTTTGGCTATTTAAGGGGATGTCGATCTAGTTTCAGTATCAGTCTCGTAACTATCACTATCATTTTCGTCGCTACTCATTATGATCTCATACACGATTTTGTAAAGACAATTTTCTACTTAAATGGAATATATGAAACTTATTAACAGTTTTACGCAAATTTATAATTTTTAATTCAAATTCGACTACTATTTACTCGGTAATTTATATTAAAAATACCGTAGAATACTACACGGTAATAGATCATTACCGTAGACCGTGTTTTGTTGAAAATACCATGCTGTCAAGGTAATTACCGTGGTAGAGCCACTCTGAAGCTATATTATGTTTGTAGCACGCATGTGTCGGCTTGGCCGGGGAGGAACACGCTCACACAGAATAGCAGCGTGAAATAATAGATAACTGTTGCTGTGTTTCGTATGATGAGTGTAGAGAACCGAAGACCCTGTATACTGGAAACAAGGCATTCCATCTTAGTTTTCGGGGTGACAACGCATCTGAATTATGATTCCTAATCGAAGATAAATGTAGAAGTCTATGGACCACTTGCTCGCTTGTCGCCATTATTCTATAAAAAAAAATTAAATAAGACTAGAAATTTTAATCTCTCCAATCTTACTTTCTGAATCCTAAGCCGGCCTTCATCACTAGCTTCATATTAACACAAGGAGGCTCTTTTTACTATGCCCTATGCCATTCCACGGGACTTGGCTGCGTCCTTGATGAATAACGCTTTCGTACTTACTGGCCAGAGGCAGATTGATTCAATGAGGGCCGAGCCATCCATGGACGAAATAAAATAATAAAATAATGTCCACAAAATAACTTCAGAAGTCGGTGCTAAGACATTAATTCTCCTAAGTGTATAGGAGAATTAAAGCTGTCGGCCTCAGAAGTGAAAGTGGGAAGAAATTGAAGGCGCCTTTCACTTTTGGTTAGAAATCCAGCTTTTTGGATAAAGCGGAAGGAATATAACAAGCTTAAATGTCGTCTTTTACCAAAGACATTTAAATAGGTAGTAGTAATAGACCGGACATCAGTAACAAAATTGTCGTCTGTAACTTTTGTCCTATTGGATATATCTCCGATTTTTGTCATTTAGTCTAAGTGACATCGTCAAAAGGTCGAGACGCATTCGTTTCATAAATTTAAAAAATATTTTTAAAGAAAATATGCCCGGTTTTGCATTAAAGTATTGTAAGTCACGATACGGAGCAAAAAATGAACGTGATTTCAGTTTATTATCGTAAGAATAATGTGTATTTAGCAAATAATTTTTAAATTTTATTATTTCTAGTGGATTGTTCTAGAAGAAAGAAAAATTATTGTAATAAGTGCCCTCTGTTATCCAGTAACGTCACTATTTATTTTCAAATATTTTAGTGATTAAGAGCGTATATTCAAATATGTCCAACTCGAAATCTACGCGATCCACAGATTACCCCCTAATTTCTTAAATTTACGCGAACACTACACATTGAATAAATCTATATACGGATTTTATCGCGTTTAATTATCTTCCGGTCATGAGGGGGAGGGGGGACTGGAGATGTTTGACGTCTCAATGTCATATTTAGCTCGGCTACCTTCAGTTTTTGAATATTGATTTTTGGACCTACATGGTCGAGATGATCTATATAGAACGAGCTCACAATGTCTTGAAGTCTTGTTTTGTGTGAAGCATTGTTTGATTAATACTGCATATTCTGCAGGCATGTTGTTATTTTCTAGTTTCCTAGTTACAATTGAGATGCAGTCTTCAATAGGTAGGCATGTAAATAGTGACTGAACACCAAAACTGACCATAGTTTCATTGTCAGCGAGTTGTGGGTCTTTTATCTCATTAACAAAATGGTGTGAATCCTTTGTGTGTGGTCTGGTATGTCCTCTCGGTGGTGACCGTATTTTGCCAAGTGCTGTACCTAAAAGTAGCATTATTAATTAATAAACCATACGTTACGTGTTTCAAATTTAGATGTACCTACTAAATAATAATAAGATATTACTGAAGTTCATGTAACACTAGAATAACAATAATAATATTATAACTTTCACTTGTTTTACGATTTATAAATCCGTTAAAAATAGTTTAATTTCAACGTGTAACATTCGCCTAAACATTAGAATATCACGTTTCAATCAACTACTTAATGCTATCACTTATTGTGTAATTTACATTGGTAGGTACTACACTTTAAAAAAATGTTAAAGTCCATACTAAAACTGGCAAGTATAGAGATGGTATAACGGAATCCAACTGCCTTCTACAGTTTTTATATATGAAGATTGTCTTCTGTGAAGTGTCTTGAGCATAGCACACTATTTTTGGTGAGAAACCTTCGACAAGTAGCGTCGATCCACATCTTTTTTCTTTCAGGGCATTTAGGAAACCTATAAAATATAGGTATCACAATGATACACCACACTGTTTATAAAATAATGACTTTATAAAATGTAAATGATGACCAAACAAATATCTACTTATAAATCACAACACTATCGATACACGTGCTGTCGTTAGACAAAGACAACTACTGTAATTTACGTAATGAGTGAAAGGGACATTTTAAAAAGACATCAACGGGTGCTTAATTGTTATCACTTTGCACCATTAGTTTACCAGTATAAGTTGAACTTGAGTGCATTTGAAATAGGTTAAAGTGATAAGAATAGAATTTACTTACCGATGAAATGTTGTGCCATTTTTTTGATAACTGAATGTCTAAGCTGTTACTGCACAGGAAGTTATTTGTAATGTATTTTGGATACAAGACTATTTTAAATTGTCAAGAACTCGGACGTGCCTACGGGTCACAACAAGGTCGACACTGATATCGTGATTCTTAGCGTTACTTCGTATGCTAGCTACAGCAAGCATGTGTTACGCGCGTTCGAGGTCCTGTATGCGGAATCTATTAGGAGGTTATCTGTGACGCGATCGCTTTGGAACGGCGTAGTATTGACGCACACTACAATGTTATCTCTGTGTGCGTGTCAGGACGATCATGAGGCTATAAAACGAGTAGTTGCCTTTAGTTGCACGAATCACTTTGATCTTTGATTATATACCTGTCTTTGATACTATTGGAACTAAAATAATACAAAAATAATTTCCATATAATGGCTTATATAGTGTATAGAAATCGGAGGCTAATATGTGGAAATTGTTTTATTCTTTTAGTAAATTGTAGTCGGCTTTACATTTTCACACTATTGGGTATATTATATGTTCTAATTGAAAAATATGTATTGTATAAAATATATATCATTTGATAAACTTTTATTCTGTTTCATATTGTAAACATAATTCATCAAACTAACAATTTCATTAGGTGTCGGCGGGGATTAGTGTTGCCAGGTCTAGCAAGTAAAATTTCGGGACGGAAGGTAAAAATAATCGGGGATTTGGTTTTCATATCCGGACATCTACAATGACTACAAAATATAGGTTTCTTTGTAGCCTTTTTGTGCTTTATTGAGAGCCGTGGTAGCTCAGATAGCCAACGCTCACTGTAAATATAACAGTATGCGAGTAATGCGAGAAATTGTGACTGTAACTTTACTTTACTTTTGTGCTTTATAATTATTATTCGGTTCTGATCTCATGAACGAATAACTTTTCATTCAAACATCGTAAAAACTGTTTTTTTTTTTCATTTTAGGCAAATTAAAACATTTTTGAACTATTTGTTTTTTGCAGTCCCTGAATTTTTCAAATCACTCATTTTAATATAATTCTGTTTAAAACTTTGTTGTTTTTTTTATTGGTGAGACAATGTCGTAGTAAAATATTTTAATGTGGTAGTAGCTAACAAATGTAATCATTTTTGCTGTCAAAATTATGGATTAAAGTATAGAATAAGAAGGTTAGTGAAAATCGGGACATTTGGCGTCCCGATCAAGGGTGAATCGGGACGTGTCACTAGACCCTTGAAAATCGGGACGTCCCGCGCACATCGGGACACCTGGCAACATTAGCGGGGATCGAACCCGGATTGTTCGCGTTTACGGTGAGATATCTGCCAAGTCGAGCAAAACAGCGGCACGGCCGACTTGGATATTTTACAAGTTATGTTTTTGATGGCATGTCTTTGTTTAATCATAACGTTATCTCCACACTAGGAATTTTTCCTAAGTACATCGTGGGGGCAGTTTAAATACATTAATTTCACAAGGACAAACATCCAGACCTGGAACAATTATTTGTAGGTAATACAAATTTTTGTTCCATGTGGGATTCGAACCCGCGGCGCTCAGCGCTACAACCCATTACCAAGTCACTCCGCCACGGAGCCAAAGGTGAAAGCCAACGATTTTGTATGTAGTGTACGAAATAGACAGTTTTGGTGATTTTATAATATTATTTTATAATATTAAATCGAAATATTTTCGTAATTTAGGTTTTACTATACACTAAAAGGCTATATATTCCATTATAATAACGCTTAAAATAAAGTATTTTAGCTTATAATAATGGTTGTATTCAACCTGAAAGATAACTCTGATGCATATTTTCGTAAAACGCTGTGAAGGGATTGTCTTCGCCCTAAAAAACCGTCATTAAAAACTATGATTTTGCATTGCTATGTACTAAATAAATACTTCATCTTTCTAAAGCCCTAATTTTCAGCAAATAATCTCCTCACATCGTTACGATATCGCCTTTGGAGAAACCATAAAACATGTAGTTTTCGACGCGAACGCATATGCTACAACGGATTTTTAGCTTATGTTTAGTAGCGTCACCTACTGGGAAATAGCTAAAATATTTTCTAAATAAATATTCAGTGAAGTATTGCTATATTTCGCTAGAGGGTGTAATACATTCGCGTGGTCACTGCTTTTATATGCAAATGTTCCTAATGTCTGCTCTATAGTATATATATATATATATATATATATATATATATATATATATATATATATATATATATATAAATCTCTTTGTCTTTTACACTTCATCACGCACGAATGCATGCATTTTAAGAAAATATGCCCGGTAGGGAATTAAGGTATTGTAAATCATCATATGGAGCAAAAAATTAGCATGATTTCGGCTTATTATAGTAAGAATAATGTATATTTACTAAATAATCTTTAAATTTTATTAGTTCTAGTAGATTATTCTAGAAGAAAAAAAATTATTGCAATAAGTGCCCTCTGTTATCCAGTGACGTCACTATTTATTTACCGACATGTTTAGTAATTGACGACGTTCCTAAACCGGATTTTTACTGTATTTAGTAGCGTCACCTAATGGGGAATAGCTGAAATGTTTTCCAAATAAATATTCAGGGTAGTATTGCTACGTTTCGCTAGAGGGTGTAACACACGCGCGAGCTCATAGTTTTTGTATGTAAATGCTACCAATGTCCGCTCTATAGTATATATATTTAAATCTCTTTGATACATAGTAAAATACAAGGTAGGTTCTCCATGTCCCGCCAGCAGGCATACAAAGTATAAAATAATAATTGCTTAACATTTTTTTCTCCTCTGATGTCAGTTTCTAATTGAAATAATTAAATAATGTACCTATTAATAATAATAAAATTTTAAAGATCCTAATAAAGGTATAGTATAATGTAGCATATAATAATTGTCATAATTTTGTCTAATTCTCATCTAGTATTAATTGGCACATGTCATGATAGGAATTCATCTAAAGAATAGTATGCTTTTTCATTTAGTAGATCAAAAAGTTTACGTTTATAAATATTAATGTTGTCACAATCTCTAATGTACTTAGGCATTTTGTTATATACTTTTGGTGCCATTGCATATATATACTCTGATGGTTACACTAGATGTACAACAACATCTGAAAAAGATTCACCCCAGTCTAGAAAATAATATTTATGCTGCTAATAGACTGCCCATGTATACCCACGTACCAACGTACATAATATGCAATCTGGATACAGATGATAAACCAGGCTCTCATTGGATAGCTTTATATATCGATACGAATGGCATCGGTCAATATTTTGGTTCATATGGACGATCAATACACAACATCATCTAGAGTTTTTGAGAAGGAATTGTAAGAGATTGGGACTGGAATGTTGATAGGATGCAGAATGAGTGTACTTCAGTTTGTGGCGAATATTGCTTAATGTATTTGCTATATAAGTTTCAGGGATTTTCAATACATAGTTTTTTGGGCATATTTACAGGGAACACATTGTACAACTATATTTTAGTGGTTATGTTTCGCTCCTATTTTGTAAATAATAAGAAATATTATTTTGTTTCATATTGCATGCTCGTGACAGACATGATTTAGAATTAGGAGTTGTTACTAATTTATTACTCTGAATCTAAAACTTGCCTACAAAAAGACATTGACTTATATGCTACTCATTAGTACAGGTGGCTGGAATTTGAGCCATTACTTTTTTGTTTCTTCTTGTTTTTGCAACAGTTTGACACTTAAAAGCTGTTCATGGAGGCCTCCACCCTACACACTTACTACAGATATTATCAAACAAAACGTGCACCTTTTTCTGAGTTTGACATAAAATAACACATGACTATAAAACATAATTAAATTAAAAACTGTGAACTAATGAAATGAAATGAAATATTTATTTGCGTTTGGTTAAAGTACACTGAAGATGGTCATATTAATTAAACATCCACTAAATCAGCCATTATTAATGGCTGCAAATCTTACAACTATAAAATAACGAGATAATAATATTAACGAGTAAAATGTCAAAAATAACAAAATGTCAACAATTAATCAATAAATATAGTTCATAAAAGATAGCTATACCTATCTCTGCGACAGCTGTCAGTAAAAATCACGCCTATAAGTCCTGAATTTCTCAGTAATACAGACAGTACCTGTCAATGTCATACTTCATGGGCATGCCGACCTAATTAGTGCATGCCCATGAAGTATGACATTGACAGGTAACAAAGTATGACATTATAATTATAGATAATACTTCATAAATATTAAGTCAATGTTCACAATTGGTCTAGTAAATGTATTAGTATAACTCAAGTTGCTATGACGTATCGTAGTCCATATATTCCTCTACAGTCTAAAAAGCTTTTTTACTGAGCCAGTTGTATAATTGTCTTTTAAATTTAATGAAAGGTAGGTCTTGAATTGCTTGTGGTATCTTATTATATATACTGTCATACACATCCTATAGCAATTTTTGTGGAATCTCGTACTCTAGATGATCAGTACACAGATTATTATAATATAATATTGAAGATATATAATATAAATAACCGCTTTTTACTAAATACATATTGTAACGATCTCCCCCCCTCTATATGAAAATATGTATGATATTGAATATAATTAGTTCCCCCTTTATATTAAAACTTATATATATGTGACCAGGATAAATAAAATATGTTTTGATCTTTCTAAATGATCTTTCAAAAGGTTTATTAATAGGCCGGTTTTAATATTTTGGCGTGATCGTCTTAGTTAGGACCCTTATTTACGTTGTGTTTCTTTAGTAACTTAGTTCTTTTAGGTGTCTTTTGGAAGAATGAATATTCACTAGAGCAATTGAAAGCTGTTGGTAGTGCCTTAAAAGCTAAGTGAACCCCGTTCACGAAGACAGGGCTCGAAAAAAGGTTAAGAACATAAAACGTCCCTATTCCACTTGCATCAGGTTTACATTATTAATTATCCCTTCCCGCTCGGAAAAGGCTCAAAATATATTTATACAAAGTACCCGATACAAGGGCTTCGCTCTCCTACATTTATTTTAAAAAAATGTAGGGGAGGTACACGGCCCCACACACGCCGTGCACGGTGAGTGCCAACCATTTTGATGCACTCCCCCCGTATGGAACGCTAATTCGGGAACTGGACCGTAGTCCACAGCAAAATAACTGGCGAACCAGCAAAAGAGGCTTGGCCCCTTGCTAGTGCGTAAGCACAAACATCGACAGAAGTCGCGCATGTCAATGCGTGTAAACACCAAACGGAATACGAACGAATCCAGCCACAGTGAATGTACGTCACACGGTTTAGGCAAATAGGCACACTGGCCGTAAACCCTCCGTGAGCGCCACCACCTGCCAGACCGCCGCTCCTGCAGACGTGATGTAAGTGTATGGCATCACCACCAATTGCATGATCAGCACGGCTACTAGCCGCAGAGCGTGTCATGAGTCTACCGCTCACCTCAAGGGAATGGGGTCCCACGTTGTGCGGCTTTCGGCCGCAGCCTTGAGAGTCTCCTCAGATCCTCCCGCCAGCTACCACCCGCTTGAGGTCGACACATATGCTCCACCAACCAATACAACGGCAGATATAGCCAGAAGGCAGTTATAAGATAAGAGTAATAATTCGCCATCAGAAAGGGTTTGTGTCACTGACGTTGAGTAAATGCATTTTCGATCATGTTTGTCTCACCCACCGACAAGTTGCCTTCAATCATTCAAAGGTGGGAAAGTTACAGAGATATAATATTATGTTGTTATATAAAACATCGTGGAGGGCAAACAGTCTGCAGCCCCGCAATGAAGGGACCCGACTTGGGCAAAGCTACTTAGGTGTGAGTCAAACCAAGACGCAGAGAGCTCCATTGAGAAGAACGTCCCACCAAACAACCATCGCAGAGACGCAATGCTGTAGAACGCAACAAGCATCAATACGACTATCGTCGGGCTTACAACATCCCAAGGTCCCCCATACATCCCAGCAGACATCACCACCCGCATACCTCCATCGACCAGAACCACAAGAGAGCGTCGAATCAGGCGCAGCACACCCGCAGATCCATCACAAGACGCAATACCGCAAGTAGCAGTAAGCATCAATGCAACTATCATACGGATGGCGCCCCCTCACAACACACCCACATGATCCCTATCGAATTTGGTAACAAAGTTGGCATTGTTGTTATATAAAAAATATCACCAACGTATCATAGTAGCACGCTACTAAGACGCCAATGAACAAAACTCCACGTATCATAGCGCTAATGCACTAAGACATGAAGTTGAGTATGCCTGTTACACTTAAAAGTGCTACCAAACACACTCATCATCCCAATCTGAAAGATAGACGACACATCGCTATGCGCAACGACGTCGCCCACAAACAGTATGGGTGTGCGATGTCCACGAGAAAGCCGTATTGGTACAACAAACCCGCTTACCACCGGCACTAAGATGTTAATTGTATACATACCTCCATCGACCAGAACCACAAGAATGCGTCGAATCAGGCGCAGCACACCCGCAGATCCATCACAAGACGCAATACCGCAAGTAGCAGTAAGCATCAATGTAACTATCATACGGGTGGCGCCCCCCTCACAACACACCCACATGATCCCTATCGACTTTGGTAACAAAGTTTGTATTGTTATATAAAAATATGACCAACGTATCATAGTAGCACGCTACTAAGACGCCAATGAACAAAACTCCACGTATCATAGCGCTAATGCACTAAGACATGAAGTTGAGTATGCCTGTTACACTTAAAAGTGCTACCAAACACACTCATCATCCCAATCCGAAAGATAGACGACACATCGCTATGCGCAACGACGTCGCCCACAAACGGTATGGGTGTGCGATGTCCACGGGAAAGCCGTATTGCTACAACAAACCCGCTTACCACCAGCACTAAGATGTTAATTGTATACCTCCATCGACCAGAACCACAAGAATGCGTCCAATCAGGCGCAGCACACCTGCAGATCCATCACAAAACGCAATACCGCAAGTAGCAGTAAGCATCAACGCAACTATCATACGGGTGGCGCCCCCTCACAACACACCCACATGACTCCTATCGATTTTGGTAACAAAGTTTTTATTTTTTTTATATAAAAAACATCACCAACGTATCATAGTAGCACGCTACTAAGACGCCAGTGTACAAAACTCCACGTATCATAGCGCTAATGCACTAAGACATGAAGTTGAGTATGCCTGTTACACTTAAAAGTGCTACCATACACACTCATCATCCCCATCCGAAAGATAGACGACACATCGCTATGTGCAACGACATCGCCCACAAACGGTATGGGTGTGCGATGTCCACGGGAAAGCCGTATTGCTACAACAAACCCGCTTACCACCGGCACTAAGATGATATGTCTAGGACACATCGGTTAGCGAGTCCAAGTTTACCTCGGACCAATTGCTCGTGAAGCAGCACACACGCCACCATAATATTCCTTTTCAAGTCCCTAATAAGGACTAGTCATTTTGCTACAGTACTAGGAGCAGTCAGTCACCCGACCACCCCATACAATGCTTATGCATCAAGGAGACCTCCTATAATATTGCTTTTGTATCATAGACCTTACTTTCATAAGTCATGTATATATAGGATTCGAACCCACGACCCTACTATTGTAATGCATATTAATCATAGAGACCTTCTATAGTATTGCTTTTGGATCATAGACCTTACTTTCATAAGTCATTAATATATAGGGTTCGAACCCACGACCCTACTATTGTAATTCAAATTCATCATGGAGACCTTCTTTAGTATTGCTTTTGTATCATTGAGTTTAATATCATAAGTCCCTAATATAGGACTAGTCATTGTGCTACAGTACTTCAGGCAGTCGGGCTCCCGACCACACCATATATATGTACAACTGCAGGTATGTACCTCCGGCAGCTTCCTCCATACAAGACGTCTATACGTGAACACCTTCCATAACTTAGAAAAATTTTCTTTTATACACGAACACCTCCCATGACTTAAAATTTTTTTAACAAATTTTCTAATTATCCTATAAACGTTATTTAACCTAATTTTATAATATTTTTTGACTTGTATTTCTATTATTTATCTTATTTTAAATATTTTTTCAAGTTTTTAAATAAATTTATTTATTACGAAAAACAATAATTTTGCCTTTAATTTACTATGTTATTGGGATAATGTCTGAAATATATTAACTTTATGTTTATTAATTTAACTTAATTGCTTAATATATATCTTTTAAGACTATTTTTGACGCCCCTTTATATTGAATTTAATTATTAATAATAATATTGGGCCGTCAAAATATGAAACTATATACGACAGTTACGACACTTATAGCAAATACACAATTTTTTAAATGTTTGTCTATCTGTCTGTCTGTTGCGGTCAATCTTCGAAATAGCTGATGTTATAAGGAGAAACTTAGGCTACTTTAACTTTAGAAAAGAATTAGGTTTCCGCACAAAAAAAAAATTAAATCCCATGAAATAAAATCATAATAAATTCACATACTGTACTGAGAATGCGTGAATGCTACGTTTAAAGCGGTTTCTTTAAAAATCAAAGAAGTTTTAAAGAAATTCAAAACAAATTATACCGATAAAAAAGAAAGTATAATTTATATTTATCACTTTTATCACCATTCAGAATTTTTTTCTAAAATATCGTAACCGATGATGGGAGCAGCGTCAAAAGTAAGAATAACTTTGATGGATATGAACTAAATGTTTAAAATTAAATAAAAGTCAGTATGTTGTTATTACATTTGTCTCTCATCAACAGATGGTGTTGATGGACGTTGTTATTACATTTGTGTTTTATCCCCAGATGGCGATGATAGTAGTCCACATCACATTATGTTTACGCTGATCAACGACATACCTAATGTATACCGCAGTTGTGCTCACTACAGCTCATAATAGGAACGGGCACTTACCTTAGCCGGTACGACGTAACAAATATGAATAATTTTTATAGGAAGTTTTCAATGGTTACAAAATCTTTGAAATCTTCTCTTTTAGTTAGTTTTTAGTTATGGGTGGGGTGACTCGTCTATTTACCACTAGTTATGCCCAGAGAAGAGAATGAAAAATTAGCCGATAAAAATGTGCGCATTACTTTATTTTCACACGCAAAAAATTATATGATTATATTGTTTCATATTTCATTATCTAAAAAATATTTATAAGCAATTATTAAATAGTTATTAACCAGGTTATTAAACAGTGCTTGTGTCAGGATCAATGGGGTCTACTCGGACTGGTTTGGCATCCAAAAAGGTTAGGCAGGGCTGTGTAGCTTCTAGCTTCCCCTTGGCTGTTCAACCCATTTATGGACAGGTGTTTGCAAACTTTGAAAGATGAAGAATGTGGGTTAAGAATGGGCGAGTTAACCATCAAATGCCTTTTGTATGCCGATGATCAAGACATATTTGCGTCATCGGCGGCTGAGTTGCAAATGATGGTTACATTAATGAACTGGGAATTAAAAGAAAGGGGAATGAAAGTGAACGCAAGTAAGACGAAAGTGTTGATTTTTGAAAGAGAAGAAAGCAAAACGGTATGTGATATAGGAATAGAAGGAGAGTTAATTGAGCAAGTGGATGAGTTTGTGTATTTGGGATGTGTATTTAGCAAAGATGGTAGATATGATAAGGATATAGAACGACGAGTAAATGCAGGGAATGGAGTGAATGGGGCACTACACTCTATAAAAGAAACATAATCTAGTCCCTACTTAATGTATAGACTAAAATAAATGCAGACATTATCTTACAGGTTGCAAGAGAAAATGTGGTATGCAAGATGATGTTGTGACCAGGATTAAGAAAGGAATGCTTCGGTGGTTTGGTCATGTAGAAAGAATGAATGAGGAAAGAGTGACAAAGCAAATTTATATGGCAGATGTGTACGGCAGAGTCGGGAAGGTATGCCCTAGAAAAAAGTTTATCGACCAAATTGGCGATATTTTGAAAATCGGCCACGTTAGAAGTACCCTTAACCGACGAGCATGTATGCGTATATATATAGATGTAAAGGAGGCGAAAGAGGTGTGTCAGGATCGTGCCAAATGGAAGTCCGTAGTCTCTGCCTACCCCTCTGGGTGATAGGCGTGAGTGTTTGTGTTTATTATGTTCTATGTTATTAACCATTTTTTAAATATCGACACTTAGATCATTTAAATTTTCCATATTACATAATTCACTGCCTTCCTAAGAAATGACAAATTTACCCCCGTCTTATACTAGTATTAAGAACATTAGTTTCAAGTATGCTTTACGTGCGTACTACTGAAACGTGTGTACTGTGCAATAATGAATTGTAATCTTCCCTTCATACTTTTCACAGGCTTAGGACTGTCAACGTACCACATTGTAGATTGTTGGCGTTTTTAAAAGATTTTAATTCATTTTTATGAATTAAAATCAATGTAATCAGATTTTGTTTTGTGTTTTTTTTATTTTGTTTTTGAATCACTTAATCTACAGTTATTGTTTTTTATATATACGGAGAAAATCAGACTTAAGAATTTTGATTTAAGAACATCAATTGTTGCACTTTTCGAGTTCCCAGCCTCGTTCTCTTGTCATTTAGAAATAAGCCACATGACGAAAATAATCTTTCACAAGGGTCACTCGTGGCCATTGCATTCAACTTAGTGAGTGCCAGAGCATACAAATGCTAAATAGCTTATCTATATCAGATTTACATTTATCAGCATTTTTTTATATATGTATGAAGCTATAGTTCCCGCACCCGGTTGTACTAATCGCACCAAGTTAGTGGACGGCCGTTGTTCACCTTCAGGTTGTTGAACTATTCCAGCAGATTGGTCTGATATTGGTGGTTGCTGGTTAGTCTGGGATGTTATCACTGGAGCTGGAACGTCGTTTCTTCTAACTAAACTTACGAATGGATGTTTACGTTTAATGTGCTTTGTAAGGTTTGATACAGAACTTTTAAAACTCAGTTGTATTTTACAAATATTACACTCGGCCATTTGTTGCCCTTTGTCCGTAAAATGATCCCAAGCCACACTATTTACTCTAGGCGCCATTTTTTAAGAGCCCAGTCTTTCAGAGCAAAACAGAAAAATTGCGTTCTGGTGACACATCTACACCCTCCCTGCCCCGCCACTTCATGTACCGCCACCGCAGTTATCTTTCTGGCCGTAGCGTGGAAAGTTGCTCTACTAAGATTTTCCAGTATCAATTTATCTAATATACAGGATTATTGATAATTAGCTAACAAATTTTCACATACAGATTTTCTACCTCGTATCTATTTTTGTTCCATGCTTTTATTACAAAATTCGTTACACAAAAAAAAAATATTTTAAGTTTGTATAATTTTTGTTGTTTTGTTGAAAAGGTTTCTAAAAGATAATCATCTAGAACCTGTATAACATGTACTCGTATTATTGATTATTCAAATGAATCTGGCAAGTGCTAGAATGAGTCGTGCACTGAGGGTTTCGTAATAAGTCGATGACACTATCGAAAATCCGTCAAGTACGTCAAGTAGTTCTAAATACTAAAATAGATTAAAAAAAAACTCAAAATAATTTCTATATAAGTACAAACAGTCCACTATCACACATATTTATAGTTTCTCATTAAAGTATAATGTAACTTTGTATAGCATTTACCTATATGCATTACAAATATGCAACTCATTTATAAACTATTCTTAAAAGTACCTACCTAATTATATACCTAATATTTAACCAAGTGCTCACGCATATGCACGTTGTTAACTATTTTACTATGAAACACAAAAAAAACTTACCTTTGAATTCTATTTCTGTTCATTGCTTCAACGTTTGATTTCAATTTTCGTTTTCTGGTACAAGCATATTTTTTACGTTTATGGTCCATATCGAAATTAAAAGTTATAAAACAAATACAAAATGATTTATAAACCCTTAAAGAATTATATGCAAAAAATAATAAAGTAGAGCAACTTTCAATTCGTAACAATGCGCAACCAAGATTAGGGAAAGAGAGAGAAAGAGGAATGTTAGAGCGAGAGGAAGTGCAAAAATTTGGCACAGACGCTACAGCCGCTCAGCGGCTACTAAGGAATATTGCTTTTTTTTTTTTTTTTTTTTTTGCGCCCGAAGCAATTAAAGGGCTACCCTGTACGTAGGGAGGCGGAAAATGCATTACGCATACCACGATAGCCGGTCTATCGTGGTTATGGGGGACTCACTGTCCTACCGGGGACCCTAAGTGATACCCCCTAAAAAACCGCCTTTAGGGACAGGCAACCGGCTGATTAAGCTCTATTGTGCCTTATCATGAGCGACCCTCTTTTGGGAAAAGAGGGCGCAGGCGGCTAAGTGCCGCTGAGGGAGTGCCTACGAAGGCAAATTAATGTCAGATATTACAATAATTTTATTTAATTAGAGTTGGCCTGAGCTGCCAGGAGACAGTTCAGGTCGTTTGAAAGTTTATTAGGCGGGTCCGAGAGAGAGTTTCTCGGCCTGCGGACACGATAGCGAGAGGGGGGGTGGGGCTGCATAAGAAGCTGCCTCACGAATTAAGTGGTTTGGGTGCGACTCTGAGGCTTTGAAGAAGTTCTCAGAGAGTTTTTTAAGAAATTGCTGAATTGTTGGGAGCTCTAAGTCCCGATGAAGGTCGGCATTGCGGACGTACCACGGTGCGTTCGCAGCTCGACGACAGAATAGGTTCTGAACTATTTGGAGTTCATTTAAAATGTTAGGGTTTGCGTGGGCAAAGACGGGGCCCGCGTAGGACATGACTGGTCGTATACATACCTTATAGAGTGTACGCTTGTTTCGAAGGGACATTTTACTGTGTCGGCCCAACATACTGTTGAGCCTACTCAGATAAAAACGTGCGTGACGGGTTACTCTTTTGACGTGGGGCTTGAAAGTGAGCCCTGTGTCTAGAGTGACACCTAAATATTTAGCGGACGTATGCCAGGGGACAGGGGTCCCTAGCATACGTATTGGTGGAGTGTTTTTGAGACGGCGTCGTTTATAATCGAAGTGAACGGCGGAGCTCTTCTCCGGGTTCACATCGATGCGCCATTTTTTGAACCAAGCTCCTAGGTCATCAACTGACTTTTGGATCTTGTTCCGTATGAAGGGTAGTGAGACACCTTTGCAGTAGATGGCAGTGTCGTCTGCAAAGAGGGAGAGTTGAACACCTTTCGACGGGATGGGAATGTCGTTGGTGAATATGATGTACAGCAGAGGAGCAAGTACTGAGCCCTGAGGGACACCAGCCTTGATAGTTCGCTGTGAAGAGAGCGTGCCTTCGTGTCTGAAACGAAAGGTACGATGTTTTAAATAGGAGGCCACGAGACGAACTAGACGATCGGGGAGACCTATTTTATAGAGCTTGTAGATAAGGCCTGTGTGCCAGACTCTATCGAAAGCTTTGGCTATATCGAAAAAGACCGCGATGGTCTTATGACGACGAGGATTGAAACCGCTGAGGATATATTCCACAATGCGGTGAACTTGTTGGGGACATGAGTGTTTGGCTCGGAAGCCGAATTGATGGGGAATGATAAGAGGGTCGCCGTCTGTGGGAAACAGGTAGCGCCTCATACGACTTTGGATGACTCTTTCGAAGAGCTTGCCCATTGCCTTGAGGAGGCTAATGGGGCGATGGCTGGAGGGGGAGGTTGAGAGGCTTGCCTGGCTTGGGAATTCCAATCACAGTAGCCTCTTTCCACGTAGTGGGAAAATAACTAAGGTTGAAGCAGGCGTTGAAGATAATAGATAAAAAGGTTAACACCTGCTCGGGAAAGTGTTTTAGGGCTTGGTTGGAGATGCCATCCGCGCCCGGAGCCTTTTTAGGCTTAAGTCCTTTGATGAGGGATGAGATCTCATCATTGGACACAGAGATAGGTTCAGAGGCCGTGGGGGGTGAGCTCCGGCGGCGGACCTCATCCTCCACTGCCTGGACATGTGAGGGGTCGACGGGTTGAGAACTGGGAGAGCATTGAGCGGCAATGCTATCTGCAAAGCACTCAGCCTTTTCCTCGTCCTCGAAGGCAACCGTGCCGTCGGGACGGGAGAGAGAGGGGAGTGTGGGTGATAGCGTCTATGCGGAGGGCTCTAGCCATCTGATAGTACGCTGTGTGAGATGGAGAGATATTCTCCATGAGCTTACTCTTTTCGAGGTCTCGAAATACAGAGAGGCGGAAGCGGAGTTCTCGTTGAAGACGATTGGCCGCGCGCCTATATTCGGGGGTGGGATATTTTGCTGCTCTCCGGAAAGCAGCTTTTTTTGGCTTTTATTAGGTTGCTAATATGTAGGGGAAGCCCACTATTGTTAGCAACCGGGACGACCCTTTCGTTCTCCTTAAGGGAGGATTTAATAAGGGTGGAGAGTGAGTCGACCGCGGTGTCGATTTTTTCAGGACTATCTAAGTCCGACGGTAGGGAGATGGTAGAGTCCTGTGAGTCCAAAGCTTTAGCTAGGGACTCCTTGAATCCCTTCCAGTTAGTGAAGGTTTTCGTGTGTGTTGGGGGAGGTGGCTGATGGCCAAGAATGAGGGAGACCGGTCGGTGATCTGATCCTAGATCGTCTAGTGTCTCGATTGCTCCGAGGTTGAGAGAAACTCCTTGGAGTAACGCAAAATCTAACACATCGGGGGCGTGATCGGTGTTATCGGGAAGTGAGTAACACCGAGAGGACTATGGACGGTAATATCAAGAGACTGCGTGATATCGAGCAGTATATTGCCACTAGGGGACGTAGTGCGGCATGTCCATTCAGTATGCTTGGAGTTAAAATCTCCAAACATAATGACTGAATTGCCTAAAGATAAAATGGCCTCAAAATCCTTTTTAAGGGGATAGGTTCCTGAAGGGATGTAACAGGAGGCTATGAGGATGGACTGGTGTCCAGTCATAGCTAGCCTGCATACCGTGGCTTCCATGTTGGTAAGCTGCGGAGTAGAAATGGGCGAACAATGAAGTGTCTTCTTGTAATAGATGGCCGTTCCGCCGCCTCGGCGGTCGGGTCTGTCGTTACGAAGAAGAGAGAAGTTTTTAATAGAAAGGCCTCTAGTGTCCTTATCTTTGAGATTGGTTTCCTGTAGGAGGAGGAAATCGACTTCACGATTCCGAAGAAAGAGCTTGAGCTCTGGGAGGTTATTTCGCAAGCCGCGAATATTAAATGATACAAGCGATAAACCCTTAGGTTTGATACGACCGTGAGATCTAGGTAGGTTAATTCTCTCAGTCATTGAAGTTAAGTTAATTAAGTTAACCTAACTTACAACGCTAACAAAAGGTTATTGTGCTCCGCAAGAACGAGGAGACGTTCTTGGGGGGACTTGGCCGCGCGCAGTTTGCGTGATACAACTGTTATTTCCCTGACGTCGATATTCCTAATAGCGGAATATAGCGTGTTGTAGTCGTCGATTGTGGGCTCTGCTTCATGAGCGTACGAGGTTGTCCTCGGTGGGTCTGCCTTTTTGGGCCCCCAGGGAAAGACTGGAGGCTGCATTGGCTTGGAGAAGCCCGGAGGGGGGCCGAATTATGCCCTGAGGGGGGCCTAGGGGGACCCTGAGGGGGCTAGGGGGACCCTGAGAGGGTCGAGAGAAGCCCTGGATAGGCTGGGAGGGGCCCTGACGGGGCCGTTGATGGAGGGCTGGGAAAGTGCAGTCATTCACCGGCGGTGGAGCTTTCCTACTGGGGCGAGGTTGAGGTGCGCGTGGGCAACCCTTGTAGTTCGCCGGGTGTCCTGTCTGGTTGCACAGGACACAGGCGGGCGGGGATTCGGCGTCTTTGGGCCGGGGACACTCTTTAGTGTTGTGTGGCTCCAGGCACTTCACACACCTGGGTGGGGCGGAGCAGTTGGCCGCCGCGTGACCATAAAGTTGGCAGCGGTGGCACTGCGCCGGGAAACCGGGCCTATGTGGGGGCTCTACCTTCACCCTTGACAGGCCGCACACTGTGCGCACCTGCCGGAAGATGGCTTTAGCCTCCGGCACGTTGGACAAGATTACGAGGGCAAGGTTGTATCTCTTGCCTGTACGGTTGTGCATTTTGTGCACTGCTTCCACTGGGAAACCTTGGGACTTAAGGTCCTCGAGGATTTCCTCATTGGAGAACTCAAAGGGGACTCCTCGGATGACGGCCCTGACTTTACGCTCTTCAGGGAGAGCGTAAGTGTGGTATGAGATGCACTCGGCTGTGAATAGCCGGGTGATTGCGCGGAAGTCCTCGATCGAGGTAGGGATTATTTTGATTGCCTCCCCGAGGTTGACTGCATGATCGTATTTGATGCCTGCGTCGTAGCAGGTCTTAGACAGTTGGGTGAACTTTGCCTTGTCTCTTAGGAAGACAGGGGGCGGGACTTGCTTCTTCGCCAGCACTGGAGCACAACGAGAGGCTGGTTTGGATGGAGTGGGGATGTCTAGTGACATCAGTGGGACGGGTGCAGCGTCAAGGGCTGCGGAGGTTGAAGGAGCGGCAGGGGCCGCTGAAGTAGGGGGGTGCGTTTCAACGCGGCGCGCTTTCCGTTGCGCTTGGAGGTGACGGTGGTGAAGTTTGACTCACCGGTTCCGTCAGAGTCAGAGGACTCCGATGAACCGGAGCCTAGGGTAGTGGCGGGCCTCTTCCGGGAGGTAGACGCCGAGGATTCGGAGCATGCGTACTCCATTTCTAAGGGGGCAGATTCGAGTTGGGCAAAAGAGATCCTCGTTTCGAGGTAAGATGCGATTACCGGCGGCGGGAGGTGTGCCTGAGGGGCAGGGGTGGGAGCCTGGGCGGCGATGGTGGCGATGGCGGCGAGGACCGTCTCATTGCCACTTAACCTGTTAACCAAGCCTTGCTCACATTCGATCGCGCAATACCAACCTTACGCCCGCCAAGTAGTGATCGAATTAGATCAGAATTATGTAAACATGTCTACCTATGAAAAAACTATTTTTTCGTTTTAAACAAAACCAAAGACACTATGCAATAGATATAAGTATCAAAGACAAAGATATGCTCTTTTATTTTAAACCATAACCTGGCAATGTTTCTTAGAAAAAAAAAAAAAGAAATCAGTCTGAACTTCCGGCGTTCCACGTGTCACTTTGATGAACGTGCTCCGTGTTTTTTATAGAATTTTATATTTGTGTCTGGACTAAAAACGAAAGTATTATACTTTTTTATATTCCTTGTAATATAGTGAACACATATATATATAATTTGTGGTATAAAAAGTGAAAAGTAAATTGCCAAAAGTGCTTCAAAATCTGCAAGGCCCATTATGGCGGCTGGGTCATAAATGTGGTATTTTTCACATTCTCATTTATTTTTAGTGTAAAATGTAAGTAAAAATAGTTTTCTTACATATTTCAAATAACTTGACGTTGTATTTATTTCAAATTCACACAAAACTATTTTAGAAATATTGTTCTAAATGTCACACAGATAAAATATTATAATTTAATTTTTTTAATTTCTTTATATTTCAATATTTTGGTATGAGTAACGAATGGAAACACATAAAACATAAAAGTATACATATTTCCAAACATTTTCATATAAATTTCTCTAAAAACAAAAGTGTAGAATTCAAATTAGTAGTAATTTTGTCACTAAAATTGAAGTATATACTACATATATATATGTTTATTTACATATGTATATTTATTACAATTTCTAGCAACCAAAAATAATTTTATTCGATAGTTTATACATTCAACAAGAATTCCTGTAAGTTTTATCCATAAATATTGTCTCAAAGTGAAAATATAGCAAAATTTGCAATATAGCAAAAAATTTGCTAATTTGCAAATTTTCCCGCCAAAAAGGTCCCGAGCGAACGGGAGTATAACATGTCGCGCGCTGTCAGAGCTTACAGGTTAACCCATATTGGGTAATGAGGGCGGCTAGGGACTCAGTAAGACTGGAGTTGGCCATTTTAGGATAAGAAGCTAAAGGTGAGAAAGCAAAGATGAGGACGGGTCCCTGCTCTCGATAGAACAGGGACTAGAACGCGGGACGCACTACAACACACTATGCACGTAATAGTAACAGTAAAAATGCAAGAAAACACAAGAAAATAGAAGACAGTAAAAAAAAAAAAAAAAAAAAATTTGAAAAATGATAATGAAAATGAAATGACAAGTGAAAATGAAATGAAAGCGGAAGTCAGTCAGACCTCCCTGCCCGAAGACAGGGGGGCAAGAGCTGTAGCAAAAAGTGACTCACCGGCAGCCTCGACGCTGTTCCGCGTGAGCAGGACAGCGGAGGCGCGTGAGAGCGCGACAGCACTACCGTACTGTACGGGAGCGCGGACCACCAGGGAGGCGACCGTCCGAGAGCGGTGCCGCCGGCGGACTGAGCACTGCGTCGGCGCTGTACAGCGCGAGCGGGACAGCGGGGGCGCGAGAGCGGGGAGCACTACCGTACAGGAACGAAAGCGCGGACTACCTGGATGCAACCGCTCGGAAGCGATGCCACAGGCGGAATGGGGAATATTGCCCGCAATTATTGTTTATAAAGTCAATATTTTATAGGTCGATCGAAATAATTATTAATTTTGAAATAAAGTGGTTTAAATTATTATTTTTTAATATTTGTCTAATTAAACACCTGCCCTTGAGAAAAAAATAATTATAGCATAAATATTTTCAGCTATTGCTATGAAACAAATAGTTTTTATGAGGCGAAAACAGCGAAATTTAACGAAATTGAGACCTCTTATTTAAGACAATGAAAGATATTTAGAAAAAAAGAAACAGCGCATTTTGGAGATGAAGATGTTTAGCTATTAACACGCTGAATAGATTTCGCCTTTTTATTATCGATTGCCTTATAATGGTACACGAACAAAGCTCGAAATTGCGTTGGCTGCGAGAGAGCTCTATTTACCGTTTGATTTATCTAACATAGACCACATAGATGAACCAAAAAAAAAATTTTGCCATTACTTATAATCTGGGTATTTATGTGTTATCAAAATATTTTACTCTGAAACAATAATTTGCTGTAAAAAAAAGAAATCAAAGTGGCGCTAATGATTCGATGTGAGTCAACTTTAAAAGACTGTAGCCTTAAACAATAAACGCGTGAGTGTTTCTAGTTAGTTTTTGAATAAACACTTTAATCTATCACGTACAAAACCAATACATAAAAATAATCAAAATATGTCTCCTAAGAATAATTCTTTTTTAAATGTTATTTATAACAATTAAGTATACAACTAAAATTCTAAAAAAATATTATAATTATTCTCGTTAATAAATTACGAGGATTGAGATTATACGAGATATAAATTAAGATAATTTACTTCAAAAGCTCCCTTCCGCCATTAACCTACTTTCTTTACTCGATATGTAGTACTACAAAGTACGTGTAGATGACGCGGTTACGGAATAATTTCATAATTTCTAAAATTTGTTTTAAATGATTTTTATCTTAAAGTTGTCAATTTATATGAAAAACTCTAGAATGGGAACATTCACCTATTGATTTTGTATCTCTCTATTGATTTTAAGCTGCTATGGTTTTTTTACTATTGCTATAATTCTATAATAGGTTGATGCAATATAAAGTAGCTCATAATGACGGAAGGGAGAATTTGAAGTAGATTATTTTCATATATTATTTCTCATATAATCTTAATAGTAACGAGACTAATTATAATATTTTTTTAGAATATTTTTTTATAATTCTTATAAATAAACATTAAAAAAAGGATAGTTCTGAAAAAAAAAATAAAAGTTGGTGAAGCTTATTCCATAAGAACGATTATAAAATATATAAATTGGTAAATGTGAGTAAATGAACGCATTTTTATATTACTGAAAGCAAGCATGATACATATTAATTATATAATTTATATTCATCAAAATACATATATTACATAGTCATGGAAACGTAAATTCTTTACGTAACGTAGTCATGGAAACATGAATATAGCGTCCAACGAGATCACATTCGCATGAGTCCATACCGTACTATCACAAAGTACTTTTTTATTGCGTACTATAAACAGACACTCGTCTGCATTGTACTCTTGTACTAGAATTTGGACAAGGACAGAATATATTCTTACACAACACGAGTGCGCGTCACGATACTTTTATAAGCATTGAAATATGGTTCAAATTCAAACAACTGACAAACTAATGATTTAGGCAAACACGACCGTAAGCGCCTAGTAAATACGGCAACAAAATACGAGTACGACGTGTAGGCACAGTGAGACTAGATGGATCGAGAATTTTAAAAGTGGGAATAGGTGCAACCTAGTCTCGTTAAATACTTAGTCCCTAGATCTGTTCTAGTATATATGCTTCATCTCTAGCGCGAAACTGACGTGGGACACGTGCGCTCGCTCTCGGAGCGGGAATATGTTGCGGGTCACTGTGCAACGTTGCAACGTCACGTAGATTGAGTGTTCCGCGTCCTCACAGAATACAGGCGTGAAGTGGAAGCTCTGCTTCCGCGTTTCGTCTGGTGAGTGCAGGTGGCCGGAGGCTCAAATCCCCCTTCAACATGGAAGCGGAATTAAATGTCAAACTACCCCAGGAGGGTACCAGCACCCCTGGGGAATCCCTCGCTGAGCATCCACGACCAAGTTACTCACCTCTTGAGCGTGGGTGATCAGGCTGCCCAGCGTATTCTGGGGGGGGGGGGCAACATTTCGCACAAGACTACAACTGCTCGGGGCAAACAGAGCAACAAGACAAAGGCGACCCCTGCCACGCTATCCGTGAATTTCTGCAATATTTTTCTGACCGAGACACAGGTGTCCTCTCCGGCTGATGTCTCGTATCTCTCCTACCCGGGGTGCAAACTGGAACACTCCTTTGTGTTTGGGTTTACGTCAGAGAGGACATCTGTTCTCGACGCCTCGGCAGTCTTGAAGGTTCGGACCTGTCCATCCTTTGGCTACGCGTAGACAGCGACGACCATCCGCGCGTCTACGGGTGCCTCTACAGGTCCCATAGCGGTAATGCCCAAACAGACCGACTCTTCGACCACGTCCAAATAGCTACAGATTGGTTGCGATAACAGATCCCCTCCGCAGAGATCATGATCCTCGGCGACTTTAACACCCATCACGCCAAATGGCTTGTTTCACGTACAACCGACCATGCGGGGAGATCTGTTCATGATTTTGCCTTGGCATATGGTCTGACAAAACTGGTAACTTCGCTTCGGATTCCAGATATGGAGGATCATGCACCTTCCCTGTTTGACATTCTGCTGACCTCTCACCCGGACGGTTATCAAATTTCTGTCGACGCCCCTTCAGACTCCTCGGACCATTGTCTTGTCCGGAGTGTGGTGCCACACGCTGAAATCGCAGTTGCATTCAGCAGGCTGCCGCCGTGTTTGGCACTATACGTCAGCCGATTGGGATAGGATGCGGTCTTTCTTTGCATGCTACCCTTGGGGGCGGGTTTACTTCTTGCCGGATGATCCCAACGTTGTTGCGAATTCTGTCACTGATGTGGTACATCAGGGTATGGAACTTTTTATTCCTTTCTCTGTGGTGCCCATCAGAGGCAAATCTCATCCATAGTTTGGTCGCTCCTGTAAAATATCATCATGCTATAAGCAGGAGTGCTACCAAGCCTGGGCTGACGCATCAACGTTCCGGCATGTAAACACCAGCGCTTTAAAGAAGAAGCATAATTCCTCCTCTAGGTTCTACCTCTATCAATGATTTGTTGCAAACCTGTAACATTCATTGCTATGCTGATGACAGCACTGGTGATGCTCTTTACACCGGCCGAGCCAATATTTCTCGGGAAAACGTCTCGGCGACTTAATCTAGTCCAGTTTAACCTTCAGAAGACACAAGTTTGCACGTTAACTTTTTACCTATGTTTTACAAATAAATTATTTGATTTGATGATTTAACCGCTAAAAAGAACCCCTTTGTCGTATCTCCTCAGTTTCAAGGCACTCCCCTTGTTGCCTCAGCCAGTATCGGAATCCCTGCCGTCGACATATCGAGTGACGTGCAGTTTCATGGTCACTTGAAACAGATTGGCCTCTAAAAAGCTTGGCGTGCTCAGCGGGACAATATTTCATGCCGGCACACCGCCTGCAACTTTACAAGGCGCAGATTCGGCCGCACATGAAATACTGTTCCCATCTCTGGGCTGAGGCTCCCCCGTACCAGTTCCTTCGAGCGGCTCGAATCGTCGACGACCGAGTGCTTTCCGATCGGCTCGATTCACTGGCGCTGTGAAGAGATGTTGCATCTCTTTGCATTTTCTTTCGCATATACCATGGGGAGTGCTCTGAGGAATTGTTGGGATTAATCCCAGCCGCCAAATTTAGTGAACGCACTACGCGGCAAACGTCCCGATACCATCCACACCATCTGGATGCTTGGCGGTCCACCACTGTACGTTTCAAAAGGAGCTTTCTTCCGCGTACAACCTCTCTGTGGAATAGTTTACCATCGGCGATTTTTCCGGACCGATACGACCTGGGGACCTTCAAGAAAAGAGCTTACTCCTTTCTAAAGGGCCGGCAACGCACCTGCAATTCTCCTGGTGTTGCGGTTGATCATGGGCGGCGATAGTCACTTAAAATCAGGTGAGCCGCATGCTCGTTTGCCCCCTCTTCTATAAAAAAAATGTTGCCGGACAAAATGTCCCCTAGTGCCCGGCACGATCATTTAGTGTGCCCCTCGCTTGGACACCTTAGCACGCGTTGAAGTATTTTACTTTCACTTTAAGAGTTGATCTATGAATACGATTCTTAAGTGGATGCGGTAAGATATGAAACCGGTTTATTTTATGTAATGTTATGTTGATGAAGAGTTTATGTACCAGTTAATGGTAAATTCAGCCAATGGACAGCTGGGAGCATTTGTCTAAATAGGTACCACCCCATAACTTATTTCTGCCACCAAAGTGGATACAACTGATGTATACCGTTATGAAATACCAGTATTTCATATGTACAAACAGTCTGTGAATCGTTGTATCTATTCCTTTATTTATTACCACCACACTAGGATTTTCTCCTGCATCGTGGAGGCAGTATACACATAAATTGCTTTTATGTTTGAAGACCTTTCCTCAGAGGTGACAGCACATCTGCAACCTTCTATGTTTGATGTGTGTTCTGTGATAATGATGTGTGATGTGTGATCTGCAAAGGCATCTTATATTCTAGTGGCATGTAACTACAAACATTAAGGCATTTGTTAGTAAATATTACAGTGACATACTATTGTCACGTATTTAGAAAAGGACATTGCTCTGCACCCATACATTGTTCGCCCTGGAACGAAGAGCATCGGAAAATGGTGTGTTGTATTGTCGATATTTAGGAATTCCTATATATTCGTATAAATCGACACGACCGGAGAGATCAGGCGCAGGACCAACAGCTTTCCGTGCTTTCCGAGCACTGATGTGATACAACACCAACTTCCTGGCTCCGGGACGAAATGAGGTGATAGTTTGTATCACGCCACCACCAGACGACAAAACCGAAATATAGAAACGGATATAAATTACCTATGATATCTACTTCAGTTTCATTTATCATTAGCACATATTCATTTTAATAATTTCTTATATTTACGCGAACACTAAACGATGCGTTCCGGGAAGTCCGCATTTTTGATCATAGCCTAGACGGCCCCAACTATTATCATAACTATTAACTATTATCAGATTTAAAAGACTACAAATCCTCTCGAAAGAACATTGATTCCTATCAAGGATAATACGTGAGGCTATTGAAATTAAAAATATATGCTAATTTCAGTAGGGAAGGAGGCTGGGTACTACCACCGGCTTTTGACCCTGTAATTATTAAAATTAAAACTAAACCCAAGCAAAACTAAGCAAGATTTCAAGACACAGTAACTTCATTCCGTGTAGATCAGACCATAAATCATATATAATAATTAAAAAGCTGAAGATACTCCGGGTTAACACTGACATCGGGACGTCTGTCGCCTCAGTCCCCCGTGAACATGGGTGAAATGGAACTATAAAATCCGTAAAAGTAGTTTTAATCAATATATATTCATTTTATTTGTATTTGTGCGTATCTTAATGCACCTTCTGAGAAGAAGGCAAACGGATGGCTGTTGAAATGGAATGAAATGGGCCGCAGATTTAAATCCCCCAGAAAACAAGTAATATTTGTATGACTTACAAATAATAGTTCCGGGTGTGGATGTTTGTCCTTGTGTAATTTAATATAAACCCCCACGATATAGAAGAAAATCCTAGTGTTGAGGTAAACTTTTAAAAAAGCAGTTCTTTCCTTTCACTGGTTATTAAGTAAGAAATGCCTTAATAAATATATAGTTTTAAAATTGAGTTAAATATGTACCTACAGAAACTTAATAGTAAGAAAGAAACATTTATTTAACCAACCAATAACATTGCGAAACAGAATCAAATCCGTACAAATTACAAACTGGTAATTACGCAGTTGTGAGATGTCAAAAATTATCCCGCCTCAGTGATAATATCCTGGTCACCGCTTCTTTACTCATGTACCACAGCACTGGTTTTCAGTCGGGACCATAGATCAAGATCTACGATCTACCGTACTTTAGGTTAACAGAGCCAGACCTTATTAACCTAAAATAATATATATTCCCAGAGAACATTAGATAATACACTGAGAAGCGATCACCGCATTCCCAAGGGATATTATCAGCCGTGTATTTAATTATATTATAATAACCCTTTTCATACAGTCATCTATACATAGGTATCGATAAAATTGAAGTAGCTGTACGTAAAAACGAAGTAAGATCACAGAATAAATAATAGTACTACGTAGTAAGATATGAATAGCCTTTTTTTTAATTTTTGTCTGTCTGCCGGTCAGTCTGCCTTACTGTCGCGGCTAATAATCAAGTTAGCTGATAAAGAGCAGGCAAGTGATCTAGGCATTATTATTTCCAAAAAAAAAATTATAAAAAAAATACCGAACACTGATAAAATAAAAATAAGTTTATAATAATTTGACAGATTTAAAATAATAAAATATAAATAACGCCACACGAATCGCTAGTTGTTCAATAAAACAATTAAATTCAGGCCCCCTTGGTCTAGTGTAAGCAGTATACCAACATGAAACCTCCAAGGTTGGATTAAACCCACTTCTCATTGTCACCCTATCCTATAAAAAAAAAAAAAAAAAGCGTGACTGTTCATCATGAGGTTCTGGGTTCTCGAATCCTGAGCCTGATCTTACTCCGGTCGTGTTGGATTACCGTCACATCGGATTATGTGAGTGAGAAAATAGAGTGCACCTGTACTTGCGCAAAAACTTGGGTACTATATTCTATCCGAACTGCCTCATTGGTCTAGTGGTTGTGGCAGTGCGACTGTTGATCATGAAGTGCCGGGTTCGAATCTGGGGTAAGATAACAATAATATCAGTTATTGAGTTTTTCCTTTAAGAACTTCTCAGTAGCTACCGGAGTCAGGAAGTTGGCGGTGTCTCACCCCCGTGCCTCGGAAAGCACGTAAAGCCGTTGGTCCTGCGCTTGATCTCTCTCCGGTCGTTTCAGTTTACCGTCCCGTCGGACCATGAGAGTAAGGGAATAGGGAGTGCACCTGTGCTTGCGCATACACTTGGGCACTATAACCCTGTCCTGCGCAGATGACTAGTCTCCGTTGAGGCTGGCCGCCTTGACCGAAATTCGGTAGGTAGTCCGGAGTATTTTAGTATAAATACTCCATACTAAAAAATTCTAGGACTTTATTGTAAACACGTATGTGTTGCCAAATGAATGAATTTCTATTCAATTTTACTTAATTTTTCAATTTAATTGTGATTATACTGTTTAAAATTAACAATGTTCATAAATCTTCAGCTTAATAACTACATAATAAATAAACACTCACGCCTGTCACCCAGAGGGGTAGGCAGAGACTACAGACTTCCATTTGGCACGATCCTGACACACCTCTCTCGCCTCCATCACATCCATACACCTACGCATGCATGCTCGTCGGTTAAGGGTACTCCTAATTTGGTCCGTTTTCTATAAATCGCCAATTTGGTCGATAAATTTTCGCCTAGGACGTCCCTTTCCGACTCTGCCATTCACTTCTGCAACATAAATTTTCTTTGTCACTCTTTCCTCATCCATTCTTTCCACATGACCAAACCACCGAAGCATTCCTTTCTTAATCCTGGTCACAACATCATCTTGCAAACCACACTCTTCTCTTATCACACAATTTTTCACCCTGTCATTCAGATTCAGCCCTAACATACTCCTTAACGACCGCATTTCTACTGCATTTATTCTACTCTCGTGCTTCTTCTGCCATACCCAACTTTCACTACCATACGTTAAAGTAGGGACCAACACAGCATTGTGAATTGCCATACGTGCCTTTTTTGACACATTTTGACTCTTCACAATAGAGTGCAGGGCTCCATTTACTCTGTTTCCTGCGTTCACTCGTCGTTCTATATCCTTATCATATCTCCCATCCCTGCTAAATACGCAACCCAAATATACAAACTCATCTACTTGCTCGATCAACTCCCCTTCTATTCTTATTTCACATATCGTTTTACTTTCATCTCTTTCAAAAACCATAATTTTTGTCTTACTTGCGTTCACTTTCATACCCCTTTCTTTTAATGATCTGTTCATTAATGTAACCATCATTTGCAACTCAGCCGCCGACGACGCAAGAATAACTTGATCATCGGCGTACAAAAGGCATTTGATGGTTAACTCACCCATTCTTAATCCGCATTCTTCAACTTTCAAATTTTGCAAACAACTGTCCATAAATAGGTTGAACAACCACGGGGAAGCCACACAGCCCTGTCTGACACCTTTATGGATGCCAAACCAGTCCGAGTAGACCCCGTTGATCCTAACACAAGCACTAGAGTCCCTATAAAGAGATTCCAATGCCTGTATCAAGCCAGCGCTCAACCCAAATGAGTTCAGTGTTTGCCATAGCACATTCCTATCCACTCCGTCATAGGCGTTCTCCAAGTCCATGAACGCACAAAAAACCTTTTGGTTTTTGGCCAAAAAACTTCTCCGCGATCATGCGCATGGAGAAGACTTGATCTGTACATCCCATTCCCTTTCTAAATCCCGCTTGCACATCCCAAATTTTTCCATCGGTTTCTTTCATGACCCTTTCAATTAGTACCTTGGCATACAGTTTTCCCACGATGCTAAGAAGGCTGATACCGCGGTAGTTTTTACAGTCCTGCTGCGATCCTTTTCCCTTATATACTGGGACTATCACGGCTTTGCACCAGTCTCCAGGTACCCGCTTCAGTTCCCAGCATAAATTAAACAAGGTGTGCAGCAGGCCTGCCACCACTTCCTCTCCAGTCCTTAGCATTTCGAGTGAAACTCTATCATATCCGGCAGCCTTACCTGCTTTCATGCTTTTCATTGCTTTCATTATTTCATCTATACTTATCTCGCTACCTCCTTCCTCTTCTTTCGGAGTTCCTATTTCATTCAGTTCATACGTTGTCTCCTCACTCATAAACATGCTTTCAAAATATTCCTTCCATCTCTTTAAACTCAAAACTTCATCATTCAGAATATAGCCATTCTCATCTCTTATAGCATTCATTATAGGCTGTTTTGAACTTAATAACTAATACAATATTTTATATCGTTTATGAGCCTTAAATCTAGGTACTTCTAAATTAATATCCAAAAATGTCTAATATTTCGTGCCAATACATTTTACATAATATTGAAGCTTGCTCATAAATGACGCTACTATAGATGGCGCTATAATAAGCAACCACATAAAAATAAACAAACATATACAAACACTTGAATGAATTTGTTTTACTCACTCGCATAATTACTAGGTTACTACAAAATTTGAAGGATATTAGTCGCATACGAGGTCGCATATTATAAATAAGTTATTTAAAATAACGGTATTTACGGTGCCTCGACTTCGCGTTTTACTGCGGCATTGTAGGTATGTATATTCGTTTGTGTGAACATTTATTTCAGTAGGTGTTATTATTAAATACATACGTACACAAAATCAATTACACTTTGTAAATAAGCGCCATCTATACGCTATATGATGTTAACAATAAGTCCTATAAGCATTTTCCTTGGTAGAAAGTTTTACAAAGTTGCACTAGATAGCGTTATTACTAAAGATAGCTATTTAAACAATTTTATTTTAAATATCATTAGTTCTTTGTGATATGTTATAGCTACAGTCTATATAATATACTCTATACTAAAGAGTCTATAGAATATTATTTAATTTTTTTTGATGTACATAATATATATTCAGTTTTAAGACTTATCGTATCTTATCTGAACATCAAAATGATTAAAACATTGTTATTAATTTCTAGCATTTGATTTAAATGAAATAACAGATGCATTTTTCTATACAATATATACCTATTTACGTATACATCCATGAAAGTAGTTTTATTGAATGTGTAGTGTTTCTGGAATTATTACACAGCTGCGCTCCGATTAGCCTTACGAAATACTCATTCTGAATATATATATATTGCATTGGGCAAAGATTAAGCTAAGTTTATAAAAGTCAAAAAATTAATATTTAAAAATCGAAATTATATTTTATAAATCAGTTATTATTACATTTAAAAAATTTTAGTTTAAAATAAGAGAAAGAAACCGAACAATATGTCAGCCTGTCAAGGGCTGTCAAATCATTGTTTCAAACGTTTTTGGTTTATTGATATTCTGGTAATTATAAGTTTTTATTTATAATTTAAATGCCTGATTTTTCCTTACGAATGGCTTTGGAACTTGAACTCCTGATCCTACCTTCTACCTACCTATTCCTACACTTCCGCTACCCGACATTCTTTTGGCTTTTGTTTAAAGACATTGTGACATAGGTACCTAATGGAGATTTAGAAATTTGATAACAGTATCCATTTTTGGCGTTTTCTTCTGCTGATTCGAAATTTGTGAATGGGAATGGATGAGAAGGAAAAATTACAAAAAAAAAAAGATTTTAAGAAATTTCAATTAAGTTTGAAATTACTTAAATATAAAATGGAATAATGCTATTTAAAACTAGAAGATGACCTAAAACTATCTATTTATTGTTATAAATAATTAAAGTAACATCAAAACAACAATTTAAAATTAATACGGTGGTTTTGGTTAATATCCTGAGTTTTTCGTAAGTCGTCGATTTCGTTGACTTAGGCTTTGCTAAGCGTGCACGCAGCACGACTACGAAGTTAGCTCTATAAATACCGACACTGTCTTAGCTCCAAAGTCTGCGCCCTCTTTTCCCAAAAGAGGGTCGCTCACGATAAGGCACAATAAAGCTTAATCAGCCAGTTGCCTGTCCCTAAAGGCGGTTTTTAGAGGGTATCACTTAAGTTCCCCGATAGGATGTGAGTCCCTCATAACCACGATAGACCGGCTATCGTAGTATGCGTAATACATTTTCCGCCTCCCTACGTATAGGGTAGCCCTTTATTTGCTTCGGGCGCAAAAAAAAATCCAAAGTAAAGTCTGAGCGAAATCAGAGTACGGTCTATAGACAACACAGCACGTACAGCTGAAACGTCACATTATCAGAAGAACTTCTTGTACTATTATTTATTCTGTGCAATGAGTGTTATCCGAATCACCCGAATTTATCTTAATTCATACTACGGAGTATACTGAAATACACGAGATACAACTTCTAACATATAAAAAATAATATTTGTTTGTTCGTATTGTATCCGCTGCCATACCGTTCATCAAATTGCGCTAAAACTTTGTCAACTTATTGCTTGCACTTGCACTAAGGTTATAGGCGTAGTAAAATTAACTTTAAGTAGGTTATTTCAATTTCAATGAATGTATAACCATACCTCATTAAATACCATAAGTCTTTCAAGCTTAAAACCTTATATCAGCAGTATTTCTTGCTCTGGGTACCAGCTACTAATCTAATAAAATCTTACTTTTATCATTTATCAACTACGTATTTTCAATTATTTATTTATTTACAACAGGAAAACTTACAGCTTTTAATTAATACATAAATGGTATATAATGTAATTCACAAAGTAAGCCTATTAGAAGTTTTCGCAGATGAGTAATCGGTTTGGGCAAGTGCCTGCAATATCTATAAGTAGATATAATTTACACGTTAATTTAGATTAAATTTAAGAGTTCAAGAGTAAATTGCTACTGAATTTAGATGTTATCTATTAACAAATAGTAGTACATACTAGTAGAAAAAAGGTCAGCCTTGTTACAGTCCTTAGAAAAGGTATTAAATGAATTACATGCTCTTAACAAGAATGAGTTTTGCCTGTAATTTGATCTACATAAAGATGCATGTAAGTGATTGTAATGAGACAGTGAACGAGAGGGAACTGAGATACGTAATCTTTTTAATAAGTCAGGGCAGTCTAAACGAGCAATTTTAATTATTAAGACCAGGTCAGCAGTATAGCGCCTAATTTGTAGCGGGAGGAGATGAAGATGAGAACACTGTAATTCATAGCCTCCTTTGGGTATATGAAATTTAGAACCTACATATAGAATGATTTTTTGAATCGCTTCGATTTTGTTAATATATATTTTATATTGAGGATTCCAAACTTGACACGCATATTCAAGATGGCTACGAACAAGAGAACAAAACTCTATTTTCATTGACTTTAACTGACGGAATTTGCAACAAAACTTTATAATAAAACCCAGAGCCTTATATGCTTTATTAACGATATCTTACACATGCTGATCAAACAAAAGCTTAGTATCAATAGTAGCTCCGAGGTCCCTTATTTTATCACATCTATTATAGTAACTGTCAAATCTTTAAGTCTATAAGAAAAATTAAACATATTGTTACGAGCTTGAGGTTCGTGACAATAAAAATTGCCGATAAAATTACCTAAATTAACACTTTAATTTTCTTTACACAAATTAAAACTTAAATAACCAATAATTAAGCACACTGATTCACTTTATTCCGCTCCGAAGCTTCGCTTGTTCCGCCCTAAAGACATTGTATATATTTTATTGTATACACTTTGAAACATTGAAGTCTAATTTGTTACGGATACAATAACTATATAAGATCGTTTTGTAGGAGATTAGAATCATAAGAATTGTTGACTACTCTAAAAACTTTCATGTCAGCGGCGAGGAGCAAAAACTCGGAGTTCTGGAAGCATTCAGCAACATCGTTCATAAATATGACAAAGAGCAGAGGGCCAAGTAGCGAACCTTGAGGAACGCCAGAAGGAACACACGGCCAGCAAGATGATTACCGCTTGTAATCTGTTAGAAATATTAGATGTAAACCATCTAAACAGATCGCTCCTGATACCAGCAGGAGATGATTTTTGCAAAAGTATGGAATGGCCTATGCGATCGAATGCTTTGCTGTAGTCGGTGAAAATAGCATCAATTTGGTTTCCTTTATCCATGTTATGAGTAATAAAGTCCATGAATAGTAAAAGATTATACGTAGTTGACCTTTTCTGAAGAAAACCATGCTGTTGAGGTATAAAGGTGTGTTTGATTGCAGGATATAACTGGTTATATACAATTCTTTCAAATATCTTGGCGATTAGACTTACTTTTGATAAAGGACGATAGTTTTTAATTTGATTTTTAGCATCTTTTTTATGAATGGGAGTTATTAATGCGGATTACCATCTTGAGAGGCATTGAACCCTCAAAAAAAGATCTTTTAAAAATAATTCATAAAGGTTTCAGGTCAGGACCAGCTGATTTGTATAAATCGAGTGATTTTCGCAAATTGCTTTTGCATGATCCTCTGCGGTGGTTTGTAGATTTATCTGGAGATCATTGGCATACAATTGGTAGAACGAAGATATTTGGGAGGTTATGGAATTTACAAAAACTACAAATAAGAAAAGATATAACACGCTACCTTGTAGAATGCCAGCAATGGTATTAAGCCACGAAGACATTCTGTCTTGTACCCGAACACGTTGTCGGCGTCCATGAAGGTAACTACAAAACCAGGAAATTGCTGTTGGAGATAGATTATATAGACAGTGATAATAATGTTATCTTTTTTTATAGAATAGGGTTTCAAGCGAGCACACAGTCGACCTGATGGTAATTGGTTGCTGTGGCCCATAGACATCTACATCTATCCTCGATTACGAATCAAAATGCAGACGCGTTGTCACCCGAGAGGACTAAGATGGAATGCCTCGTTTCCAGTAAAAAGAGTCTTCGGTTCTCTACACTCACTATACGAAACACAGCAGCATTAAGCTACTATTTGACGCTGGTATTCTGTGATAGCGTGGTCCTTCCCCGGTCAAGCCGAACCATATGCGCTACAACTATACTTCTACTAATATAACTGCAGCATAGCTCTGTAATAAACTGCAGCTCACTGGACGCAAATGTTGTACCTCACTTCTTTTCTGTTCTGTTCTTTGCAACATGTTTGTACAGGTCGTATAATAATGTCATATTTAAACCCTGGTGTAAATACTTTTTGCCGTATGACGTCTCGAGTAATCACTTTTTTAGGCAGAAAATTTGTTATATTCAATATATTTCATATCCGCATCGGAACGTTCGTTGGCTGTAACCCCTTCTATCTGTTTGCACAATACCTGATGACGAGTCACTATTTTTTTTATTTACGATATCATCAATAAGACCTCTAGTTTCACCAGAAGTTTTCATGAAGCAGTTTTTATAAACACCTCCTTCTATTCCATTGTCGTGTATATTACTGTGACTTCTCTTTTCTTTCTGTTACTTGAATTGCGATTCGTAATACGTTCTTTTGGTTTAATAGTAATAAGACCTGCTAAGTATTGTTTATCGGCATTTCTGTAGTCTTTATAGAGTAGACATAAATCAAATACCTCAAGTATTGTCGACATTGCGCCCTGCAATTGTCTAAGAAACCACCGGGGTTTCTTTTCAATAAGCATTATTAATGCATGAATGCCTTTGGCAGTCGAATATTCTTCGCCTTTTCTGCGTTTTTCGTCGCGTTCTTTTCGCAGCTTCCTCTGGAACAGACCGTGTCATTTCTTTCTTTTTCTAATTAAATTAGTGATGTCGTCATTAGAAGTGGAACTAGTTAGGCTAGGGGGACTAAGTAGGTAGTAGTGTATTATTGTTTTCAGGTTGCCATTCTTCACCAGAGCTAGAGCTAAAATCTTCATCCTGCACATGTTGTTGGATAGGCAAGGGAACTAACAAACAAGCACAGAAAACCAAACATAACAATGTTAAAAAAGAACAATATTTAAGTATTATGACTACATTAGTCAATTTAGTATAGTAATAAAATTAGGTAGGTATCTTTTTACTTAAAATATTCCAGAGTGGCCATGTAAATGGGTAAGACTAAATGGTACATTTTTAACGTATATTTTATACGAAATAACGACAATAAGTCAAAAGGTAACTTATAAATCCAACTTAAAAACCAACCTCCTCAGCTTCACTAGTAGTTCTAAAAGTTAGGTTTAATTCACCCTGAAATAAAATGAACATAGATTAAATATGCAATACAAACTATAATGGTATTCTGCCGCTACACTTTTAGGTACTTAAATCATATTTCTTTAAGAATTCTATAATTCATTCATTCATTCATTTGTACGTAAATTTAGACGTTTATTTAGTGTAAAATAATTTTTTATACCAATTAAAATTTATTTAAATAAATACTTAAATTCTCAATACATCATTGTCGTCACCTACTTATTTTATATACATTAAACATAACAATAGTATGAGACTATTCTAGTGAAATAAAAATACTAGACGAAATAGGCTGTACAGTAGGTAGGTAATAATGTAACGTAATGTAAAATACTTAATAATTACTTGGTTTGATAAAATTTATCAAGTTTGCTAATGAATTGTTATAACAAATAAAGCTTTGTAAATTTATTTATTGATTAAAACTACTTTTACGGATTTTATCGCGTTTTATTTATTTTATTTTTAATACCCGACATTTCGGTTGCTTTCCAACACCCATGGTCACGGGGGACTGAGGTGACTGACGTCCCGATGTCAAAGTTAACCCGGAGTACCTTCAGCTTTTTAATTATTGTCTTTGGACGGATCTATGCAGAATGAACTAACTGTGTTTTGAAGTCTTGCAGTGGTATGCTTGGGTTTAGTTTTAATTTTATTAATTATAGGATCCCAAGCAGGTGGTAGTAACCAGCCTCCTTCTCTATTGAAATTAGGATGTTTTTTAATTTCAATAGCCTCACGTATCATCCTTGGTAGGAATCGATGTTCTTTCGCGAGGATTTGTGGTCTATCAAATCTGATGTAATGGTTGGGGCCATCTCAGATATGATCGCAAACTGCAGACTTCCCGGAACGTTGATGTGTGTGTGTGTGTGTGTGTGTGTGTGTGTGTGCATTGTGTATATGAGTTACATTAGTTTGCATATGTGCATAAATTTTAGTTTTAAGTTTAGGTAAGATTATATTTATAGGTAGTTAATTTAGTTGGTTATTATTTGTGTATTCTTATTCATATAATAAAAGATTAGGTTAGTCCTGCGACAATATAAGCCAGGCACTGCTTCCTTCAATAAAGGCTTCGTTACTAACACATTACTGAGGTTATATCGGTTCCTAGACAGATTATGAAAAGATGATACCATTGTCTCAATGTCATCGTAGGTTTTGGTCTTAAGCCATTCAGTGACAACTAACTTACAGTCACGAAGCTTTAGAGGATAGATGTGTAGCTTTGTATTCGATTGGTTGTATAAGTGGGAAGACTGCCTTGTATACTGCCTCTTAGCAAAAACGGATCGAACTGGGACAATTGGAGCGACCAAGTAGTTTCTTCTGCTAATCGTACTCGCTTTTGGCGATCGTACGGGAGGGATTTGTGTTTTCTTAGAATAATATGGAGTAAGTAGAGTTTTCTTACGAATAATAGATTAGAGGTTAGGTATAGGGTTTGGGTTGGAAATCTATAGGGTTTAAAAACCATAACTTTAAGCAGTGATCGCTGCGCCCTCTCAAGTTCTAAAAATTTAATTTTGTTGTGCTACCTCAACATGGCAAACAGTAAGTAAAGATTAGTTGGATCAATGACACGTAGACTTTCTGCAAAAGATTCTTAGAGGTAACATGTCTCAATGTTTTAAATGTCCATATTAATCTCCTAACCATAATGCCCAAGTATTTACTGTAACCTTTCATGTTTTGTACAAGAGCAATCAGAAATTTGGGGGTGTGCACAGTAGTGGATCTTTATTTGGAATTCGGGTGGAGGTTGAGTGTGTGTGTACTTGGTGAAGCAAATGTAATTGGACTTGGAGGTATTTAGTGTGAGGAGGTCACGATTGAGCCAATCTGCAATCATTAACAGGCCGATTTCGGTTGACCTCTTAACTCTTTCCCAGATGTTTTCAGCAAAGACGATGGCAGTATCATCCGCGTATGAGAAGATACGACCTCCGTCGATAGTCATATTACATAGGTTATTAATATATATAAGGAACAATGTCGGACCAAGTACACTTCCCTGCCCAACATCGTACGAAATTGTTTCTTCTAAGCTAGTAAGTTCCCCTATTTTGACTATTTGTTTGCGATTGCTTAGGTAGGATTTGAACAGCTCGAGAGGAGTTCCTCTTAAGTATATGTTTTCGAGCCTTTGTAGAAGTATGGGGACAGATACTGTGTCGAAGGCCTTTTTGAGATCAAGGAAAACTGCTAGACGTTGGCTACCCTTATCCACTTGGTCAACTATATTAGATGTTAAAGATAAGACTGCATCCTCAGTAGACCTTCCCTGCCTAAACCTAAACTGAGAAGGCAACAGAATGTTATACTTAGAAAGGTATCTAATTAGGCGTGAGTTTATAAGTCTTTCTAAAATTTTCGAGATAGATGGAGATACTGAAATTGTCGTATAGTGTGACGGGTCTGATCTGTCTCAACACTTGTACACCGGCGTTATTAGGGCTAGTTTCAATGCATCCGGGAAAAGTCCATGTTCAGAGCAAAGGTTTGTCAAAGATTGGAACAATTTTCTCGTGAGCAGCTTTAAGAAATTTAACTGAAATATGTCTGATTTTAAGCCCATTAGTGTCGAGGAGAACAAAAGATGTGGTGTGAATGTATGGACAGAAAAGGATGAGTTAGGATAGTTATTAGATTACATATACATATGAGCGATATCATATTTATTCTGTGACGATATTAAAAAGTTTTACTTATTACGAGTACTTTAACATTTAATTATTACTAAATAATAAATATTTATTTTTACTACAATAAACCTATGAATTATTTTTACTACAATAAACCTATGAATTTTAGCAACGTAGTTTATTACAGTTGTATACTTGTATATTGGTACTATTAGCGGTATGGATTTTCAGTTTGCATTCGAAAGTGCCCGGGTTCGATTCCAGGAATATGAACTCAAATTTTCTTTTTGTCTTTTATATATTTAGTATTATATATTTAGATACATATATTAATTACTTTATAGGTATGTAAAAAAATTAAATAATTTTTTTTAAACCTATGAATTTTAAATACGCTGTTTATTACAGTTACAGTAGTGACTAAGTATTCAAATAATTTAATATTTGGTAGAGGCACAGTTAATATACATATTTATACTGTGGTAGAGGTTTGGATTTGCAGTTTCGACTCGAGAGTGCCCGGGTTCGATTCCAGGAATGTGAATTCAAGTTTTCTTGTTTGTATATTTAGTATTCGTTAGTAGTTTAATATATTTAGATAAACTAATTAAACACTTTTAGAAATAAATAAAAAACACAATATTTGCCATTTCATTACCCACGAGGCGACTGTGGAAATGGAAAATGTCAGAAGGGTTTATCTACGTCTTTCGATAGATGGCGATGTAATCACCTCGACTGCGCCAGATGGAAAATATCGTATCCGATAATGGGAGCGGCGTCAAAAGTGAGGATATACTTTGTAATATATGAATTTAAATGTTTCAAGTTTGATAGCACTATAATACCATAAAAGTCAGTATGTTAATCTTATATTTGTTTTTTTTTTATCGACAGATAGCGTTGATGTATGTTCTTCCCATATTTGTCTTTTTATCGACAGATGGCGTAGATATATTCTACATCACGCTATGGTTACGCTGATCAACGACGTACGTATCGTATACCGCAATAATGCTTGTCACCCTTAGACTGGAAACGAGGTTATTCTATATTATTTTTCTAAGGAGGTTCCAATGTTAATTCATTGGAAACTCTACTTTACAAGATTGTATTATGTATGTGTAGTGTAGTGTAGAGTATAATATTGTAAATATTTACGGAAAGTAGTTTGCGATAATAAAGTCATTATTCATTAAGTCAGTCACCCGAGGCTATTGTGACATAATATTACATGACATAAAATAATTCAAATTTTGAACAATAGTGGATATTATTAGGCTTTAGTTAGCACCACATAATAAATATTACTTTTTACTTCGTGCTTCTGCTTTCCTACTTTAATAATAATTTAAATAAAATTATTATTATTTTAGTTATTAGGAATTAACATAATAACAATCTTTAAAAGATAGAATCATGAATGTATTAAATAAACGTATAGGTACACTAATTGATAATAGCGAAGGCAGGTAGGCGTGGGCATTTTTTTTAATGTGCACTTTTTAATGTCACTCAGGACGGAATAATTTTGTAATTAAGTTATTAATCATTTTTCTAGGAGACGCAAATATTACAAAAACGAACAAATCCCGGGAAGTGCAGTAGAAACTATCGAAGAAAGTACGTCTAGCCCGACTGTCCAAAAATTTGAACCACGGAGAAAAATGTTCAAAAGCCTCGAAATCCTGAAAAGAAAACAGTGCATTGTCAATATAGATTTAACTGGTGATGAAGTAAATTGCCACAACACCAACACAATACAACAACACGACAGAAAACAATAACTCCTGCCTATGCTGTCATTTGATAATTTGTTGTTCGGCTATGAATAAAAAGTTAAAAAAAGAGTTTTATTTTTAGAACAGTACCTATACCCTTATTAAAATTTCGATCAACGCTTTAACTATCATGGTCCACTGCTGAACGTAAGACTCCTCCATAGATTCCCTTACAAGGGGGTTTATTTGTTTTGTTATGATACGGCGCTACTTAGAAATGTGGTAAAATATTTGACAACACAGCGAAGGGACAATAAAGAGTCACCCGTTGTAGTTACTCACCATACGAAACACAGCAGCATTAAGCTGCTATTTTAAGCTGGCATTCTGTGAGAGCGTGGCCCTTCCTCGCTTGAGCTTGAGCGGCATTCGTGCTGTAATCATGATATAACTGTTGCGTGACTCAACTACGCTTGAATTTTTTTAATAGCAATATTTTTTATTTAAAATGGGCTCAATCTGAACCTCCATTTGCCCCGGGGGCAAAGATGAGCTCTACGTTGGAGTTTGCCCAGGATAAGCCTGTTAACACGCACCTTGAATATATAGACTAGTATTTATCTATCTTTTTAGTATTTGTCACCCGTAATGGCCTGACTTGACCACCCTATCGTAGGGTAGGGGTGGCTTAGGTTCAGCAGTGATCTTTTACTGCAAGTTTAAGTACATGAAAATAGAACTACAAGAAACTACGGCGTCGTTTTCCCGTTCTGTCAGAGTACTTTCTAGTCTATTCTAATTAGGATTTTTCAACATTATTGTTTCAAATTAAATTTTTAATAAAAGAAAATAATAAAATAATTACCACGTTACAACTTCAGAAGTTTGTGCTAAGTCATAGCATATAAAATAATTAAAACCCCGACTTCAAAAGCTTTTATTCAATGGTCGATGAATTGAAGATATGGCGTAACAAACATCCAAAGCGTTTTATGTGGCAGAGCCATGGTGCAGCGTTGTGGATGTAGCACGAATGACTCGGTACAACAGGGAAGAACCACGCCCTCACAGCATACCAGCGTAAAATAGCAGCTTAATGCTGCTGTATTCCGTATGATGAATGTAGAGAACCAGAAAACTATGGAGTGTAGAAGTAAGGAGTACAGACTGTGTATTAAAAAGAGTCAATAGAAAACCGTTAAATAAGGCCACTATAGCTACGGGCTAAATTTTAAAGAAGTGCCAAAAAATATTAGAGGGATAGACGACTTTTTCGAGGTTATATTTACTAAATAAAACTATTTTAGATTTTAGAGCTACTGAGCAGTTTATCAGTACACTTCAAACCGTCGAGAACTGCTAAGTTCATTCCATCCCAGTAGCTACTCCAGCGCTGTTGTGGAGAGTTTATGAACTGTTATTATACTATGGGAGTTGGTACTCCTTACTTCTACACTCCATACAGAAAACTTTTTACTGGAAACTAGGCATTCCATCTTAATCCTCGGGGTGACAACGCATCAGCATTTCCATTCTTAATCGAGGATAGACGTAGATGTCTACGGGCCACAGCAGCCACTTACAATCAAGTGAAGTTTGTGCTAGTATAATAAAACAGTAATAAAAACGTACAGTCGAATTGTAAGCTCTCCTTTTCTTTGAAGTCGGCTAAAAGTATTAAAAATTTCATTTGGAATTTGTGTCGAGTACTCTATTGTTCTTCCAACAAATATTCCTACAAGTGTATCGAGTTGAGAGCTACAACAGTAAGCCGTTGAAAGCAAACTCGTGTCCAACGAGTAAAGAAGCTACGATTAAGGAACTGAACACCGTCGCAATTTAGTTCTGCGTAGTGTGGCTTAGACCTAGTACAGACTGGAGCGTTAGAATATTTTACCGTAAATAATGCATAAGTAAAGAAAAAACAACATTTAAGTGAAACTAATATTCTCGGATTTTATTGCGTAATTTAATATTACCACGTAAAAATTACCTAAATTCTTCCTTAAAGGATTCATATTATGAGTTGAGTAAATATGGGCAAGATACCGTTAATTATATAGTAGACTCCTAACAATGACAGATGAAGAAGAGGGAGACCTAGAAAACGCTCAGCATGGCTCCACCACGTAAAAATTACAAGAGTATTTTCGGTCTTACGTAAACGAGGTTGTTTTACCACCATCTATCCGGAACTCAGACATTTTGGCATTTCCATAGTCGACTCAAACGACACCATGAAATATTTTTAATGGAAGCATGGAAGTTCCTCGCGACCAGTTATTTACTTATTTATGCTGGCGGTGATCAAACTCGGTTACGTCGAATGATAATATACTTTTTATGTTTCGTACAAAATTAGATGAACTAACTGATATTTCGCTAGCCTTACCTAGCCTTACCTCAACGGTGTTGTACTCAGTGATTGTCGGTCTCAGTGACCCGTATCGTGATGTTGGGTCCTCTTACATGTGGGCTCATTCCATCCTCGCGAACTGCTACGGACACCGGCATTGAGAGCTAAGTGCTTTTAAGATGTTGTGCATATTTTACGCGTTTCTCTTTATTGTAAGTATTTTTAATTTTACGTGTTATTTGATAATCCACTTTTGTTTTTAAGACTTTGTACTGATGTATCTATTTATAAGTAAGGTTTGATTTATAATGTGATTAGATATACCTAAATACAGCTAAATAAAAGAGATATACCTACAGCTTAATTTCATTACATTTCTTTGAATGAATATAGTTTGTGAGCATTTCTATTATTTCAAATTAGACTTGATCCTTGTTCATTTTTAACAATACATTTTAATGATATTTAATACAATTATTACTTTCTTTCCTTTTGGGTGGTACCAATTACACAAAAACTGCTTTTTTGTTTTCGTTTATGTCTAGTATAAACACAAATACAAATGCATCATAGAATGCAATGCTGTTGTCGAACAATCTAGAGTAAAAACTATCTTTTTATAGTATTCCCTAAATTTTTGTGATTGTTTTGTATGTAAAATCATGGTACAATGTGTAATGTATATATCTGAAAATCTTGTTTGTAAATAGGAACTTAAAATATCGATTTCAAATTTTGTCGCTACAAAGAGTTTATATATATATACAGGCTAAAACTACTGCAACAGAGAAAGACTTCTGGAAGGAAATATTTAATACTAACGGATGGAGACCAATTAGCAGGGAAAGAGCCTTACATGGTTTCGATGACAGCAAAGTTTCTGATTTTAATTTTAAACAAGGTTACCAACAAACCACTAATAATTTCGGTTTGGAAGAACGTAATTTAGAGAGTCAAGAAAATTCAAGAAATTTATTTGAACCGGGCTCCGTGACTTTTTCCGGAGCTATCGCAAAAAATGAACATGGGCAAGGTAAATTAATTTCGGGTTGACTATATATAACTCAGATATAACGTGGAACTGTAACTAATATAATAATAATACTAATGCATCTGCGAGGAACATGATTACAGTGCACGAGTGTGTGCGCAAACACAAGCACACTCTCTTCCTCTTTTCCTCTCACAGTGCGATAGGACCGCAATGCAACACGACCGTAGAGGGATCAGGCGTATGATTAACGCATTACGATTTAAATTCGTCGATGGAACGGCTCAGAACCGTACTTTGTGACGATCTGTCGTGGAGTTCTATGTCTAGCAGTGATCTTGTGATGTTAGTGGTAAATAGAGTACTTTCCAGTGAGGCACCCCTTCTGCGTAATAATCTGACAGAGCGTACCTCACTCCACATGCCATACTTTTCTATTTCTGCCACGCAGTATTGTACCCACTGATCTAACTTAATCTTTGAAGAAAGGAAGGTTTAAGGTGCCAATATATTACTGAATAAAAGGTATAAGCTTGATAATTTACCTTCAGCCTTCTTTGCTCGAAGTAGGCTGCGGATATTCATAGGCTACAGTAGCTACTTACCAAGGTTTATAAGAATTGAGATCTCATTAGAATATTTGGCTAATGAACTTTTAACAAAATTTGTTTCAGATGTCAACAGAGATGATCGTACAGAAAATAGCGACTTTCAAATTATTTCAACTACTGAAAGATATCGAAAAGCTAAAGATATTTCCAGTAAAACTTTCTATAACGTTGTCAATGACATTGCTTCTACTCAAAATAAGACGAAACCTAACAGTGTGGACGTTGATACCCAACAAAAAGAAGTATATAAAAATAAAAATATCGATTCCAATGAGTACGAAGTAACTGAAAATAATGAGTACGAGGAATTTCTAAAAGGCGATGAAAGTAATTTTAACATTAATAAAGACTTAGATAATCAGTATTACACAATCAACAAAATGTTCCCAGCTAATAGAGGTAATGATGAGAACGATTTCACCAGTAAGCTCTTAAACATACTTTCAAATTATAATATTAGAGTAAACGATGTTTTACCAAATTACGAACTATCCCGAGAAACAACTAGACGGAGCCCTCCCAAACAAGAATTTTTATTATTGCCTATCCCCATTAGATATTCCAGCAGACATAACAGCCTCAATCACGTAACAGTTGATCCCCTGTTAGCGGTGTTCCTATCTAACTACGGTTATTACTTACCGGGTCAGTACGGCTCCCACAACAATTATCAAAATCTCTACGGATACTTGGCATCAAATAACATACATAATAATAAACCTTTCGGTTCGTATAAAATTTTTGCTGACACTGATTCATCTAATTGATGATAAAGGTAAACTTTGTTACGAGGGAAACGAAGCGTGGTCAACTATACAACATGTACCAAAAACCTTATGGTACCCGTTAACTACGTTATTTGAATCAATATATATGTAAATCAAACGTATAAATCAAATTAAATTAAAATAAATTTTTATTTGCAAATTCTGTGAGAGTTTATTATCTCAGTATTGGTCGTGGAATAAAGGTATTGTCAAAGACCTCGTTTTGGCAATGCGCGTGTCAGTTAGTTCAAATGATTTTTTCACAAGTCTATATTTAGTTACTTACTGTGAACATTAAAATTCCCTAAGTTACGACCAAAAAAATGTTACTGTTATAAATGCCATGCCTATATGTACATTTATAAGTCCTTAAAAGGATCAACGGGTTGCTTGCTACATACTGTATAACTCAATAGTAGACACAACTTAATTGATTTACTCTTTGAGCTGTCAAAATATAATTTTCCTATAGAAAGTGTATTTTTTGTGCTTGACTACCATCTGATAGTGGTGATGCAGTCGAAGATAGTTAAAAGCACTGATTTATTTTAAGAAAAGCCTTTTTACACTTGGTTTGAAGACAATATAATCGAATGAAAGATAAAACAGCAATTAATGACGAGATCATTTTGTTACTAAAAAAAAATTTAATTGTATATAAGTTTATTTATATAATTCTTAAAAAGATTCTCTTTTGCAAAACAAAGATAGTTTTAATGTCAGGATTCTATGATGTCAGGTACATTACCCCATAGCAAGATTATACAATATGACATTATGCTATGGAAATTACTAGAATACGAGTATATTAATCTAAATGTTTCAACGCGTGTAGTGTAGTTTTTTGTTTTAAATTAAATTACATTTTCATAATTTTATGATAAAAAATGTGGTTTAATTTGAAACAGAAAACCGACAAAGTTAATAATAAAATGATATGATGTTATAGTCTAGTAAAGTTGGTGCCTAATGTCCGATTATTATTATAGCAATAAATATATTATTTGATTGACTTTGTTAGTCCAGCTGCTTCTCCGGTCAAAACCAGTTATACTCAGGAGCAGCCCGAAATCAGAAAATAAAGTTGGCGGTGTTTCATCCCGTGTCTCGAAAGCACGTATATCCGTTGTTCCTGTACATGAATTCTTGTCCGATTTTTTTCCTATCGGACTATGAGAGTACAAGATCAGATGGTGTACTTGTGTCTGCGGACACATAGTGCACAAGACTATAATCTTGTCCTGAAATGATAAGCCTCTGTTGAGAATTGCCGCTGTGACCAGAATTGGTCTGGATGACACAATATGTGTCATCCAGATCAGATTACATTGATTTTTACTGAAAGTACAAGAACTTTTACATGATCTTTTATAATGTTTCTTTAAGAGACTCCGATCATTCATTTATCCGTTTTAAACATTTAAGTTTTAAGTAAAACTACTTTAAGATATATCTCTTTGTATTTTGTTTTAATTTTGTTTTTAATCTTTATACAAATATACTAGTTTTAATACTAAAATGTTTATTGCTCTAGTGTTTTGTTTCCTTAATTTTTTAAAATAAATTATGTTTTAGAAGAGGTTCCATCGTGACCGCTTTTAATCCTATAGCGAACCGTATATCTATTTAAGTATTTTTAATAAGACATAAGTCGCCTTTCTTAATAGCTTGATCAAGTTTCCTTATCCGTTTCAGCCTATCAAACACTCACCGCTGACCATAGGCCTTCCCCATGACTAACCTCATAGTGGGTATATTTGCCATAATAACCACGCTTGGCAAGCGGGTTGCGACCGCAGTTTTTTTTTCATTATAATTACAAATTATTTTATACGTGGTGGAGCCACGCTGCAGCTATATTATGGTTGCAGCACGAATGGGTCGGCTCCATCGTAAAATAGCAGCTTAACACTGCTGTGTTTCGAATAGTGAGTGCAGAGATCCGGAGATTTTTTTTCTGGAAACAAGGCACTCCATCGGGCAGGATTAAGATGGAAACCTCAGGGGTGACAACGCATCTGCATTTTGATTCCTAATCGAGGATAAATGTAGATGTCTATGGGCCACAGCATACATTTACCATCAGGTGGACTGTGTGCGCGTTTGTCACCATTATCTTATAAAAGAAGGAAGACGCTGCTGCCCGTCTCCTGTTTTTATTTTCACTTTACAAGCAAGCTTAATAGTAATTATAGAAAACCCGACTGCATTAAAAAATTAATTGAAAAAATACATTGCCCTCCCATGTTTTGATATTCACGGGAGCAATATATAAATATCGCACATGTTACTTCCACAATTAAAAAAAAGAGTGTAGTTATGACCACACACGACTGAAGTAAAACTTCTTTAGCTCCATCTGTATGTATATATATACATATATATATATATTATTTATATATGCTTATATATAATATATACATGTATATACATATACATATATCAATTTTCTACAAATATTTAAATTTTTTATCGGCTTCCTTCCATAATTTGTTATAATTCACGCGCGCACTGCTCTCTCTTACTTATATCCACTACTCATCTCTCGTTCGTCTCGCCCGATCACACTTTTCGTAACGCTTTTGTCACGCGTTCGCCAGCTTAAGCGGGCTACATACGAGATGATATCGGTGGCGATCTAGGGTGGAGTAGTGGGGATGCCTCCTAGATTGCCTCTATATCGTGTCGTATGTAGGGCCATCCTAAGTCGCGGCCGATATCGCCTCCTTAATCGGCTGGCAGGATCAAAAATGCAGCCGATGCTTCCTAGATCGGGGTCCCGCCCCCTCCGTACTGCGTGTGTGCAGGCGAATCGGCCCGATTTCTTTTGGCAGTCGCTGCCGGCAGCCCTCGCGGAAGGACGTTAATGAAATAGTGAAACTGAATGGCCTTTTTTACATAACAAAATTTTTACATTTTAAACATGTGAACGGAGTAGAAGCCTATGGCACTGATATTTTACAAAAAACAAAAAAAAAATTTGAATAAATAAATTAATTAAAATCTATCGAAATTCAAATCATATCCACCCTAGCCCGTGATCTGGCGAAGTCAAGAAAGCATACTAAACTAACTGTTTTATTGCCGTTCATAAAGTAGGGTGTATGAAGTAAGTAACGAGAAGATAAAGCCTCTCCTCAACAGTCAACAACTAACTCCTATTCCCACGCTATCAACACAAGACCGCACTCAGATCTCTTACGTGCCTTCATCCTCTCATCAACAACTAACTCCTACTCCTTCACCATTTCCACATCAACAAACAAGCTATATAGAAGGGAGTATGTCCGAAATTAAAGGTTTCTTTATGTTTAAAAAAGATATAAGCTATTTTATTTTTGATAGTTTTAATCCATAAATAAAGATTACATTAAAAAACTCCGAATTAAAAAAATAGTTGGGAAAAAAAAATAGAAAAAATAATTATATTTATTGGAACACACAAACACACCCCCCCCCCCCAGCGACCGCCCCCCACAAAAAAAAACGACGTAGCCACGCCCCACCCCCAACCCCCCCCCCCCCCGGGGGGGGGCCCGCAAAGCAAAAGTATACATATTATTATACAAAAGTATTTTATTTCTTTGTTTGTTGTGTGTAGTACATAACCCGATTTTGACCAAAGCAGAAATGAACAAAGAGAAGAAATAACTAAATAGCATAGGTTGGAGTCATATAATAGAAATCATAAATATAGAAAAATTCTAGAAGGTTATAAAAACTGTCTTCATCCATCCGGAGAAAATTAACCATGTCTTTGGATTACAGACCATTTAGTACTTTTATGTGGCTTAATTTTTGTCTCTTTTGGAGCCATTTTTTCACCCAGCAACTCCTCTTTATTTTTATTTTCGAATAAATTAACCAAGATGGCTAATTCCAAACCAACACGTTGGTGTTTTAAGAGAGTCGGAGGCATTTTGAAGAACTCTACCGCATATGCGTTCATGCAAGTCCAAACGCGTACTGCTAGGTAGACCCGTGTGTAGGGTCTGCCTCGATAAAAGCCCCGATTTCTTTCCACCCTAGATCGCCACCGATATCGTCTCGTATGTAGCCCGCTTTACTCTCCAAGTCAAGCGTGCGTAAAGAAGTTTTACTTCAAAAATCCATCAAGCCGTTTGGGCTACCGATCGTGTCAAAGAAATAGACATACATACGAGTACATATTCTCGAAAAACATTAATTACCCTTTTTCTAAAGCAAACGGTGAATACAAAATTTTTCGTTCAAAAAATCTTACCAAGGTCGCATGCACCGGTAAACGTTACGGCGGCGGGCGGCGTGTCCACTAGACCGGATAATACCGATTTAGCAAGATTCCTTTTTTTAAATCAGATTAGCAGTTTTAACTGTGGCTTGGTTGTGTTTGTCTTATTTGCTTTAAGAAAGAGATTCTCATTTCGTCGGAATATATTATTTTATGTATGTTCATTGATAATTTCTTACCACGTTGTCCAATTTCAATTATTAAAATAAGTTAGTCTCATATATAGATTAAAACTACTTTTACGGATTCTATCGTGTTTAATTTTAATTTTAATTATTTTTATTTTTAATTCACGACGTTTAGGGTGCTTTCCAACTTTAGCTAACTAAACCCAAGCATACCACTACAAGAAGTCAAGACATAGTTCATTTTGCATAGATCGGACCATAAACAATAATTAAAAAAGCTGAAGGTACTTCGGATTTAACAATGACATCGGGACGTCAGTCACCTTAGTCCCCCGTGACCATGGGTGCTGGAAAGCACCCGAAACGTCGGAAAAAAACGACAAAATCCGTAAAAGTAGTTTTAATCAATGTGTAGTGTTCGCGTAAATATAAAAAAATCATTAGTCTCATATATCTGGTCAAGATCTAATGATGGGATCCACGAGAAAAACAATAAACCACTATTTCATACGCCATGCTACAACTACAACTATATTATGATTTTAGCAAGAATAGCCGGTTCGACCGGGAGAGGAAGACGCTATAACAATATTAGCATATAATATCAGCTTAAAGCTACTATGTTTTGTATGGTAAGTGTAGAGAACCGGAGACGCTATTTAGGGTACGAGGCATTCCATCTTAGGTCTCAGGGATGACAATGCTTTTGCATATTGATTCTTAATAGAGAATATGAATAATGTAGATATCTATGGGCCATCCACTTACCATCAGGTGGACTATGTGCCCAGTTGTCACTCTTATTTTATAAAAAAAAAGTTTTGCATCTCTACATTACATTATATGGAGCTCATTCATTTTATCCTCCCTCAGAAATGAGATGTGTCCCAGCAATGAGACAAATTTATTTAAAGGCAGTAACTTAACCATCACACTTGGCAGGGGAAGTGACGATTGTCTCAACTTTCATGCTACACGTCGAGCAGCAAATAATCAATACCCACTCCTGTCGAGCTGATTTTATGACGCGGATCTTAAGCTTATTCATTTAAACATCATTAATAAGCTGTAACGCTTACCGTTAGTAACACGACGGATGTACACAGAAACACAGAGCCATACCCCCCCCCCCTATCCCTGCCTGCCTCCACCCCCCTGCTACACCACGAGTGTTTTTTTATAGAAGTGCAGGCAAACGCGCAAGCGGCTCACCTGATGGGAGTGTCAACCGCCCCTCATGAACCACTGCTACACCAATGGAATAGAAGATGCCGGCCTTTCAAAAAGTGGTAAACTCGTTTACTGACCATGTAGTAGCGGTGTAAGAATATTCGCTGCCCCATATCATCCTGTGGGTGTCGTAAGAGGCGACAGAGGGTAACAAATCAAGGGATATGCTGCAGCATTCACGTAATAACGACTAAAAAATAAAGGCCTACGATTACCAATCAACTTGCCAAGTGTGGCGATTGTGCTAAATATCTCTCCTATGAGGCAATATATGGAGGAGGCCTATGTCCAACGGTGTACTTTAATTGGCGGTAATGGTAACGGTAACGATCGTTTCTTGAAGGTCCTTAAGTCGTATCGGCCCTGAAAAATGAACGATCGTAAACGATTTTACAAAGAAGTCTAAATCGCACTATAATAGTGGTGGACTGTCAAGCATCCAAATGGTGTGGACGGCATCGGGAATTTTGTTACGGTGATTGTTGATGGAATTTGGTGCTCAGAAAAATTCCTCTGAGCACACTCCGTGATAAAGCGATAAAAAATGCAAATAGTTGCAACATCCCTTCACTGTGCCAGTGAATCGAACCGATCAAAAATAACTCGGTCGTCGACGATTCGAGCCGTTCCTCGCTGATTTCGGTCAAGTGGAAGAAATAGTGGTATAGCCACGGTGCAACAGTAACGAACTTCCTAATTTGATTTATATTATTTTATGCTGGCTGTCTGTCAGTGTGATCGGGGTAATCTTGGGAATGGCTGAACCCATTGTAATGAAGCTTTGAGAACAAATGAGAGCAACGTCAGGAGGGATCAAGATATATATTTTTATATTTATACTTGGTAGAGCCGTGCTGCAGCTATATTATGGTTGTAGCACAAATGAGTCGGCTCGACCCGGGAAATAGCAGCTTAATACTGCTGTGGGTCGTATGGCTATATTAGTAGTATAGTTGTAGCAAGAATGGGTCGGCTCGACCGGGGAAGGAGCACGCTCTCACGGAATACCAGCGTAAAATAGCAGCTTAACGCTCCTGTGTTTCGTATGGTGAGTGTAGAGAACCGGAGACTCTTTTTTAACTGGAAACGAGGCATTCGAGAGTTGTAGATATCCATGGGCCACAGCATCTACTTACCATCAGGTGGACTGTGTGCTAGTTTGTCACCCTTATTCTATGAAAAATATTTTAGATTCTTAGATTAGATGTAATATTATACGAAAAAAAAATTGATAAGGTACATGGTTTTTGATTATCTTACATCTAAGTAACGCATCATTAGTAGATTATATCCAGGTGAAGCCGGGGCGAATCGTTATTTTACTGTTAAAATAAAAACATAGTTCCCAAGCTAAAAGAAAACCTCATTAATTTTAATAACAGCTTTTGTGGTCGATGAGCTTCCCTGAAATGTTAATTTCATTAAAGTTTATTATTAAACTTAGGATCACTGAATTTTTGATTATGTAATTTTCACTAACGACATCTTCCTTGAAGTTACCTACTTTTATGAAGGAGATAGATGTTGTTTTTAAGAAACATAACATTTCAGTATCTTTGCTGGTGAGGGAGGGGGGGATAGAGGGCGTAAGGATGGAGATGACTATTTTTTTTTTTTTTTTTTTTTTTTTTTATAGAAGAGGGGGCAAGCGAGCATGTGGCTCACCTGATGTTAAGTGACTACCGCCGCCCATGATCAACTGCAACACCAGGGGAATTGCAGACGCGTTGCCGGCCCTTTAGAAAGGAGTAAGCTCTTTTCTTGAAGGTCCCCAGGTCGTATCGGTCCGGAAAAATCGCTGGTGGTAAATTATTCCACAGAGAGGTTGTACGCGGAAGAAAACTCCTTTTGAAACGTACAGTGGTGGACCGCCAAGCATCCAGATGGTGTGGATGGTATCGGGACGTTTGCCGCGTAGTGCGTTCACGAAATTTGGCGGCTGGGATTAATCCGAACAATTCCTCAGAGCACTCTCCATGGTATATGCGAAAGAAAATGCAAAGGGATGCAACATCTCTTCGCAGTGCCAGAGAATCGAGCCGATCGGAAAGCACTCGGTCGTCGACGATTCGAGCCGCTCTGCGCTGGATGTGGTCAAGTGGAAGGAGCTGGTACTGGGGAGCCCCAGCCCAGAGATGGGAACAGTATTCCATGTGCGGCCGAACCTGCGCCTTGTAAAGTTGCAGGCGGTGTGCCGGCATGAAATACTGTCCCGCTCTGCTGAGCACGCCAAGCTTTTTTAGAGGCCAATTTGGCCTTCCCTTCCAAGTGACCACGAAACTGCACGTCACTCGATATGTCGACGCCGAGGATTCCGATACTGGCTGAGGCAACAAGGGGAGTGCCTTGAAACTGAGGGGATACGACAAAGGGGTTCTTTTTAGCGGTTAACGCGCAAACTTGTGTCTTCTGGGGGTTAAACTGGACTAGATTTAGTCGCCCCCAATCCGAGACTCTGTCCAGCAGAGACTCGACTTCAGACACAAGTTTGTCCCGGCACTCGGAGACGTTTTCCCGAGAAATATTGGCTCGGCCGGTGTAAAGAGCATCACCAGTGCTGTCATCTGCATAGCAATGAATGTTACGGGTCTGCAACATATCATTGATATGCAGAAGAAACAGCGTTGGCGATAGCACGCAGCCCTGTGGAACACCAGCATTAATAGGCTTGCAATCGGAGCTTGCACCGTCTACAACGACCTTGATGCTCCGATCTGCAAGAAAACTGGTGATCCAATCGCACAATTTCTCGGGAAGCCCATAGGAAGGGAGCTTCGAAAGAAGCGCTTTGTGCCAAACCCGATCGAAGGCCTTCGCAATGTCCAAACTAACGGCCAATGCCTCCCCCTTGGACTCTACTGCCTCCGCCCATCTGTGAGTTAGGTAGACCAGAAGATCACCAGCTGACCTACCACGGCGAAAACCGTATTGGCGGTCACTAATCAGCTGGTGATCCTCAAGGTACCTCATGAGCTGGCAGTTTACAATGGACTCCATTGTTTTGGAGAACAAGGAGGTGATGGCGATAGGCCGGTAGTTGGACGGGTCTGAGCGGTCGCCTTTTTTAGGGATCGGGTGGACGAAAGCCGTCTTCCATGATTTTGGGACTACGCCTAGGGAGTAGGAGTACCGGAAAAAACGCGTTAAAACCGGTGCCAACTCTGGAGCACACGTCCTCAGCACAATTGGGGGGATTCCGTCAGGCCCACTCGACTTGTGGATGTCCAGGGAGAGGAGTGCTTTGCGAACCGAGCGCTGAGTGAACTGCACTTCCGGCATGGAGCACTCACACCGCGGGATGGTCGGCGGCGTACTCCCCCCGTCATCGAGAGTCGAGTTAGACGCAAAGAAAGAGCCTAGGAGATCGGCTTTCTCCTTTGCGGTGTGGGCCAGTGAGTCGTCCTCCCTGTGCAGAGATGGAAGAGATGGCTGACAGAAATTCCCCTGGACAGCCTTGGCGAGAGACCAGAATGTACGGGTTCCAGAAGGAAGACGAACTAGTTTCTCGCCAATTCTGCCTATGTGCTCTGACTTTGCCTTGGCAATGACTCTTTTGAAGGACCTAGAGGCGGAATTATACTTCTTTTTTAGAGCGCTGGTGTTTACATCCCTGGACGCTGATGCGTCAGCCCAGGCCTGGTAGCACTCCTGCTTATAGCATGATGCTATTTTACAGGAGCGACCAAACCATGGCTGAGATTTGCCTCCAATGGGCACCACAGAGGAAGGAATAAAAAGTTCCATACCCTGAAGTACCACATCAGCGACAGAATCCGCAACAACGTTGGGATCGTCCGGCGAGAAGCAAACCCGCCCCCAAGGGTAGGATGCAAAGAAAGACCGCATCCCATCCCAATCGGCTGACCTATAGTGCCAAACACGGCGGCAGCCTGCAGAATGCAACCGCGTTTTCTGCGTGAGTGGCACCACACTCCGGACAAGACAATGGTCCGAGGAGCCTAAAGGGGCGTCGACGGAAATCTGATATCCGTCCGGGTGAGAGGTCAGCAGAAGGTCCAACAGGGAAGGTGCATGATCCTCCACATCTGGAATCCGCGTAGGCGAAGTAACCAGTTGTGTCAGACCATATGACAAGGCAAAATCATGAACAGATCTCCCCCGCATGATCGGTTAAACGTGAACCGAGCCATTCGGCGTGATGGGCGTTAAAGTCGCCGAGGATCACGATCTCTGCGGAGGGGATCTGCTGTAGCAACGAATCTGCAGCCATTTGGACGTGGTCGAAGAGTCGGTCTGTTTCGGCATTACCGCTGTGGGACCTATAGAGGCACCCGTAGATGCGCGGATGGTCGTCGCTGTCTACGCGTAGCCAAAGGATGGACAGGTCCGAACCTTCAAGTCTGCCGAGGCGTCGAGAACAGATGTCCTCTCTGACGTAAACGCAAACTCCAGCCCGAGGCACAAAGGAGTGTTCCAGTTTGTACCCCGGGTAGGAGAGATACGAGACATCAGCCGGAGAGGACACCTGCGTCTCGGTCAGAAAGAGCAGAGCCGGCCTCGCCGTCTCGAGATGGTAGTGGACGGCGTTTAGGTTGGAGTGAAGTCCCCTGATATTGCAGAAATTCACGGACAGCGTGGCAGGGGTCGCCTTGGTCTTGTTGCTCCGTTTGCCCCGAGCAGTTTTAGTCTTGAGCGGAATTTTGCCCCCCCCCAGAATACGCGGGGCAGCCTGAGCACCCACGCTCAGAAGTGGAAAAACATGGTCGTGGATGCTCAGCGAGGGATTCTCCAGGGGTGCTGGTACCCTCCTGGGGTAGTCTATCAATGAATTCCGCTACCATGTTGATGGGGGGGGGGGATTTGGGCCTCCGGCCACCTGCACTCACCAGACGAAACGCGGAAGCAGAGCTTCCACTTCACGCCGGTATTCTGTGAGGTCGTGGTACCACCCCGGTTTGAGCCGGCCCATACGTGCGACAGCAAAGCTGCCGCGTGGCTCTACCACTGTTAAAGATGGTATCGTCGTGGTCTGACTATTAAGGATGGATGGATTATTTAAAAAAACGTTGCCTTCTCACTTCTCTTCACAAAGCTAACTTTTAAACGTCACAAACACTTAACAGTCGACAAAAGAAGTTGCGGAGAATTTACTTTAACTTAGCGCGCAAAGTCCCTTTAATAGCATACAGTAGTACATAGAATTTTTTGCTACCAATTGTGTATAAAACTATGAAATATAAGTCAAGTCCAAATTTATATCTTCGATTTAATTTTCCGACTTTCACAAAGAAGCGGGTGATATTTCCTTTTCTCATCTACCTATATTACACTATATCATTCAGAAACCAATCAGGCGACTCTCCACACTGAAAGCTCGAACAAGCGTCCATACTACTTAATCCAGACTCCAGAGCACTCCGGCAAATGGATCTCATTTGCGAGCGGAGCGCGTCCCGTCGACTGCTAATTTAACTCGTCTGAGCAAGTAATACGTTAATTAATCGATCGAGTTGACTCTACGCTTAGATAAGTGCGTTATGTTCCTTAATCACATTATTCACTTTCGCTCTTTAACTGTAACACAGAGGTTCAGTGATTTTAAATATGATGACGTTACATTTAAACCGCATATTTTTTAAAGTACTAACAGTGTTTTTTAATATTGCTATATCCAATGCAGCGGTGAAGAGATTCGTGGATATAACGTTACCGTCTAAACACCTCTCTGCAGTTGGATAGGTTTCGTACTCTAGTTTTGCACTCGGATAGCCATCGTAGCCCTACTGTATTCAGCACTTTGATATTCCGACTGTCAACTTGGCGCCACTAAAGGGATTGCAGCTCTGTCCAAATTTCGACGGAATCAATAGCTTGCTCGTAGAGCAGATATGCAACACAGTGCCAGATTGTACTCATCAGTCTTCTGTACAATTTACCGAAGGGTATGTATATGGTCGATGTTGCCAAAGCGACTTGTTCGGGAGGCTGCAAGTCGTCGAGTCTGACGAAATTTTTCGTGCAGTCGTCTGTAATGACTCTCGAAAACAGCACGTAGATGCGGCTCGAAAGGAAATCGATGTGTAGTTGTTGCCTTTTTTGAAGAACAAGACCACTGTACTTCTGCTCCACGCCTCCGGAGTTGTGTTACCATGGAGAACGTAATTAAAGAACTTCTGAAGGACTTCAAGTACCGGCTTTGCACTTGCTTTCAGAAGGTCCACTGCATTCATTCCGGCCCGGTGACTTGCCGTTTTTATGTTTTTTTTTTATAGGATTGAGTGAAAAACGAGCACATAATCCACCTGATAGTAAGTGGATGATGTGGTTCAAGGCATCCACATTTAGGTATCATCAATTAAGAATTAAAATGTCAATGTGTTATCACCCCTGACGACTAAGATGGAATGCCTCGATTCCAGTAAAAAGGATCTCCGGTTCTCTACACTCACCATACGAACCACCACAACAGTATTAAGCAGCTATTTTACGCTGGTATTCTGTGAGAGCGTAGTCCTGCCCCAGCCAAGCCGACCCATTCGTGTTACAACTACAATATAGCTGCAGCGTGGCTCTACCACGTAAAAAGTTAAGTAAAAAGTGCTGGTCAGCCATTCTAATCTCGCTCAGACTGACGTCCGGAATATCATCAATATAGTGTCGGATAAGATTTGCTCTCGGATCGTTAGGCGTACATTACACGTTCATGCAGACGTCAATCAATTCCATCAATTATGACTGGTAAAAAACGGATGGTGACTGATAGGTGTACAGTACGCATGCAGGCGTCAATCACTGCATTACACGGTAGGTTATTCGTCAATCACAACCGTGATTGTTGTAAAACTGACAGCCTACATGAGCAAGTAATGTATGCCTTACTCACACTTGGGCGTGGCTTCAACAATGATGTGTACAGATCCTCATAAATCCTTTCAATCTCACTGAAAGTCTTAGGTGTTCCGAAAAGGGTCTTCAGCTTTGACAGTTGGCTCTTTCTGGCAGACAGATCTCAGGCAAACACTTTTGAGCCCTGGTTTCGCTCGATCGCTTCTTCAATACGATCTGTATTGAAGTTGCGTAAGAACTTAATAAGGCCACATCCATTTGGAGATCTATTTGTTCTATGGTCTGTATGCTGTCAAACCTGCTGAAGACTGCAGCTTTATTTCCTGCATAACAGCCATGAGACTAAGCGTGTGATCGGAATGTTTTTGTGTTCTTCTGCGGCGGCTCTTGCAGAGCTTATCTCCGACCGCATGGACCATTTCCACGAGCTTGTCATTTATATCGTCCACTGCATTGCAGTTTTCTAGGCACTGAAAACGATATCGTAACTCGAGCTGAACGTTTTCGGGGCTTTGGATTAGAGCACGAAGGGGAGCGTTGACTTCATTAGACGTGACCTCTCCAACTTAACGGAAAGGATAGAAGGAGTACATCACACCTTCGATTTGCTGACGATATGCTCCATATGATAGAATCGCTGGAGGACCTAAGGACTATGCTTACTGACCGCAATAGTGCTTCCCAGCGGCCTATCCTTCAACAACGGATAAGTCTTAAGATAGACAAAACGAAGATCATGTGTAACGTCCATGTCACACCTATGCAGATAGTTGTTGGGAGCACTAAGCTCGAAGCTGTTGACGAGTAAGTTTATCTGGGACATACAGTCCGAATTGTATAGTCCATCTACAACCGAGAGGTCAATCGACAGATTCAACACTACTGGGCAGCTTTCGGGAAATTACGACAGATCTCGTCAGATATATGTCAGATATACTGTTGTGAACCACTCCTAACACAAGCATTTTAACACAAGCAGCTTACCAGGAGTGGTTAAAGGGAATATTAGTAATGTTAATTATGTAAGGATTACTAATATTTAAAAAAAATTAAAAAAAAAATATATCTCAAAACTAGAAAATGAAATTGTACAACCAGTGCGAGGTGCCAGTGATGACTTATGGATCTGAGATGTGGTCCTTCACTTCTGGGCATACAAGGAACGCTCAAGAACGCTCATCTAGCTATGGAGAGGGCTATGGTCGGGGTTTATCTGCATGATAAACTTAGAAATGAGAATATACGCAGTAGGAACAAAGTTACCGACATAGCCCAACGAATTCGTAAGCTGAAGAGGCAAATGGCCGGCCATTTTATACGTGGTAGAGCAACGCTGCAGCAATGTTATGGTTGTAGCACGAAAGCGTTGGCTCTACCGGGGAAGGATCACGTTCTCACAGAATACCAGCGTAAAACAGCAGCTCGATTCTGCTGCGTGTCATATGGTGAGTGAAGAGAACCGGAGACCCGTTTTACTGGAATCGATTCATTTCATCTCAGTCCTCAAGGGTATCTGCATTTTGATTCTTAATCGAAGTTAAATGTAGATGTCTATAGGTCGCAGGATCCACTTACCATTAGGTGGACTGTGACCTCGTTTATTACCCTGATTCTGTAAAGAAAATATAGCTTGAAAAACCGACAACCGATGGGGGAACAAATGTGTGAAAAAGCTTTAATTGCTGAATTACAGCGTGTCACGGTAGTGAAGGAAAACATCAGGAAGCCTGCTTGAATAATTTTATTTAAATCAATTACTTAATCTTTGTAATAGTACGTTTTCTGGGACTTTGTATATTTTCTGGGACTTTGTTGTCATAACGTATTTTAGTACTGTCTGTGGAGTTGAGAAACTGCTAACTAATTTAATGTAAACATTTAATGGATAAAATAAATATAGAAATTTTAACTTGAACGCGATAAATTATACCTTATTATAAAATTTGTTTAATTCAAAGCTCGATTCTTAATCCGTAACGAACGAGAGCCTGGTTACAAAGTAACGTCACCAACAATTAATGGTCTGGATGGCAAAAAGGCACGGGCGTCCCCCACAACAGCGGCTAATACCGTTTAAGCTAGCATCGCTTCTTTAATCGGATTACATTCAACATGAACTCCTAACTATTTTTGCAAACTTTTTTCTTTGATCCTTTCGGTTTTCTGCGGAATGCATTTTGGGGAGTGTGTTCAGGAATTATATAACTTAATTCCGCCCTCACCCTTCCGCTATCGGACAATCGGACGCTCGGCTAGTCTCCACTCTTTTGTTGTCGATTTACCACGTATTCGAAGTCGAACTAAACGATTGTCTTCATCGTTCGTCATGCGTAAAGCAAAGGAATGGAATAAGCTGCCAGCATCATCTTGCCGTCAAAATGTGGGTAGTAAAAATATTTTAAGGAATTTATGGATGATAATAACCCCTGGGAATGAGCTATTTCTAATTTTCGTTATAGCATTGGGTGACAAACGAGCACACAGTCCTTCAGATGGTAATTGGGTGCTATGGCCCATAGACATCCACGTTTATCCTCAATTAATAATCAAAATACAAAGGTGTTGTCACCCCTGAGCATTAAGATGAAATGCCTCGATTCCAGTGAAACAGGTCTCCAGTTCTCTTCACTTACCATACGAGTCCTCTATCTGTTGGTAAGCTTTCACCACAATCGGTGCAGCCATACCAAAGATTAACCCGGACAGACAGTCAGACCAACATTTTAAAAATGGTTGTTTATCTCTTAGTAGCACGCAAATAATCCCCTCATTTTAACAAATATATATATATATATATATATATATATATATATATATATATATATATATATATATATATTTACAGATTATCACGAAAACTAAATCATTCGGAGGCTGCCAGAAAGATGAGTTAAAAATATGCGCTCCAGATTAAGTATACGACCCTGTTCATTATTCATTCTTGGAGTTTTTACGAAATAATTATCACTTATAAATATTCAAGAGGGATCCCGCACTCGACCGATCGTATTTTACCCCCATTAGCCGACTTCATTATTTAGGGCCGGAAATATTTTGGATGAGAGCGCGTCCTCGCCGGAGAGCGGATCAAGTCTCCCATAAAATTAAAATTTTCTTAAAGCTGGATTTAAAGGTCGGTCTGTAATTGTTTTATGTAGCTAGCGGACTACTTAATGGTAGAATGAGTAGGCATTTATAAAATATTTTTGTACTTTAAATCTTCATAATGAAAGTAATGAAAAATATTATCATAATTTTCATACTGCAGCTATATTACGATTGTACTACGAATGGGAGGACTCGACAGTGGCAGAAGTACGCTCTAGCTGAATACCAGCGTGAAATAGCAGCTTAATGCTATTGTGTTTCATATAGTAAGTGAAGAGAAACGGAGACACTTTATATTGGAAACGAGGCATTCTATCTTAGACAACCCATTTGCATTTTGTTTCTTAATCGAGGATAGATGTAAATGTCTATAGACCACATCATCCACTTACCACCTGGTGGACTGTGTGCTCATTTGTCACCTTTATTCTATAAAAAGTTAAACTTTAAAAAAGTAGAAACCTACTTCAGAATTCAGATTCTTCAGAGTTCTTCAGAGACTTCAGAATATAATCATCGAAGTCGGGTGATGTGGTAAAGTATTATTTACTCATATATCGTGTAGACGTCCAGCAAATTGTAGTTTTTTGTTTCTCGTTCTCTTATGGATCATGATCAAATTTATAAGAGACCAACAAAAACATTGTAATCGCACAACGTGGTGAAGAACCAGATATTAAACGACAGCTGAAAATCTATGTACTTTTTAAAACAAATTTTTTTTTGAAGTTAAACTTCTTTACGCACGCGCGACTAAGCTGGCTAACGCGTGATGAAAGCGTTACGAAAAATGTGATCGATACCGATAATAAATGTAAATATTTGTAGAAAAAAATTAATATATATATGGAGCTAAAGAAGTTTTACTTCAGTCGTGTGGTCATAAGAACACTTTTTTGAAATATATAGTGTAGGTGTCTTCGCCACTGAACTCCTCCTAAACGGGCTGAACCGATTTAAATTAAATTTTTTGTGTATATTTAAGTGGGTCCCTAGATGATTTAGGTTTACAATTAGACCCGGTAGGCGGCGCTTTTGTTAAAATACAGAAATCACCCGTGCGAAGCCGGTGCGCATTACTGGTATTGTATGAAATATTCCCTGTTCTGTTTTCACTCGTGGGTCCAGTACACGGCCCGCGTTCCTTTATGGCCGGTGTCGTAACTTGACTATGGGAAATGCCAGTTAATTCAATATGGCTTTCAATAGATGGCGGTGTACACAATATGTATAATATACCACTTAAAACCACTTAAGTTTTAGAAATTCAATTAACTGTATTATTTTATAGAAGAGTACACGCGGAATGTTGACTAATAAGCAAAATAAATTGGAATTCTTTAAAAATACGTAAACCAATTTTTTGTATTTTGAGAACTGATATTCAAATCGAACTTTCAATTTAACTGCAAGCCCTAAAACATTGTAATCAGGGCGGGCGGCGCCCACCAGACCGAGTAATATCTATTAGACCTGATTCTCGTTTTTTCAAATCAGATCCCCGTTTGAGCTTTGCTCCTGTTATTTGGCACTTATTCTCGTTCACCGCTTCAGTTCAGTCCTCTATTCTATTCTAAATTGAATTCCTATAACTCTCTACAGAAAAGACTCTGTTATAATTGAGATATACAACGTTAAAATATTAATCCCAAAACGATTTATCTGAATCAACGTTATGTTGTTTATATTAAAGCTGTGACTTAGCAATTCCATTTCCATCCCCATTGGTATAATAAAAGTAAATTAATTCATATATTTTTTATTACGATTTACAAGTCACAAGAAATATTATAATTAACTTATACAAGACTATCTGGTCCCGGCGCTTTGCTGCCGCAGAAGAAATAATTGTGGATAATCGTTTCAAATTTGGAACAGTTATATTATTTAATTAGTAATGATAATACCATCATTGAAATTTAATGATATACAACTTCCCAATAAATTTGTCGGTACGATACGCGCGCCACCTACTGTAAGTTTATTGTACTATATGACCATAACCTTCACGCAAGTACAAGATTACAACAATACCAACAACAACAAACAAAAGAAGACAACAATACCAACAGGTAGCGTATAAAATACGAGCATACAAACATTTATTTTTATAAATTAGATAATCAATTGACGCCCCGTAGGGGCACGGCAATTTAAAAAGAGAGCTGTTGTATAGTCTAGATATTAGTATTGATATTTAGTAGTAATTAATATTTAGATATTAATTACTACTAAATACCAACTTATATATTTCTTAACATTTGTATTTATTTGCATCTTTAAAGAATTCAGTTAAACTTAATGATTTCTTATATTTACGCGAATATTCAAAAATAAAATATGCAATGAATAATACTTATTTTATGTACATATTCACTTTCTACTATTCAAAACAAAAATACGCGATGAATAATACTTATTTTATGTACATATTCACTTTCTACTATTCAAAACAAAAATACGCGATGAATAATACTTATTTTATGTACATATTCACTTTCTACTATTCAAAAATAAAATACGCAATGAATAATACTTATTTTATGTACATATTCACTTTCTACTATTCAAAAATAAAATACGCAATGCATAATACCCATTTTATGTACATATTCACATTCTACTATTCAAAAATAAAATGCGCAATGAATAATACTTATTTTGTGTACATATTCACTTTCTACTATTCAAAAATAAAATACGCAATGAATAATACTCATTTTATGTACATATTCACTTTCTACTATTCAATAATAAAATACGCAATGAATAATACCTATTTTATGTACATATTCACATTCTACTATTCAAAAATAAAATGCGCAATGAATAATACTTATTTTATGTACATATTCACTTTCTACTATTCAAAAATAAAATACGCAATGAATAATACTTATTTTACGGATTTTATCGCGTTTAATTTCAAATTTTTTCAACCGGCTTCTAAAAAGGAGGTTCTTTCTCAATTCGACTGTATTTTTTGTGTGTTACCTCAAAACTTTTTTCTAGGTAAACCGATTTTCCTGATTCTTTTTTTATTTAAAAGCTTGAAAGCTTCTCATGTGGACTGACATTAAGATCTCATTACCAGTAGTTTTTAAGCTAACCTTAATAATGCGTATTTATTTGAATACGACTGACTACATTTACGATTTCTTATTTTATTTATATTGAAGTCGGATGTACAAAATTCTTAATTTTACCACTTATTAATTCCAACGTTTCGTGCGGTTTACTGCACCCATGATCACGAGACGACTGAGGTGTCCTAATGTTAGTGAAAGAAGAATACCTTTAACTTTCAACGCCCATGTCCCACTGTTAGGCTCAGGCCTCTTTTCGGAGAGGGTTTAAGGGCAAGGTAATTTTACTTTATTCGCTAAGCGTGTTTGTTTCTATTTTTTTTTTCAATTTCTCCGTCGTACTCAGATTTCTTCACAATGTTTTCCTTCACCGACGAACATCTGGTAAATCAGCAGTTCAATTATAGTCAACAATTTCAGTGTTAACATGTCAACAGCGGATGATATCTACTATTAAAATCTATACAAATAACTAAAATTGAAGTCTGTTTGTAATATCAAAACAACTTATTTTTATTAAATGCATATGAAAGTAATGTACTTAAAAAAAAACTATTTTTGAAATGTTTGTCTATCTGTCTGTTTGTTTTTTCCGAATAATTTCCCAAAATGGCTGGACCGATTTTGATGAGCTTTCCGCGCAAAAAATCAAAACCCATTAAATCCATTCATAATAAATACCGCAATGACGAAGTCGATGGGAACAGCTAGTTATTAATAATAAATATAATAATAAAAATATAATAACCTCAAGCGCTATTATATTAAGTATTTTGTGTAAAGTAATATAGAAGAACTTACATATTTTGTGAAAATGATGAAAATATTTTAATAATAAAGTAGTGAATCTACTGATAGCGGAATATAAGTTTAAAGAGCCTACGACTGGGCGGAATGTAATGTTTGGTGTAGATAGTAATATAAATAATAATAGATGATTAAAAGTCTGTATTTATGAACGAAAATTAATCTTTGGCATGAAGTGATTTCTAATATGATTTATATTGTTAATAGAAAAACAATACATGATAGTAAACTGTTCGTAGCTAGTTCTTGATTGAACAGAAGTATTTCCGAAGCAGTTTTAATTGAATTAAACATTTTTTTATAGGATAAGGGTAAGCACCTGATGGTAAGTGGATGCTGTGGCTATAGACATCTAAATTTAACCTCGATTAAAAATAGTAATAATAAGTATTAGAATTATTACATAAACAAAAACACTCACGTCTGTCACCCAGAGGGGTAGCCAGAGACGACGTACTTTCATTTGGCACGAACCTGATATACCTCCCTCCGCTCCTTTACATCAATATATCTAAGCATACACGCTCGTCGGCCAAGGGTACTTTCTAATGTGGCCCATTTTCAAAATATCACCAATTTGGACGATAAACTTACGTCTAGGGCGTCCCTTCCCGAATCTGCCGTTCACTTCTGCCATATAAATCTGCTTTGTCACTCTTTCCTCATTCATTCTTTCTACATGACCAAACCTCTGAAACATTCCTTTCTTAATCCTGGTCACAACATCATCTTTCATACCACAATTTTCCCATTCATTACAATATTATTAAAATATAATTAGTTATTTTAAATAATAAGTATTACATAATGATTATTACTTTATATAATAAGTATTACTTTAAATCTATATTGAATAAAAACTTCTTCTTTAGTGGAAGCTGTAGTAGGCATATTAAAATTATTACTAAAATTTAATTAACCCCCAGCGATGCGAGCTTAAAATAGGTTAAAATGGGTACAATAGCTGAGGTTAAATAGTTTAGAATTTCTTCTGTATCGTTGAGGCGTTATTTTTATAGAATAAGGGTGACAAATAAGCAAATTATCTATCTGATGGTAAGTGGATTTTGTGACCAATTTACATTTATCCTTAGTTAAGAATCAAAATGCAGATGCGTTGTCACCCCAGAGGATTAAAATGGAGAGAACCGGAGACACTTTTTACTGGAAATGGGGCATATTTAGAAAGGGGCTCCGGTTCTCTACACACACTATATGAAACACAGCAGTACATAGCTGCCATTTTACAATGGTATTCTGTAAGAATATGACCCATTCGTGCTACAGGTGTAATATAGCTGCAGTGTGGCTCTACCACGTAGGTATATACCCACGTAGGTGTAGACTCACTCAATTGCACAAGTTCAAACTTCGAGCCCCAAAACAATATTTTTTTAAAAACTGTTTCGTGTAGGATTCAAACCTTCATTCAACCAGAAACATAGCCATTAAGTAAAAATAAAATGTTATTGAAATATAAATTAAATCTTATTAATATTGAAGCTATTAGAGTTCAGTGTAAGAGTATCTACCACCTCATTTTTTTATAAGATAGGAAGACAAATGAGCGCACAGTCCACCTGATGGTAAGTGGTTGCTGTGGCCCATAGACATCTACATCTATTCTCGATTACGAATCAAAATGCAGATGCATTGTCACCTTTGAGGACTAAGATGGAATGCCTCGTTTCCAGTAAGAAGGATCTCCGGTTCTCTACACTCACCATACGAAACACAGCGGCGTTAAGCTACTATTTCACGGTGGTATTCTGTGAGAGCCTTCCTTTTCTTCCCTGGTCGAGCCGATCAATTCGAGCTATAACTATACTTCTAATATAGCTGCAGCATGGCTCTACCACGTATGATCATTAGACATAGAGAGACTGAAACAGGATAAGGGCAGAAGTATTTCTCTGTTAACAGCTGAAAATAATGAAAACTGTGGTTGCCATTTTGTCTGCCACGAGTGGCAACGTGCTAAATATCACCTCTGATACAATGCTCAGTAGTGGACTTTGATGTTCCTTAATTAATGAAGAATAATTTGACGAAAAGTTCAATGAAAATTTTGCTTTGCCCAGCAATAGTCGTTTATTTCAAAACTAAACGTAGGTTACTAGCTCCAATACAAATAAATCACAATAGGACTAGATTAATGGAACCGCGGTGGCTGCGAGCTGCAGCCGCCATTAGCGGCCAGTAAATTTATATTAAAAATATGTAGGCAGCCGCATAATAGTCTATTGATTTATTTATGGGGCCATTGGAATGGACAATTGGCATAGGCCGGTGTAGGCTTTGCTTCGCTAAATGAATATTCACGATTCACGTTGTGCGTAATGTTCGGATGTTTTAATTTACGTCTGTTTATGTAGTAAGTTCGTCTCTGTGTAACTACGATTCTTGCAGACACGTGGGACGGGTGTACACTAAAAGTTTTCCGTTTTTTTTATAGAATACGTGTGACAAACGAGCACACAGTCCACCTGATGGTAAGTGGATACTGTTGCTCAGAGACATCTACAACTATCTTTAATTAAGAGTTAAAATGTAAAAAAATGTAAAAAAGCAGACCTATTCATGCTGCAACCACAATATAGCTCCAGCATGGCGTTACCACGTAAATAACTAGGGTTAATGAACGTGAGATGGGTATACACCGAAATTTTTGCGATTTTGTTAAATAGAATAAGTGTAGCAAACGAGCACACAGTCCAACTAATGGTAAGTGGATGCTGTTGCACATATCCATCAACATTTCTGTCCTAAATTAAGAGGTGAGAGTAAGTCAGCTCAAATTCTAATTTCGCCCCCACTTCCCCGCGCGTCGTATGCTATGTACCGACATGTTTGTAATCAATAATACTCTAAGTAGATAGGTCGTTAGATACTTATTTCATTATGTTTATCATATATATGCCTGTTTCTTAACGCCAACCCAGTCGCTTCTTATTTTTATAACGGTTATTTCCCATTTTAATTTTACGTCTTCCTGTTGCGTAATGTGTTTTCTGATCGTAAGCGACACAACTTCTCCCTTCAAAAGCCGGAGCAATACTAACCAAAGAGTATAATAAGTATATACAGGAAAAGAGAGCCCTCTGACGACATTTTATTGCAGACAAAATTGAACTACTAGCGCCTCCTACAAATTGAATCCGAACTAATTCGCTATATATAGCTCTACATATACCTCTTCTATAGTAGTAAAATGTATAATATTGTTCTTTAATTCGTATACATACTGAAACAGTTTTACTGCCTACTTTTTTGTAATACTGTTTTTGATATTATTAAAAAGTAGGTAAAACAGTTTCAGTAAGTACACTGGTGTTTATGGGGTATTTGCAATGAAACAAGAAAGAAAAAGCAATGACATGCGCACACGCAAAAAAGTAGCCACCATTTTGACTTTCATTTTCGTTTGAATATTTGACGTTTTGAAGTTTAGGGTGGCCAGTATCATAATTGTCATAATCGATTGATTTCATGATGTTTAAGTTTTTATTTTTTGTGAAAATAATATTTGTTATTAACAAAATCACTAATAAATTTATCGTGCATTTAATTTTATTTTTAAGTTAATTTTAGTTTCTTTTTTAAAAAGTAGCGACATCTGTGAAGCCCTTAGACCAATAATAAACATAATGTTTTCGGATACAAATTATGGATGGCGCTACCTTCTATTGAATACTTGTGGTCCAAGGCAACTGTCCTACGCCTGATACTAACGGAACGACGGGAATCAGGGTTGCCGTTCTCTAAATTTTAAAGTCCCTAGACTAACAGAAAAAATCCGCCAGAAACAGCATTTTTCTTTTTCTTAAAATCCGCTAGATGTCCCTAGGTACATTGTCGTGGTACTATAGATTTTTCAGTTAGCCAAATTAACTGAAAAATCTTGCCAAATCGTATACAATGAATACTTAGTGTCTATAAATTTAGAAAAACTTTAAAAAGAGCGGACTCTATTTCATATAAATCGGTTATTTATAGTGTAGGTTTATGACATAACAACCAAAACAAAAATTATTCATGGAAAAAAATAAAAAAATATTGTGAAAAATAAATCTTTAATCTTTAAACGACGTTCAAACATTAGTCACCATATTAAAAATAAAACAATTAGGTCAATACGTTCCTGGACCTCAATTTCAAAATCAATAGCGAAGTTATGATCCAGATATTCAAAAAGAACTTCAGCGAAAGTTGAAGCTTCGCCAATGTCTCCAGTTCCTAACTTTGGTTTGCCTTTACCGACTTGGTTTTTACTTTGTTTGCTTGTTTTTTAATCCTTTACTGATTTCTAATCAGAAGAAGGCAAATTGAACTATATTTAGCAATGTACAAAGCTAATGTGCATTCAGCTCTTGAACAATCTTTGCATATTTTTGTTGCAGTGGAAGAAAATGTCAGCTGTTTATTTTAGGAAAGCAATTCGTATTGTTTTTTATGTTTCTCTCTCTCTCTAAATCCTTTTTTAAGGTCGTTTAATTTCGCGTACATTTCAGAGTCACCTGGTACGGGTTTCAATGTTTAAATTCTTCATTATTCTCACACTCACTTCTGTAATGCTGGGTGTAGTGCTGTTTTTTCAACGTAGCTTCCAAACTGCCTAATCTTAATAAGTAATATTTTTCACGCGGAATATTCACATACAACAGTCACAAAATATGAACTCTAAAGAAATGAGCCTGCCGAATGAAACATTGGTAACGTGAGCAGTATTTTTATCTCACTCATTAGTGGTAGTAATAAACGAAACAGATGATAAGTGAACGAACGTCATTGAATTGTTACTTTTTGTTCGGGAATTCTCCTGATATTATATTACATGTGCAGTCTTACCAGCGGTAGATTACAAAATTGAACATACGATAAAGGTAAATAATTTATTTGAAAAAATTTATAAAAAAAGTCGCCATCTCAAAAGTCCAAACGTCGCTAGAAGTCGCTAAATAATTATTTCTCGCTAAAACGATTTTTTTATCCGCTAAACATTGTTAAAATCCGCTAGATCTAGCGAGAAAGTCGCTAAAACGGCAACACTAGACAGGAACCAAGCTTACGCGCCCATAGTTTAGGTAATTTCTTTTTTACAATGAAAATAATGGTATTTTAAAAAAAAGTAAATAACATAAGCACTGCTTTATAGTTAGTTCAGTCAGTATGCAAAGTTTCATGATCTTATTTAAAGTATTTTATGAATAACAGCGGTTTATTGTTTATTTTGGAGGTAACTTTGGATTTTTTTTTCTATCGAGAAAATTTTACGAAATCGTGTTTTCGTCTAACATAATCACTAACTATAATCCTCAACTTTACCATATATTTATTTCAAAATTAATGCTGCAATATTTTCGGCATAACGAAGAATCTTGCTAAGCCATTTGACATTATATTTCCCCTTAAGAATCAAAACGCAAATGCGATATCACCCATGAGAAGTTCGATGGAACACCTCGTTTTCAGCAAATAGGACCTCCGGATCTCTCAGTATTATGCTGTGTTTCATATGGTGAGAGGAGAAATAGCAGCATCATACTGCTATTTAACGCTGTTTTTTTAATAGGATAGGGCAACAAACTAGCCCATAATCCACCTGATGGTGAGTGGTTGCTATGGCCCATAGACATCTACACCTATCCTCGATTACAAATCAAAATGCAGATGCGGTGTAACTGTAACCCGTGAGGACTAAGATGGAATGGAATGCCACGTTTCCAGTAAAAAGGGTCTCCGGTTCTCTACACTCACCATACGAAACAGAGCAGCATTAAGCTACTATTTGACGCTGGTATTCTGAGAGAGCGTGGTCTTTCGCCGGTCGAGCCGACCCATTCGTGCTACAACTATACTACTAATATAACTGCAGCACGGCTCTACCACGCATAAAATTAGTATTCTGTTATAGTGAATTTTTCCCGGTTGATTACATTTTAATCACTCTTTTACGTTCAATTATTGAAAACATAAGGAAGGTTTCTCACTTATCGGTTGAAAGCTATCAAGGCCTCTTCTGACTCTGTAAACGTCATTTTTTGATTTTGGGTAAAATGAATAAATAGTATGGTGCGAGTTCTAGACTGTGTGCAGGATGGATCACGAGCTCCACAATTTCAGAAGCCAAAAGTCACTTTGTGTTGTTGGTGCGTGCGTGTGTACGTGCGTGCTTGCGTGGGCGCTGGCGTGCGAGCTGGCATGCGTGCGAGCGTGCGTGAATGTGTGCATGCGTGCGTGCTTGTGTTTATGTGTGACTACGTCTAGCCCGAAATCATAAACTCTTAATAGTAAAGTATTGCAAGTCGCAACTCATTTATAACTTCTGATTGGTGGTGGTATATTTATCATTCCAGCACATTATAATTATGGTGGTGTTTGTTTTATTATGCCGAACGATCACTTGTGACAATAACTCTAAAGAAAACTACACTGTAGTCACAAGCCAAAGAGTATATAATCACTATGTTTTATCACAACACAAGCACCGGCAGAGAGGCCTGGCTACTAGACCGACTAACACGGATTAAGCCAGAATCCCGTTTTTAATCGGATTACACATTTGAGCTACGTTTTAGGTGTTTTCAGCTTATTCCCGCTCGCCCGTTATCAGCTTCGCTATTTTAAAGTTAATTAAATACTGAATTTTTGCTTTTTTTTATCTTGATCTTCGTAATTTGTTTGGGCTAATCGAGCTTAGTTTTATTTACGGGTTTTTAGTATTCAATGCAGCGTTTTCGAAATTTTCATTAATTAGCGTTTGTTTTTAACTTCTTTGTGCACATGTGTTTTCTATAGAATAAGGGTGACAAACGAGCACATAGTCCATCTGATGGTAAGTGAATACTGTTACCCATAAACATCTACAACTATCCTTGATTAAGTATCAAATTGCAGATGTGTTTACATCACTGAGAACTAAGATGGAATGTCTCGTTTCCAGTAAAAAGGGCTTCCGGTTCTCTACGCTCACCATAAGAAACAGCAGTAATTAGCTGCTATTCTGTGAGAGCGTGGTCCTTCCGCGATTGAGACCCATTCGTGCTAGAATCATAATAAAGCTCCAGCATGTCTAAACTACGTTTACTGTATAACTATATAACGTTATTAATAATATCTCGGTCGATATGCATTTCCTGAAAATGTTACCTATTTCAAACGCGCTAGGCAAACTGGCTAAGGGCCGCTACTCACTTCATTTAAATTCATCAGTATTTCGTCTAACATTTGTGGATTTTTGTCATTAAAGTTATTATAGTTGGTTGTCGCGTTTTACTTCATCTTTCTTATAAATTTGCCCCTCTTCGATAAAAAGGTTTCCAAATGATCGTGTTGCACATTCCACCTGTGGCATCGCTCTCGAGCGGTCGTGCCCAGGTAGTCCGCGCTCTCCTCCCTGTACGGTAGTGCTATCTTGCTCTCGCGCCTCCGCTGTCCTGCTCGCGCTGTACAGCGTCGACGCATTGGTGAGTCTTTTACCGCTAACAGTTCTTGCCCCCCTGTCTTCGGGCGGGGAGGTTTGACTGACCTCCGCTTGTTACTGTTACTTTATTGTTATTCTTATTGTTATTGTTTTATTATTGATTTTGTTATTTCTCTGTTATTATCTATATTTCTCTGATTATCTTTGTTATACTTGTATATTGTATCGCAGTACGGCTCGTGTTCAAGTCCCTGTTCTACTGAGAACAGGGACCCGTCCCAATCCTTACTGTTCATAGAACTACTGCCTCAAAATGTCCACAGTTAGCCTACTTAAGTTCCTCGTCGCCGCCCTAAACCAAACTCTTGGTACGACCCTAAACCTCGATGAGACGGTCCTCGTCGCCATTGCCGCCCAAGTCACTCCCCCTGCCCCTCAGGCACTCCAACCGCCGCCCGTAATCGCGACTTACTTAGAGACACGGAACTCCTTTGCACCGTTAGAAATGGAGTACGAACGCTCCGAGTCCTCTGCGTCGGCCTCCCGGAAGAGGTCCGCCACCAATTCTGGCACCGGTTCATCGGAGTCCTGTGACTCCGACGGAACCGTGGACTCCTCATTCACCACGGTGAACTCCAGGCGCAGCGGTAAACGCGCCCCGAAAAAACGCACCCTCCCTGTCTCAGCGGCCCCTGCCACTCCTACAACCTCCGCAGCTCCCGCTGCCGCCTCTGCCCCCGCAGCCCCGCCGCTGCCGCGATCCCACTTATGTCGCTAGATATCCCCGCTACGACCAAGCCAGCCTCTCGATGTGCTCCAGTCCTTGCCAAGAAGTAAGTCCCGCCCCCTTGTCTTCCTAAGAGACAAGGCAAAATTCACTAAATTATCGAAAGCCTGCTACGACGCAGGTATTAAATATGACCACGCCATCAACCTCGGGGAGACTATTAAAATCATCCCCAATTCAATCGATGACTTCCGTCAACTGACCAGGCTATTCACAGCCGAACGAGTTTCGTATCATACTTACGCTCTTCCGGAAGAGCGTAAAGTCAGGGCCGTCATCCGAGGCGTCCCCTTCGAATTCTCCAACGAGGAAATCCTTGAGGACCTTAAGTCCCAAGGTTTCCCCGTAGAAGCCGTGCACAAAATGCACAGCAGAACGGGCAAAAGGTTCAATCTTGCCCTAGTCATCTTAACAAACGTCCCGGAGGCAAAAGCCATCTTCCGGCAGGTAAGCACAGTGTGTGGCCTGTCGAGAGTGAGGGTTGAGCCCCCACATAGGCGCGGATTCCCGGCGCAGTGCCACCGCTGCCAGCTATACGGTCATGCGGCGGCCAACTGCTCCGCCCCACCCAGGTGCGTTAAGTGCCTTGAACCCCACAACACCAAAGAGTGTCCTCGGCCCAAAGACGCCGAATCCCCACCCGCATGTGTCCTGTGTAAACAAACAGGCCACCCGGCAAACTACAGAGGCTGCCCTTGCGCACCTCATCCTCGCCCCAGTAGACAAGCTCCACCGCCGGTCAATGACCGCTCATTCCCGGCTCTCTACCAACGGCCCCGTCAGGGCCTTTCTCAGCCCATCTAGGGCTTCTCTCGGCCCTCTAAGGGTCCCCCTAGCCCTCCTCAGGGCATTATTCGGCCCCCTCCGGGCTTCTCTAAGCCTATGCAGCCTCTACTCTTTCCCTGGGGCCCCAATAAGGCAGACCCACCGCGGACAACCTCCGCCCCACAACAACAATCACAACCCACAATTGAAGACCTAAGAATGTTGTATTCCGCTATTAGGAACATCAACGTTGGGGAAATCGCTGTGTTAGCACGCAAATTGCGTGCTGCGAGTTCCCTTCAGGACTGTCTCCTCGGTCTTACAGAACATCATAATCTTTTGTGCTCGTTGTAAGTTAAGTTAACTTAATTAACTTAACTTCACAATGACAGAGCAGTTTGCTCTACCAAAGTCTCACGGTCGTATCAAACCTAAGGGTTTATCGCTTGTATCCTTTAATATTTGCGGTTTGCGAAATAACCTCCCAGAGCTTAAGCTCTTTCTTCGGAATCGTGAAGCCGATTTCCTCCTCCTACAGGAAACTAATCTCAAAACTAAGGACACTAAAGGCCTTTCTATTAAAAACTTCTCTCTTCTTCGTAATGACAGACCCGACCGCCGAGGCGACGGAACGGCCATCTATTACAAGAAGACACTTCACTGCTCGCCCATTTCTACTCCGCAGCTTACCAACATGGAAGCCACGGTATGTAGGCTAGCTATGACTGGACATCAGTCCATCCTCATAGCCTCCTGTTACATCCCTTCAGGAACCCATCCCCTCAAAAAAGATTTTGAGGCTATTCTATCTTTAGGCAATTCAGTCATTATGTTTGGAGATTTTAACTCCAAGCATACTGAATGGATATGCCGTACTACCTCCCCTAGTGGCAGGATACTGCTCGATATCACGCAGTCCATAGCCCCCTCGGTGTTACTCACTTTCCCGATAACACCGATCACGCCCCCGATGTACTAGATTTTGCGTTACTCCAAGGAGTTTCTCTCAACCTCAGGGCAATCGAGACACTAGACGATCTAGGATCCAATCACCGACCGGTCTCCCTCATTCTTGGCCATCAGCCGCCTCCCCCAACACACACGAAAACCTTCACTAATTGGAAGGGGTTCAAGGAGTCCCTAGCTAAAGCTCTGGACTCACAGGACTCTACCATCTCCCTACCGTCGGACTTAGACAGTCCCGAAAAAATCGACACCGCGGTCGATACACTCTCCACCCTTATTAAATCCTCCCTTAAGGAGAACGAAAGGGTCGTCCCGGTTGCTAACAATAGTGGGCTTCCCCTACATATTAGCAACTTATTAAAAGCCAAGAAAGCTGCTTTCCGGAGAGCAGCAAAATATTCCACCCCCGAATATAGGCGCACGGCCAATCGTCTTCAACGAGAACTCCGTTTCCGCCTCTCTGAATTTCGAGACCTCGAAAAGAGTAAACTCATGGAGAATATCTCTCCATCTCATACAGCGTACTATCAGATGGCTAGAGCCCTCCGCATAGACGCTATCACCCACACTCCCCCTCTCTCCCGTCCCGACGGTACAGTTGCCTTCGAGGACGAGGAAAAGGCTGAGTGCTTTGCAGATAGCATTGCCGCACAATGTTCTCCTAGCTCTCAACCCGTCGACCCCTCACACGTCCAGGCAGTAGAGGATGAGGTCCGCCGCCGGAACTCACCCCCTACAGCCTCCGAACCTATCTCTGTGTCCAATGATGAGATTTCATCCCTCATCAAAGGACTTAAGCCCAAAAAGGCTCCGGGCGCGGATGGCATCTCCAACCAAGCCCTAAAACACTTTCCTGAGCAGGTGTTAAACTTTTTATCTATTATCTTCAACGCCTGCTTCAACCTTATTTACTTTCCCACTACGTGGAAAGAGGCAACTGTGATTGGTATTCCCAAGCCAGGCAAGCCTCTCAACCTCCCCTCCAGTCATCGCCCCATTAGCCTCCTCAAGGCCATGGGCAAGCTCTTCGAAAGAGTCATCCAAACTCGCATGAGGCGCTATCTGTTTCCCACAGACGGTGACCCTCTTATCATTCCCCATCAATTCGGCTTCCGAGCGCAACACTTATGTCCCCAACAAGTTCACCGTATTGTGGAATATATCCTCAGCGGTTTTTATCCTCGTCGTCATAAGACCATCGCGGTCTTTTTGGACATAGCTAAAGCCTTTGATAGAGCCTGGCATACAGGCCTTATCTACAAGCTGTACAAAATAGGTCTCCCCGATCGTCTAGTACGTCTCGTGGCCTCTTATTTAAAGCATCGTACCTTTCGTTTTAGACACGAAGGCACGCTATCTTCACAGCGCCCTATCAAAGCTTGCGTCCCTCAGGGCTCAGTACTTGCTCCTCTACTGTACATCCTGTTCACCAACGACATTCCCATCCCGTCGAAAGGTGTTCAGCTCTCCCTCTTCACAGACGACACTGTTATCTACTGTAAAGGTATCTCGCTACCTTTCATACGGAACAAGGTTCAAAAGTCAGTTGACGACCTAGGAGCTTGGTTCATAAAATGGCGCATCGATGTGAACCCGGAGAAGAGCTTCGCCGTTCACTTCGATTATAAACGACGCCGTCTCAAAACACTCCACCAATACGTATGCTAGGGACCCCTGTCCCCTGGCATACGACTGCCAAATATTTAGGTGTCACTCTAGACACAAGGCTCACTTTCAGGCCCCACGTCAAAAGAGTAACCCGTCACGCACGTTTTTACCTGAGTAGGCTCAACAGTATGTTGGGCCGACACAGTAAAATGTCCCTCAGAAACAAGCGTACCCTTTATAAGGTCTGTATACGACCAGTCATGTCCTACGCGGCTCCTTTTTTGCCCACGGCGACCCTAAAATTATTAATGAACTCCAAATAGTTCAAAACCTTTTCTGTCGTCGAGCTGCCAACGCACCTTGGTAACAGTTGGGCTGAAAAGTTCGTATCGTTTTATAGAAAAACACATTTTTTTGGCAAAATTCATTTTATTATTCAACATAGTTGCCATCGAGGGCGATACACCGATTATAGCGATCTACCAACTTTTCAATACCATTTTTGTAGTACGATTTGTGTTTAGCCTCAAAATAGGCCTCTGTTTCGGCGATTACTTCCTCATCGGCTTTAAATTTCTTTCCAGCGAGCATTCTCTTAGATCTGAGAACAGGAAAAAGTCGCTGGGGGCCAAATCTGGAGAATACGGTGGATGCGGAAGCAATTCGAAGCCCAATTCATGCAATTTTGCCATCGTTTTCATCGATTTGTGACACGGCGCATTATCTAGATGAAACAACACTTTCTTCTTCTTCAAATGGGGCCGTTTTTTCGCGATTTCGTCCTTCAAACGCTCCAATAACGCTATATAATAGTCGCTGTTGATGGTTTTTCCCTTTCCAAGATAGTCGATGAAAATTATTCCATGTGCATCCCAAAATATGGACGCCATAACCTTACCGGCCGACTGTTGAGTTTTTCCACGCTTTGGATTCGGTTCATCGCGTGCAGTCCATTCAGATGACTGCCGACTGGACTCCGGAGTATAGTGGTGGATCCATGTTTCATCGATTGTCACATATCGACGCAAAAATTCACTTCTATTGCGGTTGAACAGCTCCAAACATTGCTCTGAAGCATCGACACGTTCTTGTTTTTGGTCGATTGTGAGCTCGCGCGGCACCCACTTTGCACATAGCTTTCGCATACCCAAATATTCATGAACGATATGTCCAACACGATCCTTTGATATCTTTAGAGTGCCAGCTATACAAATCAACCTCAATTTACGATCTTCCAAAATCATTTTGTGGATTTTTTTATGTTTTCGTCCGTAACAGCCTCTTTTGGACGTCCACTGCGTTCATCGTCTTCGGTGCTCATATGGCCTGTACGGAATTTGGTAAACCACTTACGAATGGTTGCTTCGCCCGGCGCAGAGTCCGGATAACACTCATCAAGCCACTTTTTGGTATCAGCAGCACTTTTTTCATCAAAAAATAGTGTTTCATTAAAACACGAAATTCCTTTTTATCCATTTTTTTTTCAAAATAACAAAAGTTGCTTCACTCAAAATGCTGTATCTCACAAACTAATAATCAGACAGCTGTCAAATTTATACACGTTTCTTTTGAAGGTTGGTACTATCTAAAAATGGATTTTATTCTAGTGGCGCCATCTCATAGAGACGATACGAACTTTTCAGCCCAACCAATACGTCCGTAATGCCGAACTTCATCGGGACCTAGAGCTCCCTACAATTCAACAATTTCTTAAAAAACTCTCTGAGAACTTCTTCAAAGCCTCAGAGTCGCACTCCAATCATCTTATTCGTGAGGCAGCTACTTATGCAGCCCCACCCCTCTCTTGCTATCGAGTCCGCAGACCGAGAAACTCTCACTCGGACCCGCCTAATAAACTGTCAACCCACCTGAACTGCCTCCTGGCGGCTCAGGCCCACTAGTAGTTAGGTTGTACCAGTTCTGGCGCACTTGTAGAAAGGTTGTACCAGTTCTGGCGCGAAACAATCCTAAAAAAAAAAAAGTTTTGGCATGCTCTGATCACGAATCTGCGGTCCATTTTTGCGTAGGATGCACGGTTCCGGAGATGAGCAGATCAATTAACTCTTATCTATTTGATATCCGCTACGAGCCTCAACCGTCATTAGCGCTTAATTGTCCTTATCTACTTATCTATTGTTGATTGACTACCGTCATTATCTATTATTCGTCAGCGTGTGGGTCGGCTTATGCTATTGTATTATACTTCTTTGTTCCTATCTACAACACTAATCTGAATCATCAATAAAACACATTACCTAATTTTGTTAAAATTTTTATTTATGAAATACAAAATCTTATTACTTATTATCTATAAAATAGGAGTGAAACATCTCATCCACTAACATATCGTTGTACAATGTGTTCTCTGTAAATATACTCGTAAAACTATGCATTGAACATCCCTGAAACTTATATAGCAAATACATTAAGCAATATTCGCCACAAACTGAAGTCCTATCAACATTCCAGTTCCATCTTTTAAACACATTACCTAATTTTGTTAAAATTTTTATTTATAAAATACAAAATCTTATTACTTATTATCTATAAAATAGGAGCGAAACATCTCATCCACTAAAATATCGTTGTACAATGTTTTCTCTGTAAATATACTCGTAAAACTATGCATTGAACATCCCTGAAACTTATATAGCAAATACATTAAGCAATATTCGCCACAAACTGAAGTCCTATAAACATTCCAGTTCCATCTTTTAAACACATTACCTAATTTTGTTAAAATTTTTATTTATAAAATACAAAATCTTATTACTTATTATCTATAAAATAGGAGCGAAACATCTCATCCACTAACATATCGTTGTACAATGTGTTCTCTGTAAATATACTCGTAAAACTATGCATTGAACATCCCTGAAACTTATATAGCAAATACATTAAGCAATATTCGCCACAAACTGAAGTCCTATCAACATTCCAGTTCCATCTTTTACAATTTCGTACAGGTGCCCGTCCATATGAATCAAAATATTCACCGACGTCATTCGTATCGATATATAAAGCTACCCAATGTGACCCTGGTTTATCATCTGTACCCAAATTGCATATTACCTAGTCAGGTCATAAATTCTATCACATGTTTAATGTACTCGTAAAATAATTGAAACAAGTTTATTCATTATGTAACCATTTATATACCAAAATGAACTTAACAAAACATATATTCTTATGACACTATAGTTTATTCAAAATGACCTCCGTAATTTTGAATACAGGCCTTCAATCTGCGCGGCCAGTCGTCTATCTCACCACGAACGAGGTCCATGTCATATCGGCGGCTGCCTTAATTAAAGATGTCTTGAGTGACTCGAAATTGGGATGAGGCTTTGAGCACGCCTTTTCCTCCAAGTGTTACCATATCTTGTAATCTAACGGATTCAAATCTGGACTGGTCTTTGTGTCGGATGAAGTCGATTTCACGCGCCGCCAGCCAGTCTTTATTTTTTGTTTTTAAAGAACGTTACCTCCACACTAGGTTTTTCTCCTGTATCGTGGGGGGCAGTTTACAAACACAAATTTCACAAGGACAAACATCCAAACTCGGAACAATTACTTGTAGGTCGTACAAATACTTGTTCCGTGCGGGATTCGAACCCGCGACCCCCAAGCGCAGCCACTCATTGCTAAGCCACTACGCCACGGAGCTGTCAAAAGTCTTGTGTGCTCTTCGCTCTATGAGCTGACACCGAATCTTGTTGGAATACCCAGTGCCTGTTATTGAACATGGTATGAGAAACAGGTTACACAAGGTTCGTCAGGACTGTATTTTGATACACAACTGCATTCGTTTTTAACCTTTCTCACAAAAATGTACCTCTGTTAAGCCCCAATAAGAAACTCCCAACCATACCATGAGCGAGGATGGAAAATGACCTCGTTGGACACGCGGAATACGGTTGCTCCCTTCTTCACTACTGTGTGCGTACACCTTATCATTTTGTTTGTTGTAGCTCTCTTCTACGGTAAAAATTTTTTTATCCGAAAAAAGAATTTCCCGATATTTTTTCAAATTTCACAAGGACAAACATCCAAACTCGGAACAATTACTTGTAGGTCGTACAAATACTTGTTCCGTGCGGGATTCGAACCCGCGACCCCCAAGCGCAGCCACTCATTGCTAAGCCACTACGCCACGGAGCTGTCAAAAGTCTTGTGTGCTCTTCGCTCTATGAGCTGACACCGAATCTTGTTGGAACACCCAGTGCCTGTTATTGAACATGGTATGAGAAACAGGTTACACAAGGTTCGTCAGGACTGTATTTTGATACATAACTGCATTCGTTTTTAACCTTTCTCACAAAAATGTACCTCTGTTAAGCCCCAATAAGAAACTCCCAACCATACCATGAGCGAGGATGGAAAATAACCTCGTTGGACACGCGGAATACGGTTGCTCGCTTCTTCACTACTGTGTGCGTACACCTTATCATTTTGTTTGTTGTAGCTCTCTTCTACGGTAAAAATTTTTTTATCCGAAAAAAGAATTTCCCGATATTTTTTTCCCGCGTACCGCTTCACCAAAGCGCGGCATCTCTTCAGTCTCAGATCCATTAGACGAGCATTCAAACGATGTCCTGTTTTTCTTCGATATGCCCGAAGCCCTAAGTCTTCATTTAACGCCGTGGTTCTGCTTAACCCCATCTGAAGGGCCAACAGTTTCTGCTTACGTTTGGGATTTCTTTGAATTCGCACCTTTACAGCTTTTATCACTGCTGGAGTCCTAACAAATCGAGGGCGACCACTTCTTGACCTGTCATCTACACTAGAGTCTTCATTGTATCGTTTGATGGTGCGATAAACGAATCTTTTGGTTATATTCAAATTTTTCAGTATATCAAAAAATTTAATTGGCGCGTAATCGCAACTGCAACACGGACTTTTTTAAGCGTCCACTCCATATGTAAAAATGAGTAAAATTCTAAAAAGTATACAGTCTTATTTTCATGAACAATTCGAATTCAATAAACTTTTTTGTGGCCAGCATTCTAAAAGAAAAGTTTTTACTGTGTGACAATACTTATGACCTGACTAGGTATATACGTTGGTACGTGGGTGTACACGGGCAGTCTGTTAGCAGCATAAACATTATTTTCTAGACTGGGGTGAATCTTTTTCAGATGTTGTTGTACATCTAGTGTATTCATGATATTACTGCTATTAGTAGATTACTACAGTACAATCTACTCAATGACTAACATAGGAATGATCAATTATGTGATTTCTTAATATTAAATTGCATTTTTTCTGTTATACAAAACGTATTTGAGTCATCAATACACTGAATAAGACGCAACACGAAGAATGTGAGATAAGGTTGTTGACGCATAAAGTTATTATCACTTCTACTGTAGAAATTCTTTAGATTAGAATTATTACTTACTGGTACTATATAAGACCAAGAAACTGCAGTCATGGAGTTAGTGTATGGTCGTTTGACCGCAGTGTATCTATCAATAATACATTTGCGTTACTTCAACGCATCAAAGGCCATAGATGTAAGTGTTTAATCTATTGACAAACTTACTTTTCTTTCTGTTATTTTTTACGTGTGTATGATTTAGAACGACAGGCCTGTTGGTCTAGTGGTTAGTGACCCTGATTGTTATGCCGGAGGTCGTGGGTTCGATTCCCACCCAGGACAAATGTTTGTGTGATGAGCACGATCATTTGTTCTGTGTCTGGGTGTAATTTATCTATAATATTTATGTATTTAGAAATATATAAGTATGTCTATCAGTTGTCTAGTACCCATAACACAAGCTCTGCTTAGCTTGGGACTAGATGGCGTTGTGTGATAGTTGTGGAATATTATTATTATTATTATTATTTAGTGTTAACAAATTATATTTAAATATTGTGTGTGTATATGATTAAGCCGTGGTAGCTCAGATGGTTAGCGCAAGCTGTAAATTTTACAGTACGTAACGCGGGTTCGATCCCCGCCGACACCAATTAGATTGTTAATTGCAATTTTAAGTGTTTATTCTATTGACACACTTACTTTCCTTTCTGTTATTTTCTTACGTGTGTATGATTTAGTGTTAACAAATTATATTTAAATATTGTGTGTGTGTATATGATTAAGCCGTGGTAGCTCAGATGGTTAGCGCAAGCTGTAAATTTTACAGTATGTAACGCGGGTTCGATCCCCGACGACACCACTTAAATTGTTAATTGCAATTTTAAGTGCTGATTTACCACGTGCTCGGCGGTGAAGGAAAACATCGTGAGGAAACCTGCATGTCTGAGAAAATTTCGAAGGCATGTGAAGTTCGCCAACACGCATTGAGACCGCGCCGCGGACATTTCCTAGCCATAAATACAAAGACAATAGCAGAAAGTAAAAAGTTAAAAAATACTTTTTTAACAATGACAGTCATTAGTTGATCATTAGTAAATGTGATTCTGTTTTCTTAAATTACAGGAAGAAAAGAGCAGAAGGAAGAAATGGGGTGATGGGAAGTAATGAAGAATGAATTGTTATGTGAAGTTTGTTGGAACAAACATATTTTAGTCACGTGTAAATACTTTTAACATTTTGGTTCAAAATGACACAAAATCTAAAAAATATTAGATACATCATCGACATGGACGGATTTTACATTACATATCCTCATAAACATTTTCAATGTAGAGAAATGGCTATTCTAGACGTAAAACTATCTAATAAAAATGATTCGTTTATCGATCATTATTTGTTTCAGCCAAGTTATCCTTTCAATTATTTGTCGCCAAAAGACAAAAAAACTGTTCGTTATTGTGAAATACACGTGCACGGCATTCCATATTTTGATGTGACCGAAGAATTAAAATGTGCCTACAAACAAGAGAACATCATTCGCATATTAAATTGGTATATTAGAAATTTGTGCAAAGACGAAGTGATCGCATACAAAGGTGGTTCAACAGAAAAACAATTTTTAAAAATGTTGACGACGAATGATAGAATTTTTAATATTGAAGAATACAAATGTCCAAAATACAATGATTTGGTAAATGTCATAAATTTAAACAAACGTTATGTGTGTAATAATCATATATTTGCAAAAAATAATTTAAAATTCTATCATTCGTCGTCAACATTTTTAAAAATTGTTTTTCTGTTGAACCAATTTTGTATTATATAGTATACTATAACTAATGTTTTTGGGAAATCAAACAAAATTTATGATTAATTTAAAATTTTATTTTCAAGCAATAACCACTTGTAAAAAACCCACACTTCGTCACAAGAACAATGTAAAATTTTGTGTTTATTTTTTTGCAAATATATGATTATTACACACATAACGTTTGTTTAAATTTATGACATTTACCAAATCATTGTATTTTGGACATTTCTATTCTTCAATATTAAAAAATCTATCATTCGTCGTCAACATTTTTAAAAATTGTTTTTCTGTTGAACCAATTTTGTCTAATGTTTTTTGGAAATCAAACAAAATTTATGATTAATTTAAAATTTTATTTTCAAGTAATAACCACTTGTAAAAAACCCACACTTCGTCACAAGAACAATGTAAAATTTTGTGTTTATTTTTTGCAAATATATGATTATTACACACATAACGTTTGTCTTTTAAAACTGTAGTCTATTAAATTCTACGTTTTTTATTACTATTTTTCCTCATCATGTGTCACTGTATCTATTAAAAAGATCTTCATGCTTTTGATATAATTGCGCTACTCTAGATTAGTATTTATATCGTTTTTTGGAAGTGTTCTATTGTTTAATTAGAAATGACAATTCATTGAAATTGAATGATATTTATATAACTTTCAAATTGTCTGTACGATACGCGCGCCACCTTGCATAAGTTAAGTGTACAATACTTATAAGTTATAACCTTCGCGCAAGTTTTATGTTGCAATATGTTGACAAAGTTATACCGCAATCATAAAATAAGCATAAAACAAGCAGGCAGCGCATAAAACACGAACAAACTAACATATTTTTTTATAAAGTAGGTGTTTATTACCTATGAAATTGCCAAACTGCAGTACTGGTCATTTCAATCAAATTTTTTTTTTGCTATTATTTTTAGCTATCTAATTTCAAATTCATTTTATTTTAAAAACAGAATTCTTTTTCAAAATTGGTCATTTGTTTATTGATTAGCGTTATGTTTGTATAGCATTTGAATTTTTTCCGTCATCATGTATACGTTCGACATTCGAGTATTTATTTATGGAATATGAGTACCGTCGTGGCAGCAAGAAGCAACGCGGCACAAGCGGCACGCAACATCAACGCCGTGTACGGAGCGACCACTACAAACGAACGCACCAACTGTTCTTGGATTGCCCACTTCCGTTCCGGAAATTTCGACCTGAACAATGGTCCCGTAACCCCGTGCTAGTCCGTAAGCTTGGTCGACAATAACGAATTAAAGGCGATTGTGGACGCTCCTCGAACTTAATGATGAGCGCGAAATACGCGTCGAGACGTGCATTGCATTGCTCAACAGTGACGAGAAATGGATTTTGTTTGACAATCGCAAGCGCTCAGTAAGTTGGTTGGATCATGGTTCAGCACCTAAACAATGCCCCAAACGAAACTTATCCCGGGATAAGTGATGGTCACTGTGTGATGGTCTAGCACCGGTGTGACACCTTCTATCACACCTTCTAACTAAACGGGATGAACATTACTGCAGATGTGTACTGTGAAGAACTGAACACAAAGATGGAGAAGATCGCACGTCTTCAACCAGCTTTGTTCAATCGCTGGTCCCGCTGCTCCTGCACGAAAACGTGTGATCACATACTGCACAGCAGACGCTCTCCAAGTTACAAGTGTTGGGGTTGGAAGCTCTCCGTCATCCGCCGTACTTACCAGAACTTGCCCCTACAGACTTCTATTTTTACATACTTTACCAGAATATGGATAACTTTTTGACGAAAAAAAAATTCAATACCAATTTATTACCCCTTGTCCAGCTGATTTTTCCGAAGAAGAGCAATAATAAACGAATAAACGGTTACTGCCTTGGCAAAGAAGCATCGACCGCATGGGTGATTAATTTGATTAATAGAAATAAAATATAGAAAAAAATACTTTTACTTATTTCATAAGGAACGACAATTTCATAGGTAAATACCTAATATTGGATAATAATATTAAGCTGTATGTAATACTTACTTCTGAATTTGTGGGAGAAACGAATAAATCATTTTTACTTGCGTTTGTTGTGACCTGGTGAAACTTCAGCTTTACGAATATTTATGTGATTTGGATAAACACTTGTATTTGATTCAGAATATTTATTTTATGTTATTAATATATTATTTTTAAAACCGTTTTTAATGGAAAAGAGACATCCCATTTTAGTACTCAGGGGAGCGATTACATCTGTATTTTGATTCTTAATCGAGGATAGATGTAAATGTCTGTCGCCCACAGAATCCACTTACCATCAAGTGGACTGTGTGCTCGTTTGTCACCCTTATTCTTTTAAAAAAAAACCGAGCGGATTTGCCTCACGACATGATAACGGTATGTAGAATAGGGTTAGTAAATCAAAACTTTAAAATATTGTGAAACAGGTAAAACTGATTATCAAAATCACAAAAATGAAACGAACAAACTTTATTACTATTAATTAATTTCGTGAAATGGTGTGTATTTTATTTACAGTGAATACAAAATTGCGGAGCACTTCAAGCGGGTCCGCGCGAGCAGTTCCGAGCCGGAAATGAATCAAATTTCCTTGGCTCGTTAGCGGAAGTCGCGCGGGACTGATGTTGCGATGGCGACGTGAATTGTTGTAGTACTGTAACTAACTTCGAAGTTATTTGTTCACAGTAACATATATTTAATGTCGACGGCTCAGCGCACAGTGGCTTAGCAAAGAGCTGCAGCGCTAAGAGCCGTGGGTTCGAATTCTGCACGCAACAAGTATTTGTATCGCTTGCAAATAATTGTTCCAGATCTGGATGTTTGTCCTTGTGAAATTTAAGTATGTAAACGTTTCTCAGAATGTTAGAGAATTAGAATAACACACAAATCTCAATTCTGTTGTTTGTCTCTTTCTCTGTCTGTCCTGTATTCAAGTAGAATCTTGTTCAGAGTTTTATTTTCATAAAATAGAAGTGGCAAATTAACTTACAGTCCACTTGGTATCAAGTGGCAGCCGTAGTCCGTGGACGAGGCAAGCAGATTCAAATAAAGAAAGATAATGCCCTCCAGACCAAATTTCTGTCATGGCGGTTCAGTCTCAACCCGAGTATGCGCAGTGACAGATGCATTCTCAGTTCCCTCACACTCATAGTCCCATGAGACGGTAATTCGACACGTCTGATGAGAGATCAGGCATATGACTAATGGCTTTACTTGCTTCGGGGCACGGAGGAGCAACGCCGCCAATTTCCTAACTCCGGTCTGGTACTGAAAATTTCTTGTCAAAAAAGCCTAATAACTTATTTTGACTTGATCCGGGATTTAAACCCGAACCTAACGACTACCTAGACAAACAAATAAGGCTACAGATGGGTTGTTAACTTTAAGGATTAAGATAGAAATACCTGTAATTATTCTGGCTCTATACTCTTCAGACCGCTGTTGTTTACGGGAGAGTGGTACCTATTCAGTACTACTTGGCAGAACAGAAGTCCTATCACATGTATAAATAAAGTTGACCAAAAATACTTACTTTCACAACAGCATAATATTGTATTTAAGGCGATTCGAAAGTGCAAATAAAAGACAAAACCCCGAATTTATATTCCGAGTTAGGAATAAGGAATTTTAATTTACCCTTGTTAGAGACATGTTTGGAGACACTGCGGGTTGGATACGAAGCCTAGTAGCGCAACAGTAACGTTAGTCGGGTTGCATGCCAGTACTGGGAGAATAGCCTAATATTTACAAAATTCCAAATTAAACTCTATTGATTGGCTGCTACGGTTCAGTTTAGCACCTTATAGTTTCGTAAGCATGAATATTTATTATAGAAGATTGTTTAGGGGAGAGTGATTGAAATAGATACAGTTTTGCGAGTCATTAAAAACTGGTTTTTTATAGAATTAAGGTGACAAATGAGCACAAAATCTTCCTGATGGTAAGTGGCTAATTCTGATGAGTTGTTACCCCTAAAGACTAAGATGGAATGCCTCGTTTCCAGTAAAAAGGACCTCCAGATCGTCACACTAACAATACGAAACATAGCAGTCATATTTTTAAATATAGAAGAGGACGCAAACGAGCAGCACACCTAAGTAAGTGATTAACGCCGTCCATGAACAACTGCAACACCAGAGGTATTGCAGGATCGTCACCGGAATAGGCTTGAAGGTCTTAAGTCGTATCGGTCCGGAAAAATTGTTGGTATGTTAGTAGCTAATTCCACAAAGAAATTGTGCGAGGCAGATAACTTCTGGTTAACTGCACAGTGGTGGACCGCCAATAATCCAGATGATATGGATGTTATTGCGAGTTTTGTCATGACGCGCGATCGTGACAATTGGCGGCTGCAATTAGTCCGAAGAATTCCACTGAGTTGTAGATGCGATAGAATATGCAAAGCCGATCGTAAATAACTCGGTCGTCAAAGATTCGGGTCGCTCTTTGGTGGATGCGATCAAGTGGAAGGAGCTGACACTGCCAGAAATCGGTGCCCCGGACTAAAGATGAAAACAGTGGTTTATCTGAGGCCAAACTTATCCCTTGTAAAGTTGCAGGCGGTGAAGAAATATTGTCCGTTTGTCACAGCGAGCGCTGAGTCTCTGAGCTAACCCGGCTCTTAACATTTCGTTATTATTAAAAAATACACATTGACAGTTTGTTTTGGATTTAAATAAAGATGATTTTGTGCTAGTAAACGAAAAATTAACTCCCTGAGCGTTAACTTCAGAATACTAGCCACTACTAACATCACTACAGCCCGTCACGAGTCCACTGCTGAACATAGGCCCCACAGGTTGTCACAAAGTACTTGCCTTGCCATGAGTCACGCATCACAACTGCCTGTGTCTCACTCCATCTAGTGGGAAATCGTCCAACGCTGCGTTACGAGGCTGCCACTCTAGACTCATGTTGTTTCTTGAGCTATATGTGAGGCCCAATGCCACTTCAGCTTACTTATGTTCGATTTCCATTATTCGTGTAAGTACTAACATTTACTAACAACCTTAATAAAGTAAGTTAAAACTACTAAAATGAAAAGTGTACACGCATTATACGTGTTCTCTGAATATGTAACTACAATGTAGAGTCACGCCACAGCTATAATATGGTTGTAGCACGAATGGTTTGACTCGACCGGGGAATTGACACGCAGTCTCAAAAACCAGCGTAAACAGCAGCATCGCAGCTTCATGCTGCTGTGTTTCGCATGTTGAGTGAATAAAACAGGAGAACCTTTTTACTGGAAGTGAGGCTTTCCATCTTAGTTCCCAGGGGTGACCACATACCTGTATTTTGATATTTAATCGAGGATAGATGTGGTTGATGTAGTCTATGGGCCACAGCATCCACTTACACACATTATTTCGGTCTCCTGGTGTAAATCATTGTACTGTGACAATCGCTGTAACACTTAACTCGTGCTTGAGGAAAGTACACACCCAAAAGGTATTGGGTACTTCATCTATCCACTCATTACAAGTCCACTTCTGAATAAAGGCCTCCCCTATATATTACCTTATAAGGGCGATTTTGCCATATTGCATAGTTTGCATAATTTTTTTAAGAAGACGCTGCTACAGATCTCCTGTTTCAGATTCCCTCTATCGCCTCTTACGACACCCACGAGACGATATGGGGTGGTGAATATTCTCACACCGCCACAACGCGATAAATGCTTGGTGTTTGTACAACGTTGAGTATGTTAGGTTAGGTATATCAGTACTAGGGATGACAGTCAAAAAAAAACAATAAAGCAGTTTCTATCCCGCAGGAATCCTCCAATGTTCACATAAATCAACGATTATGACTCCGTCCGAGATTAGTGTTCGCTATCCACAACGTACGGTGTAAAATTTACTTTTTACTTTGGGAGTAATTTTCTTATAGAGTGAAAAATGTGTTGATCTGAAGATTTGACTGTACGTTTAAAAATAAATAAGATCAGTCATCGACGTTGACATTTGTATATTTCAAACAGTTGTTTTTATCCACATAAATAGCGTAATATCTCACCGTAGGACGCACAACCGTAATATACTTCCTCTGCAAACAATTTATCACTTCCCAGACACCTTTACTTTATCCCTACGACAGGAATCCTTAGGACGTTTTCTAGATCTCAAAAAGATTTATTCTTCGACGCCGATTTAGGGATGCCATCTTTGGTTAAATAATATTTTTTTATTTGTTTCGTTATAAACACAGATATCGTAATAATAACACAATAGAAGTCGTATAGACGCGTGACCTTGTCGCCGCTATTATGTGTTGACGAACACGATTCACCATTTTGCGATTTAATTGCGCGGGGAATGTCGAACGTGAATTTATGTTATTATAATGGTGAACTGCAGCATAATAGAAAAAAAAGTAGTAAAAACTCATCAAGGACGTGTAATTTAACTAATACAGACATAAAATTTCATCGCAAAGTTGATTATTTACTAATTATCATTATTTTAACTAATTTACATCTAGATTCTAGGTGAATACTTTACTATGATATTTACCTTTGTAGACTATATCATTGTGCACTGCGTATGTTCATAATACGGCAGCTGGTGGCGACTTCGTTTTTGGAAGTAATCGAGCGCTAATAACTTTTAACACTTAATATTTTTACTATGTATAACATAAATCGTTTTGTAATATAGATAAATATATCAAATAATTCATTAAGTTTAAGGATATAATAAATAATCATACACTTATCGATCTTATTTTTTTGATAAACCCGATGTTTTACAAAAAAGTCGCTAAAATGGCTTGTACTTGTGATTTCAACACCTCTAAAATATTATTGTAATAATATTTTGATAGAATAACATACGTATTTTCATTTCTTATTTCAATGGCTATTCATAAAACTTAAAATATTGAAGTGCTCCTCTCGAGTAAATCATAAATTAAGTTTTATTGACGGCGGGTCGAACGTGAGAAACACAGTCCCGATTACTGGCAAACTAAGCTACCCTTTTTTTGTTCGCAAGCAGTCGAGCGGTTATCAATATTTCTGTGCTTATAAATAATAAATATGGTCAATATGTTGTAAGTAAGTAGTAATTTTAATCTAATCTAACATTGTTAGATTAGGTTAAAAAGTGTGTAATAACTGGAAAAGTGTGGTTTACGAAATGTTGTGGTCAGGATTAAGAAAGGAATGCTTAGGTGGTTTGGTCATATAGAAATAATGAATAAGATAAGAGTAACAAATCAATTTTATGCTGTGGAAATGAGTGGCAGAATCGAAATGGACGAAAATTTATCGACCAAATTGGTGACATATTAAAGATCAATCAAATTAAGAGTACCCTTAACAGACGAGCGTGAACCATGCGTTATATGGATGTGAAAAAAGCAAGAGTGATGTGTCAAGTTCCGTGTCTCTGCCTACACTTTTCGTGACTTACGTGGGGTTTTAGTACGTCTATATGCATATATAAACAAAAGTACAAAAATTTATTAAAATTACAAAGTATGGCCAGGATTACATATATAGCATTCAGTTAACAAATAAGAAATTGAAAAGAGAAATTTTGATAGTTTATTATTTTTTTAATAGCTTATACGGTAGAGTCACGCACGCTGCAGCTATATTATGTCAACAGTACGGATCGGCTCGACCGAAGAATGTCTATGCTCTTACAGAATACCAGCGTGAAACAGCTACATTTTGTTGCTGTTATTAGTTTTGTTATTTTGTTGTTGTTAATATTAATGACGAGAACCAGAGACCCCCTTTAATGATAAAAATTCATTCTCTCTTAGCCCTCAGGGGTGGCAACGCATTTGCATGTTGATTGATCGAGGATAGATGTGGGTGTACCAGTCGGCCACTATTCTCGTTTGTCAATCTTGCTTGAATGAATTAAAGAAATAATACTGATTTGTTTCGTATGGTGAGTGACGCGAGTTGGAGATCTCTTTTGTCAATAACGAGGTTAGTCTTCAGAGTAGACAACGAATATTTATTTAGTTACCAAGTGGAAGTGTGTCCGTCTGTAAATCTTGCTGTTGCATAATAAAACCGTAAGTAAGATCGTAAATAATACTTAAAAGTAAATCTTAAAATACCTATGTCTTGGGAAGAACCAGCAAGAAATCCAGTGGCACTTATTTGTTTGAAAAAAGAACAGTTCACAATCTAACATAACTAATAATATGTATGTTACAAAATTAACAACACAAATCAAATTAGAAATAGATTGGTTCCGATCCCCTCATTCCCAGATATTATCACCCATTAATTTCTTTTTGAGAGCTCCGACTGAGGATGTAAACACAGAACGTGAATATAATTAGTAATAAGATAGATATGAAGCAGGAGTACTCTGATACTGAAAGACGAAAATTTCTCTAAGGGTCAAATCAAAGCAAAGGCATGTCGCCATATTAAGAATTATACAAATGATATCCCCACTAGGGGATTTTTGATAGTAAAAGAATATAGAAAATCGAAATTTATTATGCAATGACTTAATCCTATACCTTTAAACGAGCAATTCTTGTATATTATTTATTATATATTCTTGTATATTATTAATTCTTGTATATATATATACAAGAATTGCTATATTTTTATATTCCGAGATTCCGATTTTATTATATATATATATAATATATATATATATATATATATATATATATATAATAAAAATTTTGTGTCCAGGGAGTTTCGGGGGCAATAAATCGATCTAGCTAGGATTTATTTTTAGAAAATGTCCTTTTGTCCGTGTTTTCAAGCAATAAAAAGAACTGCTACAATATAAGAATGTAAATTTTAACAAATCACTAACAATCGTAATAGCTCAGGTGGGATGTCGGTCGAGCGTGACATCGGAGTTCCGTGGTTCGCGTCCTATCTCTGGTCCGGCTTTTTTCCTTCCAGCCCTTTTTTTAGTATTTTTTTAAAAATACGAAAATGTTAATAAAACTAATTTTTTTTTTCAAATAACCAGTTCAGTTTTTTCTATTAGGTATGTAATTTGTATCTAAATGTAATTTAAAAAAACCGAGTAAAGCTCGGTCATCCGGGTACTTCCTCTAATGAAAGCTCTGTACTTTTAGCTGACGTTAAAAATAGGATTCGATTTTCAATTTCACTGTGAGGTTATTGTAGTATGTATATCTTAGTCAATTTTTACTCGATTTGAAAGATTTTTTTATTAAAGGTTATAGGTTCTTCAGGATTGATCATATATTAATTTTGAAAAAAAAATCTACTCCAAAAAGGTGGAAAATAGGAGAAGAAGTTTTTGATGTAACTATTAAGAGGCATTCCGTTTGTTACCTTGGTCTTGTTACAATTCTTAGTTCACTCAAAAAATTAAGACCTAAAGGCCAGAGTCTTCCAGAGTTAATTGTGTGTTTATTATTGTTTTCGTTTTAGTTCTTTAAAGTCGACTTTTTATTCAAAGTTTTGTTTTTAAACACGAGAAATCAAAAAATCGTTGGTCAAACGACACCTAGGACTAGGTTTAAAAAATATTACTATGTTTTTAGTGTAGTTACTAAATATGTTTTTAAATTAAGTTTTTTTTTCCCGGAAGAAATCGCGAAAAAGGAACTACAGCGCAGGTAACTTCTTTTTTGTCATTTTTTTATATAAAGTCGTATATCCCAATTCTACGCTCATTTAAATTTTACATAATATTAATATGTAATATACGTGTAAATATAATAATTGAGAGAATGCTTAGGCAATAACTGGAGTTGCATAAATTTATTTATTTAGATAGATAGATACACCATCGACAATATCAAAATAAATATTGTTACAGTCAAAATACAACATTTTTAGATAAAGGATATGTCTTTACAGGTGTATAGATCATTATAAGAGAAAAAAAAAGTAAACAACATATAAACTATAAAACAAAAAGAAAGCAAACTAACCAATCAAAGAAAAAGCACCACATCCAGTAATAATTACAATAAATAATAATTTTGAATCATTAATCTGGCAAGGCAGGGAATCTCTCGGGGGAGCCTTAACCCTAGAGAGCGCGTCCTTAGGCGGCGGATCGAGGAATGCCCGTCAACAGCTTCCAGTTGTTGAAGAGTAGGAGGGAAATAAAATACCTCCCGCGGATCAAAAAGGCCGGAGAGAAAACTCCGTTACCAAACCCAATAGAGAAGCTTTTCCTCCTTCCTCGTTTTTGATGGACTCTTAGGTCTGAGAGTTCATTAGAGAAGGCGGCGGATGAACCTATTCTGGTCAACGGCGGCTCTCAAGTCTTCCAGGAAGATTAAGACCTTGGTGTCAGGTGGCAACCGACCGTAAAATCTAATAGCCAATTTTTATATTAATCATGAGGCACAGCAAGAAAGGAAAAAGTTCTAAGGCTAGGTCGTCCCCCTCAAGCGACGGCGATGCAAATGCGACGAATACTAGGGCGTCCCCCGGAAAAGACGGAAGATCAAAACAACAAAACGCTGTACCAATGTCCCAACTACGCATAGGAACGTGGAACATTGGCACAATGACTAGAAGAAATGCTGAACTCAGCGATATTCTCTTTAGACGACGCATAAACATTTGCTGTGTGCAAGAAACAAAATGGAAAGGCGCCAAATCACGTCAGATCGGGAACGGGTTTAAACTCATATACAATGGCACAGACAATTCTAAAAATGGTATTGGAATTATCCTGGATCAACATCTAAGCGAAAAACTTATCGAAATAAACAGAATCAACGATCGCATCATGTCTGTGAAGCTGGCCCTCGAAAAGCAACCATGCCTAAATGTCTTCTCAGTCTACGCACCACAAGTAAATTGCTCTGATACAGAAAAACAAGAATTCTGGGAAGACCTGCAGAATTATCTAACCACAGTACCCCGAAGTGAACAAAGAATCGTATGTGGAGACCTGAACGATCATGTGGGGATAGACAGGGACGGTTTTGAGGGTTATCATGGTGGTTTCGGATATGGAAAGCAAAAAGGTGAAGGTGAAACAATTTTGGAATTCGCAGCTTCTCAAAATCTTGCAGTAGTAAATACGTTCTTTCAAAAGAAGGATGAACATTTAATAACCTATAAGAGTGGAAAATCGAAGACTATATCCTAATAGGTAGACGATACTTTAAACAAATTAAGGACTGCAAGGTTATTCCTGGGGAACCCCTCACCTCCCAACATAGGCTATTACTAACAGCCCTGAAACTTAAAACAGCCATTAAGATAAAAAGAATTAAAGTGGAGAGAATTAAATGGCATGAACTAAAAACGGATAAAGCGAGTACCCTAGGAAAGCATGTTGTGGATTACATGAGCAAAAACCCCCTTCGAGATCAGACTCCTACAGAAACATGGACAAACTTTGAGAAACTATTTATCACTACATCAAATCGTGAGCTAGGGATAAGCAAAGGACCATTGCACAATGCAAAAGATATAAAATGGTGGAACGACTACACCAAACACAGTGTTGCTGAAAAGAAACGTTTGTTTAAAATTTGGCAAGAAACACGCTCCGATGAAGATAAATGTACAAAGAGGCAATGAAGATTGCAAGAAGAACAGTAGCTATTGAAAAGGAAAAAGCTGATCTAAATCTTTACCATCGCTTAGAACTAGCCACCGATAATGACATATACAAAATAGCTAAATATAGATATAATGATTGTAAAGACTTTAAAAGTACAAAATACATTAAAAATAAAGAAGGCATACTACTTACAAACGATAAGGATATATGTAAAAGATGGTTTGAGTATTACCAGGAGCTGCTCAATGAAAAATTCCCTAGACAATCAGAAACAGAATTACCTCCGACGCAAGGATCTGTAAATAGAATAACTGTTACAGAAATTGAAAGCGCCATATCTAAAATGAAGATCCATAAAAGTGTAGGCCCAGATAACATTCCTGTTGAGCTCTGGAAATTTCTAAAAGTTGTAGGAGAGGCACGGCTCTGTGAGCTATTTAATAACATCATGAAAAGCGAAAAAATGCCAGATGCCTGGAGAAAGAGTGTACTGGTCCCATTCTACAAAAACAAAGGAGATATACGGGAATGTGCAAATTATCGAGGTATAAAACTCACATCACACACACTCAAAATCTGGGAACGAGTTCTAAGTGAACGCCTTCAAAACCTCATTAACTTAACAGAAAATCAGTTCGATTTTACTTCTCAGAGGGGAACAACAGACGCGATCGATGCAATCAGACTGGTCATGGCTCGCAAAAACAAACAAAATCTCTGGATGGTATTCATAGCTCTCGAGAAGGCTTTCGATCGTGTGCCGAGAAACATAATATGGCAAGCTCTGAGAGGCCAAAATGTCCCTGAGCACGATATAAAACTGATTATGGACATGTATCATAATGTACAAACCTGTGTCAGAAGTCCAGCCGGCCTGTCGGAGAGCTTCGATATCAAAGTCAACAAAGATAGGAGTTCATAAAGGAAGCGCACTAAGTCCCTTGCCATTTAATATCACCATGAACTACCTAATCCAGAAACCCACACCAGGAATCTTTTATATGCAGATGATGTTGCGCTCATCTTAGGCAGTGTAATCGAGATACAAGAAAACTTGGAGCAATATAGGAAATATCTAGAGTTAAACGGATTACGCATAATCAGAACCAAGACAGAATGCATGGTATGCAACTTCAATCCCGACGAAACTATACCATCAAGCGCAGAAGTCAAATTGGATGGCGTAGCCTTACCTAGAGTAAATAAATTTAAATACCTCGGAGCAATAATCGCGAAAGATGGATCGATAACAGCCGACATAACGCACAGAACGATGTCTGGGTGGAATAAGTGGCGTACATTAACAGGAGTCCTCTGCGATCCAAAAATGCCGATAAGAACCAAAGGCAAGGTCTATAAAACAGCTGTGAGGCCTGTTTTACTCTATGGTTGCGAAACGTGGGCTTCGGCGAAAATCCATGAGCGAAAACTTCGTGCCACTGAAATGCGCATGTTACGTTAGGCGGGTGGAGTCACTCTCAAAGACAAAGTACGTAACGAACACGTAAGGGGGAGTTTCAAAGTAACGCCTATCACTGATAAGATTACAGAGTCCAGGCTAAGGTGGTACGAACATGTTATGCGTAGACCCGATGACCATGTCGTGAAAAAGTGCCTTTCCATGGCTACGAAAAGGAGAGGGAGAGGTAGACCGCAAACTACCTGGTTGACAAATGTCCGGAAGGACATGCTAAAGCTCGGCCTTATAGAAGATGATGCTTATCAGCGAATTGAATGGCACCGAAGAATTAAGAAAGCCGACCCCGCGTAACGGGAAGAGGCGAGGGCAAAGAAGATTAATCTGGCAAGGCAGGTAACAGTAAGTCTTTACATTTTCTTTTAAATACACGTTCGGGGTCGCTAAAGATGTCGATGTCATGATTGTTTAAGCTGTTGTAAGTTCGCATACATCTGCTTAACGGAGAAAACTTGCCTAAATTGATTCTACTGATGGGAATATTGAACAAATTAGTAACTGGGTGTTTAGGAATATGATAGGGGATTTTAAAGCACACTTGCTGCACTAAACTTGGCGAAATTAACTTACCGTGTAGAAGTTTATGTAGCGTCATTAAGTCTAAAAGTTTTCGTCGGTCAGCCAGTGAACTCATTCCAAGATGAGAAAGCCTAAAGTTATAATCTTTATAGTATGGACAGTTTTGAACTTTATATGCAATGAATCGAATGAAGTTTTCTTAAATACGCTCGATTCTGTGAATGTGAATTTTATAAGAAGAATTCCATATCACCAAGGCATATTTTAAACTGCTACGAATTAATGCATTATAGATAGTTATCAGAGTCTGAGCATTTTTGAAATCCTTACATGTACGTTTAACAAAACCTAACATTTTCCATTAACGCGTTACCACATTATCTATAAAATCCATATGTTCTATAAAGCTAAGTTTGTTATTAAGAATGACCCCAAGACACGGTAATTTTATCTATAGATAATATTACTGTGCCCAAGATCACGACTTTTTTTACGACGAATTTAAACGACGGCTCCGTGGCGCAGTGGCTTAGCAATGAGTTGCAGCGCTAAGGGCCGCGGGTTCGAATCCCGCACGGAACAAGTATTTGTATGGCCTACAAGTAATTGTTCCGAGCCTGGATGTTAATCCTTGTGCAATTTGTGTTTATAAACGATACGATACGGGACAAAATCCTTGCGTGGAGATAACGTTTTTAAAAAAAATTGTTTACTTCAATACAATGCTTCACTAAAATTACTTCCTTTGCTCTGTCTTTATTAAGATAAAAATATAAACTTGCTATTACCATCCCTATAGAGGGGAGATGAAAGATCCCGTGTCCCCCGGCTGTGTCCCCGCTAATGCGACCCGTAGGTTAACTTGGAAATTTACATTTTTATCTCTACCCACCCCTTAACATTAGTCCGGGTGTAAAACAAGAGGAGACCCTGAATACCCTTAATTGTCTTTTAGGCGATTGGAGGAGAATGTATAAGTAATATAAATGCAAATTTACTACTTTAGTTATTGCTGTTGTTGGGGTTACTTGATCTTTGTTTTGATTGTTTTTCATTCAGATGGCAGGAAAGCAAGAAAATTATTCCATTTTTTATGAAACTAACGTGACAAACTAACTTACAGCCCATCTGATGATAACCCTCACAGAAAAGCAGGCCTGTGCCCAACAGTGGGACGTATATGTATATTATTATTATTTTATTCTCTATTGCACCAAAGATTTTGTACAAATGGGGAGCTTAATGCTATATGGTACTCTCTACCTGCTAACCTTGGGTAGAACAGAGTGAGTTATGGGCAGTTAAGTTGTCATTAACAAATTCAATTCAAATATATACATGCAACACATACATTATATACAGAGATTCCAAAGGGAGATGGAAGTAACTTTGAAAGCATTTGACATAGAACCAGAATGGTGGAGAGGAGTGGACAGTAATAAACTGAGTGAAGAACGGAGATTGAGAGAATGAGTTGAATGAGAATGAGTGATTGACAACGCGATCAAATCCGTAAAAGTAGTTTTAATCAATTATGATCAGTCTTTTATAATTCACTGTTGGATGTTGGTTCCTTCTAAGGGTGACAAAGGAGCGTACAGTCAACCTGATGATAAGTGGATGCTGTGGCCCACAGACATACTTTATCAAATAAGAATCAAAACGTAGATGCTTTGTCACCCCAGAGGACGAAGATGGAATGCTTCATTTCCAGTAAAAAGTGTCTTCGGTTCTCTACACTCACCATACGATACAGAGCAGCATCAAGGTAGAATTATATGCTGGTATTCTGTGAGAATGACGTCCAACCCATTCTTGTTACAAATATAATGTAACGAGAATATGTTAGTGGTACTTACATCCTTGTTCGTAGGTTTCGTACAGTTAGTTCTGTACTCGGATAGCCATCGTAGTTCTATTATCATACAAAAATCAGCATTTCAACATAATACCGCTGTAGAGTTTGTAGCACTGCATAGATTTCTGCATATGGAAGACATAGTAGCAGATTGCACTTCTCGGTCCTCTGTACAATTTGCCGAAGGGTACTTATGTGGTCTATGGTACTAAGTACTAACGCCTTTTTGGAAAATGGCTTGTTATAATATAGACTTGTTATAATATATACATGGTAGAACCAGGCTGCAGCAAAATTCGCTAGGCTCGACCGGGGAAGGACCACGCTCTCACAGAATACCAGCGTAAAATAGCAACTTAATACTGCTGTGTTTCGTATTGTGAGTGTAAAGATTCATAGACCTTTTTTACTGGAAACGAGGCATTCCGTCTTAGTCCTCAGAGGTGACAACGCATCTGCGTTTTGATTCTTAATCGAGGTTTGTGGGCCACAGCATCCACTTACCATCAGGTGAACTGTGTGCTCGCTTGTCACCCTTATTCTAAAAAAAAAGACATACATAAATAAATACAAAAATTATACAAATTAAAAATTCTATTTCTCTAATGATAATTAGTGATCACACAAATAAAATTTTTACAGCTTCCTCCGTCTCTTTCAAAACTCTTTCTCTCTTAAAGCCGCCAAAAAAATGTTGCTGCGTACGATATGCCAGTAAAATAGCCATCGCACTATAACTGGAATTATTTATATACATATAAATAAATAAAATTTAAGTGTCTGTTTATAACATTGATTGTATAAGAGCCGTGGTAGCTCAGATGGTTAGCGCTCACTGTAAATTTCACAGTACGCGATCAAACCGGGTTCGATCCCCGCCGGAACCAACGAAATTGTGCTATAAACCACGTGCTCCACGGTGAAGGAAAACATCGTGAGCAAACCTGCTAATTTTTGGAATGATGAATTGTCATGAAGCTTTACGAACTGATTTTCTATCAGCAATGCCAGGAGGCATCTAGGCTATATTTTAGCGGAAAAACTTAAGCTATTAGAAAAAACTAAAAATTTATAAAATAATCGGTCTGTGATTATCTTAAAACTAAATAATGCCATATAACATACATTCTTATCCTGGCGCGGTCGCTAGTCCTAATATCTTTTCATAACTTAAAATATTGCCAGTAAGTGCGACTAACTAAAGCATCCGGAATCGCCTAATAACGATGTAACACGTCTATCAAAGTTCGGAAGGGTTACACTCGACGTGTAATCGACACAACTAGAAGGGCAGTTAACATCGGACAGCCGACTTCCTTTCCCGAGGGAGATCGCGGGAACTGTCGGGCCCCCAGTAACGAACTGCGGTCACAGTGAGCTGCACGAATTGGCTCCAAAAAACGATTGACTTACCCTTGAACATCTTCGAATTTGCGCTCCTTGGTAGTAATGGATGAATTTGTTTGAGTGACAACAGTGAGATGGCAAACCAAATTCCGAAGCGCGCGAGCAAAGAGTGGGATAAAGTGAGTGTGAATAGTGCAGTGCAATGGTGTTGTTATTTGATTGTTCTGGCGCTATGTGGTTATGGTTTATACCGCCAGCATCGCTTGGAGCAGCGTCTTTCGCTGCTCGAGGAGAAGCATAGGGGGTTAAGAAGAACGGTGCTCGAGATGGAGCCAATGGAGAAGGTAAAGGAGAACGACATCGTGAAGAGGGAGAAGAGAGATGTTAACGACTGCGTCTGTCCACCAGGTAGGGAATTTTCTGCCAATCATTGATTTAAAGCAATGTTTTTATCGGATTATATTGAGAATCTTATTGATTAGTAGCCTAATATCTAATTCATAAATATATCAATATAGACATGATTTCTCGACTCAACACGATTGCGATACGATGCGTCGGCTTTGCGACATTAAATCTGTATCAGATTGTAATCGGTATGATATACGTTACGAAATATACCCTTGCGTGAATAAATGGTTTGCCGTAATTATTTCAATCATGTATACCTTGTAATCTTATTGACAAATTACAGTGTATTATATTATATAGCGTATAGTAATTGAAAATTAAAGCAGCCGCATTTTGCAAGGCTTTAAAATGAACATTTTGCCAAAAATATTGTATTGATGGACGTTCAAATATATTGTATATTTCAGATACCAATTACAGTTATGCGTAAGAAATAAGGGCATTCTTATTTCTTTTTAGAGTAGTATTGGGCGATACAAATCGTATACAAATACAATAGATATCGGTACAGTATCCAATATCTAATCATCTGGCAACAGACTAAGTTTAGTATCATATACCGCTGCTGCATAGCGTCACTACAGAACATCAAACGTAGTGGTTTCACATCGATTTCAAGAATATAATAATAACGTGAAAGATATCTAAAATACTTACAACATTATACACTGAATCAACCTTCGATTGAACCATGAGCGCGTGAAATATTATTATATAATATATGCGTGAAACATTATATATATATTGCAAAATATTAGATAGATATATCTATATAAGATAGTTTTATATTAAACACGATTACGATACGATTTCGTTGTAGGATAAACTCGTTTTAGAGTAGCATAGTTAACCAACACGTGTTAACATAATTAAATATTACAATTTATCTATAAATCAAATCCATCGAAAATCGCGTATCACCGTGTTGTATTGAATAGGTACTGACTGCCTTACATATTTAGAGAGTCAACCGATATGTAGATATTAAAATATATAGATTCAATAGCAGATATTTAAATCCAACACATAGAAACTACTTGGTATAGGTTAGCAGTGGTGTCATATCACTTATGCTTATTTCATTCAATAAACCCAATACTAAACTATTCCAAACAAACATCGAAAAGCTCTTGATGTAAACACGAGTTAGGGAATTTTTTTACGTAATGGATTAGAGGCTGCGTTTTAATGAAATTACTTTTTAGATTGGGATCCCGATCGAGATATTCCGATTAAACGTTTGCCCATTTCAATTTCGGACTGCTTAATTGCAGCAATTAATGAAATTAATACGAGTTCGGTCCCAAGCACGAATTCGAGGGCAACAGAGCTGCCTCAGCTACAATGTTTCTCTATACAATGTGTCGGTTAACTGCGAACACTTTACAATATCCGGTGACAAACTCAATTGGGATGCTATCACAATACACTCACTCTAAAGACGACCCCTCGACTTTAAAAATAAGAGTCATGTTTTCTTACCCGCTTTTTATTCCTCTTACGTCGTTACTATATTAAACAGCAGCAACACGAAACAAATAATGCTATTGTCACCACTGTTATACCTAATAGACTAGTAACGAGTACTGAAAATGCTCTTTTAGAATGTGAACTTTAATATAACGCTGTCGTCTAATACGTTCCAGGCAGGCCGTGCGAAGGGAAAGGCTGTTGACCCAGAGCGGATATTAAAAATGGACCTTTAAATTGGTCCACTGATTTGTTATATACAGTAATAGCGTATTTCCTTTTCTCATCGAACGTCCAATTGAGAGGAAGGGAGTTCAATACGACATCATCAAACGTTTTGACGTTAATAGATTTTTCGAGGGACACTTACAGAGGTCGAGATTGATGAAAATAGGCCCCAACAAAGAGAAGGCATTTGCAAAAGTTTTCTTTTTAAAACGCTCAAAGTCGAGGCGTTCGCTAATTACTTCTCGTTGTTAGCGACGCGAAATAATGCCTTAATTGTTTGAAGTTTTCGCGTATTTAAAGTGATTTTCAACCGTTTCGTATTTGACGCCCCAAATTAAACAAGCGTAAGTTACTTACTGACGAGCCGTGGTAGCTCAGATGGTTAACGTTCGATGTAAATATAACAGAACGCGAGTAACCCGGGTTCGAGTCCTGCCGGCACCAATGAAATTGTTAATTGCAATTTTAAGTGCTGATTTACCACGTGCTCGGCGGTGAAGGAAAACATCGTGAGGAAACCTGCATGTCTGAGGAATAAGAAAAAAAATTATTTCGAAGACATGTGAAGTTCGCCAACACGCATTGGTGCAGCGCGGCGGACACTTCCTTGCCCTAAAACCCTCTCAGAAATGAGGGGAGGCCTGTGCCCAGCAGTGGAACGTATATAGGTTGTAACTTTACGTTTACTGTTTAAGTTACTGATGGGTTCCTTGAAAATATAAAAAATCTTTTGAATAGATCAAATACAATCTAATTTTAAGTCAATCGTTTATGATGTATATTTAATACAAGATGTAGCCGCGACTTCGTATGCATAGATTTTAGTAAAATATCATTATAATTCCCTATTTGTACAGTATTTTATTCACAATAAATTTTTTTGCGCGAAACCTTAATTCTTTTTACTAAAATAAAAGTAGCCTATGTTACTCCTTATAACATCAGCTATCTGCCAGTGAAAGTCCCGTTAAAATCGATCCCGGCGTTTTGGAGATTAGCCGGAACAAACAGACAGACAGAAATTTTAAAAATTGTTTTTTTTGTGAGTACCGTATATAGTTTCACATGCAGTTAGTAAATAGCTGTTGCTTTTACATTACAAATAGACACTTCAATTTTATTCATTTGTAAGTATAGCTTTGAATATCAGCTGCAATTACTATTAATTTAAATGTAGTATTCTAATATAATCGTTTACGATCTAGTTACGGCCTGAAGAGAACTAGAGGATAGTAAATGTATATGTAATCTTTTCCGCTCTATCCCGGGAAGGACAGAGACAAAAACACAAACCGTATACTGTGATATAGTCACAGTATACGGTTTGTGTTTTTACTAATATATTAAGAAAAAAATAGCAAACAAGCTATGGCAATAATTAGAAACACTTTGAAAAATCTACTTTTAAAAACGAAGTACACTACACCATACTAAAATCGACTAAAATATTTGTTACAATGTTAACTGTCAAAATGGCGTGGATAAAGTATAGACCTTTTGACTCTTTTATAATTTGATCGACCAATGAAGAAGTATCGTAACACAAACTAAGAACACAAAGCTATCTATGCAAACAAGGCTGAAGTTTTTGATTTATAAGAAAGTGACGATGTTGACCAGGTTATTATATTATAAATTACCCTCACGTACTATATGTTATAAATAATCAAGCGGTAAGACTGAATAAATCCTCTTAACTTTGAAATGAACTATGTCCAGAGATAGTAATAGAAATAGAAATAGAAACTTTTTTATTCAATGTAGATTATAAAAATACTTATTGAAAGTCACTTTTTTAATTTACCACTGGTTCGGTGCTGAAAATGAAACAGAATTTTTTTTATTCAATATAGATTATGAACAATACTTATCGAAAGTCACCTTTTTCATTTACCACTGGTTCGCAAAAAAGACCTCTGACCTGGGAAGAACCAGCAAGAAACCCAGCGGGACTATTTATTTTCTTCAAATAATATCTTACAAACTTACAATCATGTATGTTACAATTTAACAACACAAAACAAATTAGAAATAGCTTGGTAGCGATCACCCTTCCCAGGGGTTATTATCATCTATAAATTCCTTAATATTATAATAACCCTTTTTATACAAACTTAGTTTAATAACATTTTTGAACTTTGTGTATGACAAATTTTGTATATTTTCTGGGATTTTGTTGTAAAAGCGTATACATCGCCCCAAGAATGAATTACTGACTCGGTGGAGTCGAGTAACTAGTACTACCAGCTTGTGTCTGCTCCTAGTATTTACAGAATGAATATCACTTATTTTCGCAAAACTACTTTTATTTTTGTGTACGTACATTACATTTTCATAAATGTATTGAGAGGCCAGAGTTAATATATTAATTTCCTTAAATTTTTGAGGAAAAATAATACGTTATGGTGGGATGATGAGATACGTACGGAAGTTGAAGCAAAGAAGAGAGCATGGCTAGATTTACTAGCAACTAAGGCTGGTAATTCTAGCGGTACGAATGATGATTTTGAAAGAAAAAAGGCAGTCTTTAGACATCTAAATAAAAGAGTAAAAGAAGTAGTTGAAAGGAAAAAGCAAGAAAGAACGGATAAGAATGATAGAAGAATATCGGATAACTTCCAGGCAAATATTAAAATGAAAAAAAATATTAAAATGTTCTGGAAACTCGTAAGAACTGCCAGGGGATGTTCAAAACAGCCTATAATGAATGCTATAAGAGATGAGAATGGCTATATTCTGAATGATGAAGTTTTGAGTTTAAAGAGATGGAAGGAATATTTTGAAAGCATGTTTATGAGTGAGGAGACAACGTATGAACTGAATGAAATAGGAACTCCGAAAGAAGAGGAAGGAGGTAGCGAGATAAGTATAGATGAAATAATGAAAGATATAGATGAAATAGTGTCAGACAGGGCTGTGTGGCTTCCCCGTGGTTGTTCAACCTATTTATGGACAGTTGTTTGCAAAATTTGAAAGTTGAAGAATGCGGATTAAGAATGGGTGAGTTAACCATCAAATGCCTTTTGTACGCCGATGATCAAGTTATTCTTGCGTCGTCGGCGGCTGAGTTGCAAATGATGGTTACATTAATGAACAGATCATTAAAAGAAAGGGGTATGAAAGTGAACGCAAGTAAGACAAAAATGACGGTTTTTGAAAGAGATGAAAGTAAAACGATATGTGAAATAAGAATAGAAGGGGAGTTGATCGAGCAAGTAGATGAGTTTGTATATTTGGGTTGCGTATTTAGCAGGGATGGGAGATATGATAAGGATATAGAACGACGAGTGAACGCAGGAAACAGAGTAAATGGAGCCCTGCACTCTATTGTGAAGAGTCAAAATGTGTCAAAAAAGGCACGTATGGCAATTCACAATGCTGTGTTGGTCCCTACTTTAACGTATGGTAGTGAAAGTTGGGTATGGCAGAAGAAGCACGAGAGTAGAATAAATGCAGTAGAAATGCGGTCATTAAGGAGTATGTTAGGGCTGAATCTGAATGACAGGGTGAAAAATTGTGTGATAAGAGAAGAGTGTGGTTTGCAAGATGATGTTGTGACCAGGATTAAGAAAGGAATGCTTCGGATGAGGAAAGAGTGACAAAGAAAATTTATGTTGCAGAAGTGAATGGCAGAGTCGGAAAGGGACGTCCTAGGCGAAAATTTATCGACCAAATTGGCGATTCATTGAAAACGGGCCAAATTAGGAGTACCCTTAACCGACAAGCATGCATGCGTAGGTGTATGGATGTGAAGGAGGCGAGAGAGGTGTGTCAGGATCGTGCCAAATGGAAGTCTGTAGTCTCTGCCTACCCCTCTGGGTGACAGGCGTGAGTGTTTATGTTATGTTTATGTTAAATTTTTGTCTCAGTGACTCTTTTGGTTTTAAATTATATATTGCTCTAATGGCCCTCTTCTGTAAAATAAATATAATTTCAGTGTCAGTCGCGTGTCCCCATAGCAAAGTACTATACGACATAATGCTATGGAAATAACTAAAGTAAACTATTCTAGCTGTTTCAACACTGGTAAGAGTTCTAATCTTTTTTACAGCATATGCTGCAGAACTAAGTCTGCTAGCTAGTTTTGATATATGGGGGAGCCATTGAAGCTTTGCGTCCAGTGTGATTCCAAGAAAAATGGTGGTATCAACAAGACTCAGTTCCTCCCCATTTAAAATTACATTAGTATTGACATGTTTAACATTAGGAGTTACGAATTTCATACATTTAGTTTTAGTTCCATTCAAATGCAAATTATTAACATTAAACCAATTGAGTAACTTAGCTATAGCATTATTTACTTCGTCGTAATTTAATAACTGTCGTTTTAATTTGAAAATTAATGAAGTATCATCAGCAAATAATACTATATCATGGTTATCCCCTACTATGTAAGGTAAGTCATTAATATATACAAGAAACAGAAAGGGGCCGAGAATTGAGGCCTGAGGCACGCCCATTTGTACAATCGACCCGGAAGAACTCATACTATTAATAACAACTTTTTGTGTTCTGTCACTTAAATATGAAATAATTAATTTAAGAGCATCATTTCTTACACCGTAGTGTTGAAGTTTCCTGATTAATGTTTCATGGTGAACACAATCGAAGGCTTTGGATAGGTCGCAGAACACACCCAAAGCATCCTGTGAATTCTCCCATGCATTAAATATATATTTAATCAGCTCAACACCAGCATCAGTTGTCGAGCGACCCCTTGTGAAACCAAATTGATTTTTATGAAGTAATTTGTTTACATTAAAAAAAAATTAACAATTGATCAAGAATAATTTTTACAAAAATTTTACTAAGTGTTGGCAGTACAGAAATAGGTCTAAAATTAGCGGGATCCAATGTACTACCAGATTTAAATAAAGGTATTACTTTACTATGCTTCATTAAATCAGAAAACACACCAGATTTGATACTACTATTAAAAATAATAGATAGTTGAGGTGCGATTGTATCTATTATAGACGCAATAACTTTAACAGAAATCCCCCACAGATCGGCGGTTATCTTAATATCAATAGTCTTAAAATATTTTACAATATCTTTTGATGAAACTTTATGAAATGTAAAATTCCCTTTACACACATTTACATTTTGTTTAAGTAATATTCGACGACGGTAGGAGAAGAATTCAGTGACTTAGTGGTTAAGATCGGAATATCAGTAAAATATTTCTCAAAAACCATTGCAACGTCCTGATCTGATTTAGTTAATTTATTGTTAAAACTTAACTGGTAGTTTGAATTGCGAGAGTTGACCTTACCAGTTTCACTATTAATTATACTCCATGTCATTTTAATTTTATTAGAAGCAGTCTTTATTTTGTTGCTTAAATACAATGACTTGGCTAAGGAGCACACTCTTTTAAATATTTTGGAATATTTTTTTTACATTTTCCCTAAATTCGACGCTAGGATTATATGACCTTTCATTGTAAAGTTCATATAACCTTTGTCTACTCTTATGGACTCCTACTGTCGCCCATTCATTAAATGCTTTACGATTATTCAAGGAGAATGTTTTAGAAGTAAAAGTATTATTAAAGTCATTGCAAATGAGCTTAAATAATGTTGCATACAAAAAATTTGGATTATTGTGGTATGAAAGTAATGGAAGTTTTTTTACTATGTTACTTCTAAACTTCTCCGTCTAGTTACGTTATTCATAATAACCTATAATTAAATTATTCATTCCCGTTACCGGTGGCATTACATATATAACTTAGAACATAAGTTCATCGTAAGGCCAAGTTTACATTTTGAGAAGTCACAAGTGCGAGTGGCAAGACTCGCACTTCTGTAAATCGGTCCTTAGGAAACCTACATGAGAGAAAATAAAATAAAAAAATCGAGAACATGTTCGATAGAATGTTCCATGTTTGTTCAAAAATTATTTAATTTTGAACAAATTACAGTACGTAGGTTGTAGGTGTTACTTACGCACGTATTACTTCAATGCTTGTACCTTACTTTTTAATGAGGGTAGTTTAATGTTATATAAAAAAATATTCTATTTTTATTTCATAGCTTAATATTTTCTAACTTATTTAAAAAACATTACGAATTTTCTTGACAAAACTAAATTTCCTTTTAACTCGTTTCGTATTTCTTTTAAAAATGACTGCGAAAATTATTTTTAAATTTTCCATCCAAATTGCGTTACGGTAATTAGCCTTGGGAAGCGGCGAAATTAAAATTTAATTTTCGAGAATATAACGGAATATGAAATTATTGTTTTTTCCTCAACGGTCTAATCTCTTTTAAATTTTGGATAAATTGTATTTCATTCTTAATGTTAAATTTCGTTTTTTGCAATTAAAAATTTAGTAAAGGGGCTAAGGTTAGTATTTAAAAGAGTAACTTAATTCAAATTTAATAAATATGTTTATTAAAACACTTAATGAGCGACCGGCCGTGAGCCGAAAACGAGCGGCACGATATTGTTTGAGAGCCCTTATTTTCTACCTGAGTAACAACATTATGTACTGGCTTGGCTACGTACTTACTTATTTCAAATCATCTAACATTTAAAAATTAATATTTGTTTGATCGCATTTTATGCGCAGCCATTCCGTTGAACAGATTGCGGTAAAACTGTCATCAACTTATTGCTTGCTCTACGCGAAGGTTATAGGAATAGTACAATTAACTTACAGTAAGCGGCGCGCATGTCGTACGGACCAATTTATTTGAAAGTTATATAATATCATTCTTCAATGAATGTATTATCATTCCTAATTAAACAATATTAGTTCCAGATTTAAAACGATACTTCAACAATTATTTCTTATGCGGCAGCAACGCGCTGAGTACCTGAAATATAATATAATATTATTTGTATAAAGTTGTATCCATACACAACGAAAATATACTCTTGTATTTTACTAATAAGATATAATATCTTAAAGGAGAAACCTTTTTGACATCTTTTGACATAGTAGAGCCACGCCGCAGCAGTATTTCGTATGATGAGTATAGAGAACCGAAGACACTTTTTACTAGTAACGACGCATTCCATCTTAGTCCTCAGGGGTGAAAACGTTATGATTCTTAGTTGAAGATAGATGTAAATGTCTATGGACCGGGGTATCCACTTACCATCAGGTAGACTGTGTGCTCACTTGACAACCTTATTATATTTAAAAAAAACTCGTCCGTTTTGGAGATATTGGAAATTCTTGTTATGAACACAACTCGAGTATAAATCACTACGTTGTATAATTCAAGGGTTGTCGTTGATAAGTGTTGAATGCGAATGAATTTATTCGATGTTTAGTTCACTCGATGCCATCTCGCTAATCATGTTGAATGAGCCGATAAATTATTCGTTTATTTGCAACACTTTGTCGACGATTTGTGTTCAACTATTAATACACTGAATGCACGTAGCATTCGGTGTATTAATATGCGTGGTGGTTGTATACTCTTTGGTATTAACGGATCTGAGACAAAATTGAATATTTTGCTCAATGTGTGTTAAAAGTTTTAGACGTGGTAGAGCTATGCTGCAGTTATATTACTGGTATAGTTGTAGCACGAATGGGTTGGCTCGACCGGAGAAGGACAACCCTCTCACAGAATACCAGCGTAAAATCGCTGCTGTGTTTCGTATGGTGAGTGTAGAGAACCGGAGACCCGTTTTACTGGAATCGAGGCATTCCATCTTAGTCCTTAAGGCTGAGAACGCATCTGCATTTTGAATCTTAATTGAAGATAAATGTAGATGATGTCTATAGACCATAGCATCCACTTATCATCAGATGAATTGTGTGCTCGTTGATCACATTTATTCTATAAAAAAATTGCACCAACGGTTATAATTTTTGAAAAAATCGTCCCGCTGGGTTTCTTGCAGGTTCGTCCTAGGACAGAGGTATTTTCCGAACCAGTGGCAAAATTCGAATTACTTTCAATATGTATTCTTGAAATCTATGTAAAATACTAACAATTTAATGTATTTTTGGTCAAATCAAAAATTGCGGCGTCTTCCATTATCTTTTGTTTGATACTTACATTACAAAAGATGTCTCTAGTTCCCGCTCGTGCTTGCAGCGGGAGCATACTCCCGCTAAGAACTTTCTGTAAAACAAGACAAGGATCCGCGACGTCTCTTTTGTCTTTATGCAAATACGCAGCGATTCAATTTAATGTTAAGGCCCTGAAGACCAAAGCGCATAACTTAGATCGAAATTAAACTCGTGAATTAAGGAAATTCCACTTTATTATCAAGGACTTTGAATGTGATCTTGTTTGCGACTTATAACTGAGTTTAATTTCTGTGCGAGTTTTGACTATAGCTGCAAGTTTTGCAATGGCTGTAAAATGGAGACGTTATATCCAAACGAGATTTAAATTTTGTTTATTATCTTCAAATTGGTGTTTAGTGTCGTCTTTATTGATGGCAATTCTATAATCGCAAAACTTTATGCGTTGATTTAGATATAATAGCCATTTTGTTACCTATGTCTAGCCGCTCTTCCCTTTTAGTGTTTGAAATATGCGACGGAGGTTACTAAGCTACTAATCAAAACTATATTCATTTTGCGTATAATTACCATCTTCTTCGTTGGGCATATTTGCAGCTATATTATGATTGTAGCGCGAATAGGTCGGCTCATCCAAGGAAGGACCACACTCTCACAGAATACCACCGCAAAATAGCAGGTTAATACTGCTGTGTTTCGTATAATGAGTGTAAAGATCCGGAAACCCTTTTTTATAAGAAACGAGGCATTCCATCTTAGTCCCCAGGGTTGACAACGCATCTGCGTTTTGATTCTTAATCGAGGAGGGATAAATGTGGATGTCTATGGGCCACAGCACCAACTTACCATCAGGTGGACTGTGTACTTATTTGTCACCCTTATTCTATAAAAAAATCTTCAATAAGCGTTTTTCTCAGTAGAGATCATTAAACTACTAGAGTCCATAATTGCTGATAACCCCTTAGAGTGAGGTGATCACTACCATGCTGGTTCTAAATGCTTTCATATTTAGTATTGTAATTGCAACATATTAACATATTATACGTATTGTAAACTAGGCATCGCATGGGTGATTTCTGGACCTTGACAACAGCGACATCTACTGGGTCGAATTGTGAACTTAAACAATTGGGAGTAGGTACCCATACACTCAAAGAAACACAAAAAAATCATTAAAATCGGTGTACCCATTTAGATCGAGTTTAGTGAGTAGCGCATGCAGTATTCAGGAGTTACATACTCGTATATTGTAAAGATTATTGTTTAACAATATAGCCCAGCTGCGTTCCCGTTAAATAATTATGAATCACTTTTGATTACCTTTACCTATGTTTTTTCTTTTACATTGAACCTAGTATACATTATATATTTAAATCGTTTAGTTCGTAGTATCCAATCTAAACATTTGAGAAGACATAAATTGATTTTTATTTTAGCTATAGAACTCGTCGGACCAAAGGGAAGAGTATTTGGAAATACTATAAAAATGCATTCTATGTTCTGGGTTTGATGTCTTTAGCTGGCCTCTCTTGGTAGTTGCAAAGTTGGAGGCAACTCTTGAGAATCATTTACACTCCAGCAATGCTCGTAATTTCTTACCTTTGGCTTCTAAACGAAAGCGCCAGATGGTTACTAAGTAAGAGACGAATATGAGTAATTTCGCCTTTTCTGATGATGTTCTAGCTGGGTGCTGGGCCTTCCCAGGGCACAGGTTTTTTCCGAACCAGTGGTAGAAAATAAGTGACTTTCAATAAGAATTCTTATAATCTATATTAAATAAATATTATTCTATTCCCGTCTCGCGATCGTACCAGGCGGCGAAGTAAGACATAACCTTTTTGATCCAACTCCCCGTCGCCGTTATTTATCGTCTGGAAAAACGAATTGATTACACAGCCATCAATTGGAAAACGTAAGTAAATAATGATAACAATAATGTCCTCCAGAGCAGAGAATTTCGGTCACGGCAGCCAGCCTCAACGGAGCAGGACAGGATTATAGTGCCCAAGTGTATGTGGAAACACAGGTGCACTCTTTATTTTCTCGTTTTCGTAATCCCATGGGACGGTAAACCGACACGACTAGAGAGAGATCAGCCGCGGGACAACGACTTTACGTGCTTTCAGAGGTACGGCGGTGAGACACCGCCTACTTCCTGACTCCGGGCAGCTACTGAGAATTTCTTGAAGAACTCAATAATTAATTATTTTGCCCGACCCAGGATTCAAACCCAAATTCAAATCAGCAGCCGTACTACTCCTTACACTAGAGCACTAGACCAACGAGGCATTCCGTAAGTAAATAAGTAAATAGTATATATGTAGGTATGTATAAGTCATAAGTAGATCTTTCCGGGTTCTGGCATTCTGGCCACAATGGCCTCGTAAATAAACAGTATGATGTATTTACCTTAAATACATACAATAAACTATATAAGATAACGCAAACAATTTTTATACACGCTTTATCGTGATGGTTACAACGCCATATATCGAAATTCGTGACACATTTCTGGCATACTCATACCATGTCATAAACAATTCAAACCTATTAAAAATGTATTTCACATTTCTAATATTTCCAGTTCGAAAGGCGTAAGATTCATGAATTATATTTTGTAATGTGTGAAACACACAACACCTCTACGTTTCGCACAGTGTTTTAAAAAACACGCCAATATCAATCGTATATACACGCAAAAAGGTCATCTAGTACGCATGGCGAACTGTTGCCAAATTCGAACGTGGAATTTCAATATTTCATTGGAAATAAACATGCATTTCGTTGTAATCATGACTGGCCCATAGACATCTACATTTATCCTCGATTAAGAATCAAAATGCAAATGAGTTGTCACCCCTGAAGACTAAGATAGAGTGCCTCGTTTTCAGTAAAAAGAGTCTCCGGTTCTCTACACTCACCACACGAAATACAGCAGCATTAAACTGCCATTTGACGCTGGAATTCTGTGAGCGTTGTCCCCGTCAAGCCGTTCGTGCTATAACCATAATAAAGCTGCAGCGTGGCTCTACCACGTAACATGCTTTAAAACTTATGGTAATTTTAGAGGTAAAATGTAACACAAAATATCATCATATAGCTCGCATTGTGTTATCTAAGGTTAATAACGTTTATTAAATGTTAATTTAATAAATATGTTTTATTTAATTAGTTTGATCAAATCACACCAAATTCCCTTTCTTTTCTATCACCCTTCTTGATTATATTTTTATAAATTAAAATCTTTTTCATTACCTTGTAGTTGGGATATTCGAAATTAGGTATTTAAATTCTTTACGAATAATTCTAGGAGTGATCTCTCCTTTGGTACTTTGGGTCAGTACACATTCGATCCGGGTCTCGTAAAGGTATTAGTGATTGCAATTCATTTTTAATAACGAACCGGAACAAGCGATTGACAGAATCTTTTAACCTACGACCTGTTATCGTTTGTTTTGCACGAACTGTGTTCTATTATTTTTAATTACTAACACATCTAGAATATAATAGAATTCGGAATCCTGATAACAGAGCCATACTGTGCATAGAAAAAAGACCCATACAGATAGATATTTAAACGGTGATTCTCACCACCATCCTTCACAGTTAGCTACCGTGGGTAATTCTTTGTTTCAAAGAGCACGAGGGATCTGTGACAGTAAACACCTGGCTGCTGAGCTCCAACACGTCAAGCAAGTTTTGCATGACAACAAGCTTCGGGTCCCGTGCCTACGTCGCAGAGAACGAGTGAAGTCGACCACAGTCGAGCGTGTATGTGCTGTACTGCCATATGTTAGAGGAGTCACTGACAAGATTGGCTACATCTTGAAGCGCGCTTCATCAAAACATACTTCAAGCCGCCGAAGAAGATTGGTCAGTTTTTACCATCAGTCAAGTGTAACGTCCCTCTGCAAGATGCAGGAGTGTACAAACTTGATTGTGGATGTGGTTTCTCCTACATAGGACAAACTAAAAGATCAATTAAAACCCGCGTTAAAGAACATATAGCTGATGTGAAGAATCGACGCTCCGGGAAGTCTGCAGACTGTGAACACGTAGAGGATCGCCCCCGTCACTACATCGGATTTGACGGACCACAAATCCTCGCTAAAGAACACCGATTCCTCCCAAGGATGATTCGCGAGGCTATTGAAATCAAAAAACATCCTAATTTCAATAGAGAAGATGGCTGGGTGCTACCATCTGCTTGGGATCCTATAATAAATGAAATTAAATCCCAACCCAAGCATACAACTGCAAAACTTCAAGATACTATAAGTTCATACTGCATAGATCGGAACAAAAGTTAAATTTTAATCTATGGTAACCGCGGTTAACTATGACATATGGACGTTGAACATCTCAGTCCTTCCCGTGACCATGGGTGCTGTAAAGCTTTCGAAACGTCAGGTATTTAAAAAGTTAAATATACGTGATAAATTCCGTAAAAACTAGTATTATTTCAATGTGTAGTGTTCGTGTAAATATAAGAAATCATTATCGCTCAGGCTTTTGAAGGGGGAGGTTGTGTCGCTTACGATCAGAATATACATTACGCAACAGGACGACGTAAAATTAAAATGGGAAATAACAGTGATAAAAATAAGAAGCGACTGGGTTGGCGTTAAGAAACAGGCATAAATATGATAAACATAATGAAATAAGTGTCTAACCACCTATCTACTTACAGTATTAGTGATTACAAACATGTCAGTACATAGCATACGACACGCGGGCAAGTGTGGGCGAAATTAAAATTTGAGCTGAGTTACTATATCCCCTTAAATACTTTCTGAAATAAACTGCAGCTCACTGGGCGCAAATGTTGTACCACACTGTTGTTCTTTGTAACATGTTTGTACAGGTCGTACAATAATATCATATTTAAACCCTGGTGTAAATACTTTCTGTCGTATGACGTCTTGAGTAATGACTTTTGTAGGCAGATAATTTGTTAATAAAGTCTTCAACATGTTTCATATCCGCATCGGAACGTTTGTTGGCTGGAGGTCGTGTGCCTATTCTATTGGACACCACACACGGTCAGTTCAACTGATCATTCCAACTGATCAGTTCAAACTAAAACTGTTGATATTTTTTAAATATTGGATTTTCGATATATCGATCATTATAAATATATTAATATCGGAGTATTATATTAAGTTTATTTATGGATATGTCGAAAATCCGATATTTAAAAAAATATCGACAGTTTTATTGATTAAAACTACTTTTACGAATTGTATCGCGTTTAATTTTAATTTTAATTACTTTTATTTTTAATTACCGGCGTTTGGGGTGCTTTCCAGCATTCGTGGTCACGGGGGACTGAGGAGACTGACGTCCCGATGTCATTGTTAAACCCGGAGTACCTTCAGCTTTTTTAATTATTGTGTATGGTCCGACCTATGCAAAATTAACCGACTATGTCTTGAGGTCTTGCAGTGGTATGCTTGGGTTGGGGTGGGTACGCAGACTTCCTCTCTATTGAAATTAGGATGTTTTTTAATTTCAATAGCCTCACGTATCATCCTTCGTAGGAATCGGTGATCTTTCGCGAGGATTTGTGGTCTATCAAATCTGATGTAATGGCTGGGGCCGTCTGGGGATATGATCACAAACTGCAAACTTCCCGGAACGTCTGCAGTTGTGTGGCCACCATATCTGTTTGCACAAAAATGCCAGCATTATGTTGGGAGTACAAAATATTGAAAATAATGATCGGTAAAAAGTATTGTATTATAAACATTATGTAGACCAAAATAGAAGAAAACCCCAATGTGTTTTTGTTAAACAACGATGAAGACGTTTTTTTCTTTTAAATTTAACTGAATAATACATTTATTCTTAAGTTTTTGTTCAACTAAAGTAGTATATATAAACACTACAAAGCAATATCGTTATATTACGTGTTTATTGCTCGAGATAAACCCGGTATTTTCCAAGCCCCCGCCCATGAGCCTTACGGCGCCTCTACACGTTGGCCAACACAGTGGCGAATGTAGTGGCCAGTAGCATTGGCCAACGTGTAGACGGGGTGTTTGGGCTTCATTGGTATGTATTGGAACGATGGCCCGCAAGTTGGCGCGAGATCCGTGTGGTGTCGGTTTTTTACAAAAGATCAAAGGATTGTTGGCAGAGTTTGGTCGCCGCGTCCACACGTTGGCCTCGCGTTTAGTTTGCTACAAGCTCCCAGAGTGATTACACGCATCTGATTTAAGTTTTATATTCAAGTTTTGTAGGGTGGATGCCCCAATTACTAGCCTTTTAGTGCCAATTTCAACTTTAAACATTCCTACTAACTTTAATTAGGCATTTAATTATTTTAACACATTTTTTTTAATCGATAAGCTATTTGTCAAAAAAAATAACGAACATTTATTTACAATCAGGTTATTACGAGAACAATTTTAAAATGAAAAAAAAAGAAGAAGAACGTCGTTTATACGTGGTAGAACCATGCAGTTATATTAGAAGTATAGTTGTAGCACGAATGAGTCGGCTCGACCGGGGAAGGACCATGCTTTCACAGAATATCAGCGTAAAATAGTAGCTTAATGATGCTGTGTTTCGTATAGTGAGTGTAGAGAACCAGAGACCCTTTTTAAAGGAAACGAGGCATTTCATCTTAGTCCTCACGGGTGACAACGCATCTGCATTTTGATTCGTAATCGAGGATAGATGTAGATCTCTGAAGGCCACTGTAACCACTTACCATCAGGTGAACTGTGTGCGTTTCTCACCCTAACCTATTAAAAAACATCGATTTCTTATAATTTTGCAGGTTTTCGAATCATCATCATCGTTACAGCTCTTCACAAGTCCACTACTGAACATTCTCCTCCACAGACTGCCGCAAAGCATGGTCCTGAGCCACTTTCCTTGTCATGAGCTTTTCATTTATGTTCTAAGTTATAATTAGTACCTATTACTAAGCCAGTGTTAATTATATTTATTGCTATTGGTTTAGTCTTTCTCAAAAAATAATTAAATTACCAAATAAATTATAAGGTGTTTTTTATATACATCAAATGTCTGATAGAAAAGCAAGTACATGTTTTGCTAAACCTTAAAATCAAAACCTAATTTTAAAACATAGACTAATCGATTATAACTCCTTAACTTTAAAATAAGTTAAGTTCTAATTTATGGTATTTATTCCAGTTTATGATGCATGTAGAGAATAAATAAAGCTAATCGTATATCGTATATATCTATACTACGACCCCATTAATATCAACTATTCTTTTATAACTTTTTTTATAAAAAGGTTATCCACACACTTGGATTTTCTCCTGTATCGCGAAGGCAGTTTACAAACATAAATTGCACAAGGACACACATCCAGACCCGGGACAATTAGTTGTAGGACATACAAATATTTGTTCCGTGCGGGATTCAAACCCGCGCCCCCCGGCACAGCCACTCATTGCTAAGCCACTGCGCCACGGAGCCGTCGTCCGTCCGCACATTGGCCCGAACCGAAGTAAAAGTAAACTGAACGACCTTCCAACGTGTGGACGCCGTCCCCAACTCTCGGCCAATATATTCGCCACTACGTTCGCCACTGTGTTGGCCAACGTGTAGATAGGGAGAGGTAGGCTCAGACTCATAACTAACAAATATAGAATTACCTAAAACTTTTGACAATATTGTTACCGAATGAATTGCTGCTTGCTTCTGTATAACGTTTATGTTGATATGGGAGTCTAGTTTATTGCAATATTTATTTAGGCTTTTAGCGATCATTCCTGTGGCCCCATCCACTATAGGTATAACTTCAGTGGGTGTTTTCCAAAGCCTGGTTATTTCAGTTCTTAGTGCATGATGTTTACTAAGTTTCTCTATTTCTTTCGCTCCTATATTGTAATCAGACGGTACAGTAATATCGATAAGGTAAGTTTTATTTTCAATTTTATTTATATAAATTATATCAGGCCGGTTATGCTTTATTGTAGTATCTGTTTGAATCGGCATTTCCCACGTTGGTTTGGCTGTATTATTTACTTACTTACTAGTGGTTGCGACTTGCGACATATGTTCTTTCCACCACATTTTGTTTACGCTAAATCCGTGCTTTCTTGCTAAAGTCCAGAACACGTACTGTAAAATATCTCTTAGTATTGATCTCTTAGTATTGATTATCAACATTTCTGAAATAAAGTTATTTTTCACTTGGCTTTGTTTTTATTACACTTACAAAACATCCAGGGCTAATATAAATCCATTTAAAGACACATCACTATATTGGTTAAAAACAGTCACACTAGCCCCATGTGGGGAAAAATTCATTGTACACAAAAATGCACGTTTAATCGTTTTCATATCAAGTTGCCACCTCAAAAATTATCTTGTCACAAGATCCAAAGAAAATGTCGCCATATTTTGGAAATTTGGATTGAAAGAAAACCACCAGATCTCGTTATTTTTTTAATTATAATTAAAACACTTTACATGTATTACATGAATGAAATTAAAAAAAAGAATTATTAATAAGTAGCATTTTTCACTGAGAGATTTTTTCATATATTGGAGCAAATCGGGTTTGAATAAATTTTTTATTAGGGGATAAGTCGCTCGCGTCCGTAGGCTCTGACCACCTATTCCTAGGCCCACCCTACACGTGTCCCCCTGGTGGTGCTAAATGAGCGACAAGCCGATAGCACAGACTCGGCTCCACGCCCTGGTAGAGGCGTAAAATATACCACCCTTTATCCGCACCATGAGGAACAATATAATAGAAATGGCCCCGAGTTCCCGGCGCCCCTTTAATGGGGCAGGGGTGCGAAGAATCTCCGGGAGGAAAACCGGCGACGAGGTTCGCCACCCGTCACGTTCTGTCTCCCGGAGAGGCGAAAAGTGGATTGCAGAGGTCCGTCTGGCTACGTTGAATGTATGTGGGGCAATGAATGATAAAATGGATGAAGTATGCGATATGATGAATGATAGAGGAATAGATGTGTTATGTGTAAATGAGACGAAAAGGAAGGGAAAGGATGTCACTACACATGGCATGTATACCGCATACTGGTCTGGTGTAGACGAGATCGAGCGGGCATGCCAGGGAGTAGGTATCATCCTTTCAGAAAGAATGGGCCAATGTGTGAAAGAGTATGAATGTGTAAGCCCAAGACTGCTGTGGATACGAATGAAAGTGGGCTTAAAGAAGTTGTTTGTGTTAGGGGTCTACGCCCCAGACATGTCTAAGCCCACTTATATCCGAGAGCAGTTTTGGGAAATGGTAAGGATGGTGTTAATGGAGTGTAAGGGAAATGAAAATATTATTATGCTAGGAGATTTTAATGGAAGGGTTGGGGTGAGGAGGCTTGGTTATGAAAGGATATTGGGAACGTTTGGTGATGAAAGTATAAATGAGAATGGTGAAAGTCTCCTCACCGTATGTATGGAAAAGAATCTTTTTGTGACGAACACTTGCTTTCGCCACAAGAGGATTCACATGTATACTTGGGAAAGAGGTGACGATAGAAGCATGATAGATTTAATAATTGTGGATGAAAGATTGAGGGGCGCAGTTGTAGATACAAGGGTTTACCGGGGTTCTAACGTAGGAACGGATCATTATTTGGTTCTATGCCGAATTAATGGTCTATTCAGGCGTTGGCGCCATCGGTCATCTGTGTCTACCACTGCGTTACAGCGTATTAGAACAGAAAGGTTACAAGATGAAGGTGAGAAAAAGAAGTTCAAATGTAGACTGAAAGAAAATATAAGTGGTTTGGATGAATTATGTATGAAGGAGTTAGACTTGGAGAATGTATGGCAAAATGTAAAGAAAGGTTTAGTGGATGCAGCTACCGAAGTATGTGGTGTTAGTAAGAGAAAGAATGAAAGTAAAAATAATACGTTATGGTGGGATGATGAGGTACGTATGGAAGTTGAAGCAAAGAAGAGAGCATGGCTAGATTTACTAGCAACAAAGGCTGGTAATTCTAGCGGTACGAATGATGATATTGAAAGAAAAAAGGCAGTCTTTAGACATCTTAATAAGAGAGTAAAAGAAGTAGTTGAAAGAAAAAAGCAAGAAAGAACGGATAAGAATGATAGAAGAATATCGGATAATTTCCAGGCAAATATTAAAATGTTCTGGAAACTTGTAAGAACTGCCAGGGGACATTCAAAACAGCCTATGATGAATGCTATAAGAGACGAGAATGGCTATATTCTGAATGATGAAGTTTTGAGTTTAAAGAGATGGAAGGAATATTTTGAAAGCGTGTTTATGAGTGAGGAGACAACGTGTGTACTAAGTGAAGTAGAAATTCCGAAGGAAGAGGAAAGAGGTAGCGAGATTAGTGTAGGTGAAATAATGAAAGCAATGAAAAGCATGAAAGCAGGTAAGGCTGCCGGATATGATAGAGTTTCACTCGAAATGCTAAGGGCTGGAGAGGAAGTGGTGGCAGGCCTGCTGTACACCTTGTTTAATTTATGCTGGGAACTGAAGCGGGTACCGGTAGACTGGTGCAAAGCCGTGATAGTCCCAGTATATAAGGGAAAAGGGTCGCAGCAGGACTGTAAAAACTACCGTGGCATCAGCCTTCTTAGCATTGTGGGAAAACTGTATGCTAAGGTACTGATTGAAAGGGTCATGAAAGAAACTGATGGAAAAATTTGGGATGTGCAAGCAGGATTTAGAAAGGGAATGGGATGTACAGATCAAGTCTTTTCCATGCGCATGATCGCGGAGAAGTTTTTGGCCAAAAACCAAAAGGTTTTTTGTGCGTTCATGGACTTGGAAAAGGCCTATGACAGAGTGAATAGGGATGTGCTATGGCAAACACTGAACTCATTTGGGTTGAGCGCTGGCTTGATACGGGCATTGGAGTCCCTTTATAGGGACTCTAGTGCTTGTGTTAGGATCAACGGGGTCTACTCGGACTGGTTTGACATCCATAAAGGTGTCAGACAGGGCTGTGTAGCTTCCCCGTGGCTGTTCAACCTATTTATGGACAGTTGTTTGCAAAATTTGAAAGTTGAAGAATGCGGATTAAGAATGGGTGAGTTAACCGTCAAATGCCTTTTGTACGCCGATGATCAAGTTATACTTGCGTCGTCGGCGGCCGAGTTGCAAATGATGGTTACATTAATGAACAGATCATTAAAAGAAAGGGGTATGAAAGTGAACGCAAGTAAGACGAAGGTTATGGTTTTTGAAAGAGAAGAAAGTAAAACGATTTGTGAAATAAGAATAGAAGGGGAGTTGATCGAGCAAGTAGACGAGTTTGTATATTTGGGCTGCGTATTTAGCAGGGATGGGAGATATGATAAGGATATAGAACGACGAGTGAATGCGGGAAATAGAGTAAATGGGGCCCTGCACTCTATTGTGAAGAGTCAAAATGTGTCGAAAAAGGCACGTATGGCAATTCACAATGCTGTGTTGGTCCCTACTTTAACATATGGTAGTGAAAGTTGGGTGTGGCAGAAGAAGCACGAGAGTAGAATGAACGCAGTAGAAATGCGGTCGTTAAGGAGTATGTTAGGGCTGAATCTTAATGACAGGGTAAGAAATTGTGTAATAAGAGAAGAGTGTGGTTTGCAAGATGATGTTGTGACCAGGATTAAGAAAGGAATGCTTCGGTGGTTTGGTCATGTGGAAAGAATGAGGAAAGAGTGACAAAGAAAATTTATGTTGCAGAAGTGAATGGCAGAGTCGGAAAGGGACGTCCTAGGCGAAAATTTATCGACCAAATTGGCGATTTATTGAAAACGGGCCAAATTAGGAGTACCCTTAACCGACGAGCATGTATGCGGAGGTGTATGGATGTGAAGGAGGCGAGAGAGGTGTGTCAGGATCGTGCCAAATGGAAGTCTGTAGTCTCTGCCTACCCCTCTGGGTGACAGGCGTGAGTGTTTATGTATATTATGTATATGTATAAATTTTTTTCTTTTCTTTCAAAATCCTACTTGTATGAAACTTGGACTTCTTGCTTTTATTGCACAAGTGTCTGATAAACTCAAAAAAATATATTATCTGGAGAAGTATCTATTTCCATACTATATATTTGAATGTGTGTTCATTCTAAAAAATATTGATTTTAGCAAGCACATAAACATTAAACCTTATTCAGTAAAAGTACAAATACAAACCAATAAGTGAGACGCATTTGTAACGTAACAAATATACCGGTTCAGATTTTTCATTCTTCTTTTCCTCTCACCTTATTAAAAGGAGTTGTTCAATGATTATCACCACTGAAATCTCCTAACAAAAATAAAATGGAATAAACCTCGTTTCCAGTTTAAAGGTAGATTGTCCAAATGCGCTATACAGTAGGTACGTCGTCGATCACCGTAACCATAGCGTGATGTAGAGTATTAACATCGCCATCTATCGATAAGAAAACAAATGTGATAACAACATCCATGGAGGTTAGAGAACAGAACGATCGTGACGTGCTAAAGCATAGCCCAACTGTCCCTGAAAATTTATAGAATTTATAGCTGCGCTGTCGTTGGTAAGTAGTGTCTGTGAAGTAGTTTTTTAATGTTCTCCTGTTCTCTAACCTCCATGACAACATCCGACAGTATGTGCGATGTATGAAGCGACGTATCTATGTATGAAGCGACAGTAGCCTAATGGCAGGGCACGGACCAAAAAGTTCGTGGGTTCGAATCCGCCATTCGACTACTGGCGTGAAACACTCGTAACACAAGCAATTTAAGCTTACCACGAGTGGTTAAGTGGAATATTAGTAATGTTAACAGCATTGTTAACATTCTTTTTTAAAATAAAAAAATATAATAAAAAAACATCAACGCCATCTGTCGATAAGAAACAAATGTAAGAACAACATACTGACTTTTATTAGGTAGTATGGAGATATCATATTTAAACATTTAGTTCATCCACAATTTTATACATTTTTATATCTACAATTTTATACAATTTTATACATCGAAGTTGGTATATCCTCACTTTTGACGCTGCTCCCATCATCGGTTACGATATTTTCCCTATGGCGCATTCGAGGTGATTACATCGCCATCTATCGAAAGACGTAGAGAAACCCTTTTAGCACTTTCCATATGCACAGTCGCCTCGTGATGAAATGGCAAATGGGATGCTCCTAACATACATAAACATAAAATAAAATTTATATAAAGTAACCTATAATTTTTTATAAAAGTTACTTAGTAATATATTGCAGTTGAAACATTTTTATACTAGTACTTTTATCATGCACACAATATTATCACAGACTAAAGAAATGTCTGAGTACTATAGTTAGCGTTGCCAGGCGTCCGGATAAAGCCGGACACCGTCAGGCTTTTTGGTTGCGTGTCCGGCCAAATTAGACGGTGTCCGGTTTGTCCGGCTTTTGTTAGGCTAGTCCCGGTGATAATCAGTCGCAATTTCGTTTCAATCTTAGACCACTCAAGAATGGTCTGAGGTTTTTATAAACGTTTTTAAATTTTATAATTTCTCTACGATTTATACGTGGTAGAGCCACGCTGCAGCTATATTAATAGTATAGTTGTAGCACGAATGGGTCGGCTCGACCGGGGAAGGACCACGCTCTCACAGAATACCAGTGTAAAATAGTAGCTTAATGCTGCTGTGTTTCGTATGGTGAGTGTAGAGAACCGGCGACCCTTTTTACTGGAAACGAGGCATTCCATCTTGGTCCTTATGGGTGACAACGCATCTGCATTTTTATTCGTAATCGAGGATAGATGTAGATGTCTATGAGCCATAGCAACCACTTACCATCAGGTGGACTGTGTGCGCGTTTGTCACCCTATCCTATAAAAACAAAACATAAGTTGTTTCACAGAACAAACATACGTCAATCACATCTTTTGACGAATAAGTCTCCTTTATCTTTATGAAATATTAACGATTTTATATCATTTTGCGGAGAATGCAAGACTGTAATGCAATTTGCACACTTAAGTTTTTTTTTTCACAAAGCTTTTACAATATATTCACTTATATAGTGCAGAACTATTTTAATAATTTCTTTTTCATATGTGTATGGTAAAGAAGTTAAAAAGATCGTCTTCCTCGTGGACACTAGAAACCGAAAATTTTGCGATCTATTCATCGACAGGAACTTCGGTTTTTCCATTGGCTAAATTTAACCGCTGCATAAGTAGTGCTATCACTTAAAGCTAATATAGTTATATTTTGAATTGGCAGACAATTTTTAGTATCGCTATTGTTACTTCTGCATGACACAACAACCGTTTATATGCAGATGTAAAATTTCTCGCAGGTTTATTATATTATTAAAAACCCCTCGAGCTCTTATGCAACTGAAAAAAGTTTCCAAATAACCTTGTGGTTTGTACAATGGGAGAAAATTAAGCAGATCTAAATTTATGTAATCATTACACAACATTTTCAAAGATTGAATAATAAAAAACACTTAGAAAACCTATTTTTCTAAATGAAGTTATGACTTTTTGGTTACTTTCCAAAGTTAAACTTTGCATTTACTCAGTAAATCTGTCTAGTTCTTTGAAAATCATATTTTACATTATTAGAATTAATAGGTTTTTTGAAACCTGCCTGGACTCAATAAATTTCTTGAGTTAAAATATCAAAAGTATTGTTGATTATTCTGATAAAATTAACTGTAGCATTTGCGGCAATAGTTGTGGTTTTTTTCACAATTCAATGCTGGTTGCAACAGAATTACGGAGTAGTCGGCTGCAAGCTAAACATTCATTTTATTTGATAATATGGTCATTTTTATCTTGTAACGCATTTAAACTAGTAATAATATGACGTCATTACGATAGAAAGTTTTAAAATCAGCAAAGGCATTTCTTACTAATTTTAATAAGTAACCAGCATCGAAAATTATATAACCCTTCCATCAAGTGTGACAAAAGCTCGTTTAGACAAGATTCTATAGTTGCAGTCAAATCATTTCTCAATGACGGACGGCCTGTATATCTCTGATAACTTGACTAAGTTGAATTTATTCTAGATTCCGTACGTTTCTTTTGAGCACGTACATTTTTTAGTTTTTGTCCTTGTCTATAATTCTTCTCTTGAAATGCGATATCGTCCTTAACATTTTCCTCTTCTTTGGGGTCACTTCAATACCACTAATGGAAATAGTTAAAAAAATACGCTAGATAATGTTCAATGTCTCTAAACCGATACATAGTAAATCTGCGTGGAAGATGAATTTCTACCTGGAATTTAAATAAATTAAATAGACAATACGGGCTATTTTCATATAATTTATGTGCATCAAAGACCAAATAGCATAACAGTAATTATATTACTGTTATACAATTACATATTAGGAATATAATTAAACTTTTATAAAATGAATTTGTCTCTTATCATAATGTATGCAGTAACATAATAAGAACATCATTTCTAATAAGAATGTACTTAAGAATGTAATACAAAACTTATGTAGGTATATATTTTAAAACACCGATTTTTAGCAGAACTTTTATTATTTATTTCACTATTTTCACACACTATGGCACTATAGCTTAACATCAAAATCTATTATCATAAAACTGACGCCCTCATATTTCCCTATTTGTTATTTTCTAAATACGGCTGTTTTTATGTGCTAATAAAATCAATAATATAAATAGCAAAAAATTAATTTTATGTAGTACTGAGATGAATAATTCATCTCAGTACTACATAAAATTAATTTTTCATAACATTTTCTCTAAAGCCGGTACATTTGTGTATTATTAAGAAATAACGATAGGTAGGTGAAACGAGTAACTAAGTAATGCTGGGGATTATTCCTTTTGGAAAAATCACATCCTGGTACAGAACAGGAAACCATCGTAATATTGTACTCAAAGTTATTAGTTGTCACTATAATTCACGTAAGAAATTGCCGAAATGTATTACAATCACAAATCACTGGACCATTTAATACCGGTAGCAAAAATATACGTCGAATCTCAGTGACAACTTCACTCCCTCTCTCTTTCTAACACACGATATTAAAATGTGTGGTGCAGTGGTGCTCTTGTACTCATATGCTAGTTAATTCGACCGTCGACGTACCGTGAACGGGTAGAGTAGACGGTTTACGAACAATCAATGGACCAGTCGAATCTTTAGACGGCACAATTGAAACTACATAACGTTCATTTCGACTAGCATCACGACGACCGACTTGAGAACGTGGTCGGATAACTTTAGTTCATTATGGTCGTTAAAATAACACAAATAACTAAGCGCAAATTTGAAATTTGAGGTTTTAAATTAAAATATCACTAAAATCTTGCATCAAAAAAATTTATGTGCATAAAATCAGTTGATATTCTAAATACGTCGGAATAGTGAATACGACTTTATATTTAACACTATGCAGCCAGTCGTTAGCCTGGAAAAGTATGAAGAGAAATTCAAAATAAAATAGATGTGACTATACATCATGGCCAATCCGTAGAAGACGTTTACCGTGACGTCGCGAAGTCTTTTTAACCGTCTGCAAAACCACGTTGACGTATTAAACCGTTGATCGACTAGTCGATGAACGAAAATGGACGGTCTAGTCTTTGATTATATACCTGTATATATTCAAATGGTCCACAGGTCTAGTTTCGTTACGAACAAAAAATACCTACGTCGACGACTCATCGCTTATATCTGCCACAGTATAAAAATATGTATATAATATATTCCTAAATTCAATCCGGAACGAATTCGATTCCCGTTCACGCCACGTCTAAGACCCGTCCGTGCATCCGCAACGTATGCATTTGGAGTTAGGGCTAACTTCAGTAACTTCCCATTTCTAGGAGTGGGCGATACAAATCGTATATAGATACAATGTCTATATACCAGTACAATATTCAGCATCTATATATCGGACGATAAACCAACTTTAAATTAGATACATTGAGTTATAATGTACTACGTACGTAGTACATTATAACTCAATGATTAGATTAGGATATCGCTGCCGCGGCAATACAGCTAGCGGTGTTTGAATCGCAGAATATCTAATATCTACTCGAAACGAAAACGTAAAATATCTAAATATATACAAGTATTCGAATACCGAACAAACCGTGAGCGCGATAGAATATAGAGGTGAAACTGATATTACTACTACTTCACAACAAAAAGGTGATACGCTTAGGCCTATATAATATCATTAATATTAATCCTTATTAGTAGTAACATACGATTTATTACAGAACACATCATTTTTAATATCCAGTCTAAGTGGTATTTAATTAATGTTTTGTTGTGTTGCGTTGTTTTCGAAATAAACGACTTTAGATCTTATTGTGTATTTAATAGAATGTTATTTTTAATCCAATTAATTTTAAATATTTGTAACAAGACCTGAAAATTTAAGTTGAAACCGACATTGAAACATTGAGGTACCTGTTTGCTATTGTGCTTTGGGTTTCAACAAATAAAGCTCTTGTGTTCAATTTTTAAATTTTATTTTCAGTTTCGTTCACATGCATCGTGAAATGCGTCGCGCAATTTGAATGCAGATAACATACTTTATGTTTATGTAATTTCTCTGCTCACTTTCGTTTGTAATTCGGTTTCGAAATTTTAATTTTAATTTGATAATTTTTTTGGTTTTATGATGGTTTTTTAAGTTTGAACTGTTTTTGTGTATAAAAAGTAGTGTAACATAAAATATTATATCGATGCGTTAGTAGATACTGTACATTTTTTAAAACAAAATAATTCAAGTTTAGTGTTTGACATTGTGTAGAACCAATTAAACCTATTATGTATAACAATGTCCCGTCCGCTTACACGCATAATATGGGACTATTTTGAGAAGTTAAGTGTAATAAATTAAAAATGTATTTTTGGAGTAAACGAGTAAAATAACACTTTTTAATAGCGCCATCTACTTCATTTTATACGTAAAATGATTTTATCGTACAATAATTGATTAACTCTCAAGGTGGTGGTACGCACAAAATACGCTAGATGGCATAAACGCGACACGATTTAATTTAATATAACGAAAACATCAACAAATATATAGACATTAAAATATACATTTACAATATCAGAATCAGATATTCGTTTCCATTTCCAATACACGAACACGACTTGATATAGGCTAAAAGTGATATGACCCACCTCTATCCATTTCTCTAAACCAGAGTTTTTCAAAGGCTTTTAAAAGCCTTAGAAACCTCCTTTCAAAAATAAATTCCATCCATCATAATGGATGGCGGCGAGTCAATATTTTCCCTTAATTATCTGCTTGCTTAATATAAATCTGTCGCGCAACTACGGTATACACTAAGTACGTCGTTGGGCAGCGTAACCATAACGTATTGTAGAATACTGTCACCGCCATCTTTCGATAAAAAACAAATGTAATAACAACAGTTATCAACTCCATCTGTCTATAAGAAACAATTGTATGAACAACATACTTTTAGCACGAATGGGTAGGCTCGAACGGGGAAGGACCACTCTCTCACAGAATACCAGCGTGAAACAGTAGCGTAATGCTGCTGTGTTTCGTATGGTGAGACCCGGAGACCCTTTTTACTGGAAACGAGGCATTCCATCTTAGTCCTCAAGGGTGACAACGCATCTGCATTTTGAATTGTAATCAAGGATAGATGTAAATGCCTATCCCATAAAAATGACTTTTATAGTGGTTTAGGGATATCAAATTTTAAACATTTAGTTCATGTGTAACAAAGTATATCCTCATTTTTGACGCTGCTGCCCCCTTCGTCAATTACGACATTTTACATGTGGCGCATTAGAGGTATTGATATTTTTAAATAGTGGATTTTCGATATATCGATCATTATAAATATATTAATATCGGAGTATTATATTAAGTTTATTTATGGATATGTCCAAAATCCGATATTTTAAAAAATATCGACAGTTTTATTTATTAAAACTACTTTTACGAATTTTATCGCGTTTAATTTTAATTTTAATTACTTTTATTTTTAATTACCGGCGTTTGGGGTGCTTTCCAGCACCCGTGGTCACGGGGGACTGAGGTGACTGACGTCCCGATGTCATTGTTAAACCCGGAGTACCTTCAGCTTTTTTAATTATTGTTTATGGTCCGACCTATGCAAAATGAACTGACTATGTCTTGAGGTCTTGCAGTGGTATGCTTGGGTTTAGTTTTAATTTTATTGATTATAGGGTCCCAAGCAGGTGGTAGTACGCAGACTTCCTCTCTTTTGAAATTAGGATGTTTTTTTTAATTTCAATAGCCTCACGTATCATCCTTCGTTGGAATCGGTGATCTTTCGCGAGGATTTGTGGTCTATCAAATCTGATGTAATGGCTGGGGCCGTCTGGGGATATGATCACAAACTGCAAACTTCCCGGAACGTCTGCAGTTGTGTGGCCACCATATCTGTTTGCACAAAAATAGCAGCATTATGTTGGGAATACAGAATATTGAAAATAATGATCGGTAAAAAGTATTGTATTATAAACATTATGTAGACCAAAATAGAAGAAAACCCCAATGTGTTTTTGTTAAACAACGATGATGACGTTTTTAAATTTTAAATTTAACTGAATAATACATTTATTCTTAAGTTTTTGTTCAACTGATAAACACTACAAAGCAAGATCGTTATATTGTTATTGATTATCAACATTTCTGAATTAAAGTTATTTTTCACTTGGCTTTGTTTTTATTACACTTACAAAACATCCAGGGCTAATACAAATCCATTTAAAGACACATCACTATATTGGTTAAAAACAGTCACACGGTCACACTAGCCCCATGTGGGGAAAAATTCATTGTACACAAAAATGCACGTTTAATCGTTTTCATATCAAGTTACCACCTAAAAAATTATCTTGTCACAAGATCAAAAGAACATGTCGCCATAGTTTGGAAATTTGGATTAAAAGAAAACCACCAGATCTCGTTATTTTTTTTATTTATAATTAAAATACTTTACATGTATTACATGAATGAAATTAAAAAAAAAAGAATTATTAAAAAAGTAGCATTTTTCACTGAGAGATTTTTTCATATATTGGAGCAAATCGGGTTTGAATAATTTTTTTTCCAGACACTGATTTTTCGAAAATCCTACTTGTATGTAACTTGGACTTCTTGCTTTTATTGCACAAATATCTGATAAACAACAAAAAATATATTATCTGAAGAAGTATCTATTTCCATACTATATATTTGAATGTGTGATCATTCTAAAAAATATTGAGTTTAGCAAGCACGTAAAGATTAAACTTTATTCAGTATAAGTACAAATATAAACCAATTAAGTGAGACGCATTTGTACCGAAACAAATATATAGGTTCAGATTTTTCATATTGGTAACAATATATATAATGTTTTATATGAGGATTTTTTTTGCCACCACGAGTGGTTAAGTGGAATATTAGTAATGTTTACAGCATTGTTAATATTCTTTTTTAAAATAAAAAAATATAATAAAAAAAATCCATCAACTCCATCTGTCGATACGAAACAAATGCAAGAACAACATACTGACTTTTATTAGGTAGTATGGAGATATCATATTTAAACATTTAGTTCATCTATATCGAAGTAGGTATATCCTCACTTTTGACGCTGCTCCCATCATCGGTTACGATATTTTCCCTATGGCGCATTCGAGGTGATTACATCGTCATCTATCGAAAGACGTAGAGAAACCCTTTTAGCACTTTCCATATGCACAGTCGCCTCGTGATGAAATGGCAAATGGGATGCTCCTAACATACATAAACATAAAATAAAATTTATATAAAGTAACCTATAATTTTTTATAAAAGTTACTTAGTAATATATTGCAGTTGAAACATTTTTATACTAGTACTTTTATCATGCACACAATATTATCACAGACTAAAGAAATGTCTGAGTACTATAGTTAGCGTTGCCAGGCGTCCGGATAAAGCCGGACACCGTCAGGCTTTTTGGTTGCGTGTCCGGCCAAATTAGACGGTGTCCGGTTTGTCCGGCTTTTGTTAGGCTAGTCCCGGTGATAATCAGTCGCAATTTCGTTTCAATCTTAGACCACTCAAGAATGGTCTGAGGTTTTTATAAACGTTTTTAAATTTTATAATTTCTCTACGATTTATACGTGGTAGAGCCACGCTGCAGCTATATTAATAGTATAGTTGTAGCACGAATGGGTCGGCTCGACCGGGGAAGGACCACGCTCTCACAGAATACCAGTGTAAAATAGTAGCTTAATGCTGCTGTGTTTCGTATGGTGAGTGTAGAGAACCGGCGACCCTTTTTACTGGAAACGAGGCATTCCATCTTGGTCCTTATGGGTGACAACGCATCTGCATTTTTATTCGTAATCGAGGATAGATGTAGATGTCTATGAGCCATAGCAACCACTTACCATCAGGTGGACTGTGTGCGCGTTTGTCACCCTATCCTATAAAAACAAAACATAAGTTGTTTCACAGAACAAACATACGTCAATCACATCTTTTGACGAATAAGTCTCCTTTATCTTTATGAAATATTAACGATTTTATATCATTTTGCGGAGAATGCAAGACTGTAATGCAATTTGCACACTTAAGTTTTTTTTTTCACAAAGCTTTTACAATATATTCACTTATATAGTGCAGAACTATTTTAATAATTTCTTTTTCATATGTGTATGGTAAAGAAGTTAAAAAGATCGTCTTCCTCGTGGACACTAGAAACCGAAAATTTTGCGATCTATTCATCGACAGGAACTTCGGTTTTTCCATTGGCTAAATTTAACCGCTGCATAAGTAGTGCTATCACTTAAAGCTAATATAGTTATATTTTGAATTGGCAGACAATTTTTAGTATCGCTATTGTTACTTCTGCATGACACAACAACCGTTTATATGCAGATGTAAAATTTCTCGCAGGTTTATTATATTATTAAAAACCCCTCGAGCTCTTATGCAACTGAAAAAAGTTTCCAAATAACCTTGTGGTTTGTACAATGGGAGAAAATTAAGCAGATCTAAATTTATGTAATCATTACACAACATTTTCAAAGATTGAATAATAAAAAACACTTAGAAAACCTATTTTTCTAAATGAAGTTATGACTTTTTGGTTACTTTCCAAAGTTAAACTTTGCATTTACTCAGTAAATCTGTCTAGTTCTTTGAAAATCATATTTTACATTATTAGAATTAATAGGTTTTTTGAAACCTGCCTGGACTCAATAAATTTCTTGAGTTAAAATATCAAAAGTATTGTTGATTATTCTGATAAAATTAACTGTAGCATTTGCGGCAATAGTTGTGGTTTTTTTCACAATTCAATGCTGGTTGCAACAGAATTACGGAGTAGTCGGCTGCAAGCTAAACATTCATTTTATTTGATAATATGGTCATTTTTATCTTGTAACGCATTTAAACTAGTAATAATATGACGTCATTACGATAGAAAGTTTTAAAATCAGCAAAGGCATTTCTTACTAATTTTAATAAGTAACCAGCATCGAAAATTATATAACCCTTCCATCAAGTGTGACAAAAGCTCGTTTAGACAAGATTCTATAGTTGCAGTCAAATCATTTCTCAATGACGGACGGCCTGTATATCTCTGATAACTTGACTAAGTTGAATTTATTCTAGATTCCGTACGTTTCTTTTGAGCACGTACATTTTTTAGTTTTTGTCCTTGTCTATAATTCTTCTCTTGAAATGCGATATCGTCCTTAACATTTTCCTCTTCTTTGGGGTCACTTCAATACCACTAATGGAAATAGTTAAAAAAATACGCTAGATAATGTTCAATGTCTCTAAACCGATACATAGTAAATCTGCGTGGAAGATGAATTTCTACCTGGAATTTAAATAAATTAAATAGACAATACGGGCTATTTTCATATAATTTATGTGCATCAAAGACCAAATAGCATAACAGTAATTATATTACTGTTATACAATTACATATTAGGAATATAATTAAACTTTTATAAAATGAATTTGTCTCTTATCATAATGTATGCAGTAACATAATAAGAACATCATTTCTAATAAGAATGTACTTAAGAATGTAATACAAAACTTATGTAGGTATATATTTTAAAACACCGATTTTTAGCAGAACTTTTATTATTTATTTCACTATTTTCACACACTATGGCACTATAGCTTAACATCAAAATCTATTATCATAAAACTGACGCCCTCATATTTCCCTATTTGTTATTTTCTAAATACGGCTGTTTTTATGTGCTAATAAAATCAATAATATAAATAGCAAAAAATTAATTTTATGTAGTACTGAGATGAATAATTCATCTCAGTACTACATAAAATTAATTTTTCATAACATTTTCTCTAAAGCCGGTACATTTGTGTATTATTAAGAAATAACGATAGGTAGGTGAAACGAGTAACTAAGTAATGCTGGGGATTATTCCTTTTGGAAAAATCACATCCTGGTACAGAACAGGAAACCATCGTAATATTGTACTCAAAGTTATTAGTTGTCACTATAATTCACGTAAGAAATTGCCGAAATGTATTACAATCACAAATCACTGGACCATTTAATACCGGTAGCAAAAATATACGTCGAATCTCAGTGACAACTTCACTCCCTCTCTCTTTCTAACACACGATATTAAAATGTGTGGTGCAGTGGTGCTCTTGTACTCATATGCTAGTTAATTCGACCGTCGACGTACCGTGAACGGGTAGAGTAGACGGTTTACGAACAATCAATGGACCAGTCGAATCTTTAGACGGCACAATTGAAACTACATAACGTTCATTTCGACTAGCATCACGACGACCGACTTGAGAACGTGGTCGGATAACTTTAGTTCATTATGGTCGTTAAAATAACACAAATAACTAAGCGCAAATTTGAAATTTGAGGTTTTAAATTAAAATATCACTAAAATCTTGCATCAAAAAAATTTATGTGCATAAAATCAGTTGATATTCTAAATACGTCGGAATAGTGAATACGACTTTATATTTAACACTATGCAGCCAGTCGTTAGCCTGGAAAAGTATGAAGAGAAATTCAAAATAAAATAGATGTGACTATACATCATGGCCAATCCGTAGAAGACGTTTACCGTGACGTCGCGAAGTCTTTTTAACCGTCTGCAAAACCACGTTGACGTATTAAACCGTTGATCGACTAGTCGATGAACGAAAATGGACGGTCTAGTCTTTGATTATATACCTGTATATATTCAAATGGTCCACAGGTCTAGTTTCGTTACGAACAAAAAATACCTACGTCGACGACTCATCGCTTATATCTGCCACAGTATAAAAATATGTATATAATATATTCCTAAATTCAGGATTTCCGGAACGGAATTCGGATTCCCGTTCACGCCACGTCTAAGACCCGTCCGTGCATCCGCAACGTATGCATTTGGAGTTAGGGCTAACTTCAGTAACTTCCCATTTCTAGGAGTGGGCGATACAAATCGTATATAGATACAATGTCTATATACCAGTACAATATTCAGCATCTATATATCGGACGACAAACCAACTTTAAATTAGATACATTGAGTTATAATGTACTACGTACGTAGTACATTATAACTCAATGATTAGATTAGGATATCGCTGCCGCGGCAATACAGCTAGCGGTGTTTGAATCGCAGAATATCTAATATCTACTCGAAACGAAAACGTAAAATATCTAAATATATACAAGTATTCGAATACCGAACAAACCGTGAGCGCGATAGAATATAGAGGTGAAACTGATATTACTACTACTTCACAACAAAAAGGTGATACGCTTAGGCCTATATAATATCATTAATATTAATCCTTATTAGTAGTAACATACGATTTATTACAGAACACATCATTTTTAATATCCAGTCTAAGTGGTATTTAATTAATGTTTTGTTGTGTTGCGTTGTTTTCGAAATAAACGACTTTAGATCTTATTGTGTATTTAATAGAATGTTATTTTTAATCCAATTAATTTTAAATATTTGTAACAAGACCTGAAAATTTAAGTTGAAACCGACATTGAAACATTGAGGTACCTGTTTGCTATTGTGCTTTGGGTTTCAACAAATAAAGCTCTTGTGTTCAATTTTTAAATTTTATTTTCAGTTTCGTTCACATGCATCGTGAAATGCGTCGCGCAATTTGAATGCAGATAACATACTTTATGTTTATGTAATTTCTCTGCTCACTTTCGTTTGTAATTCGGTTTCGAAATTTTAATTTTAATTTGATAATTTTTTTGGTTTTATGATGGTTTTTTAAGTTTGAACTGTTTTTGTGTATAAAAAGTAGTGTAACATAAAATATTATATCGATGCGTAATATTAGTAGATACTGTACATTTTTTAAAACAAAATAATTCAAGTTTAGTGTTTGACATTGTGTAGAACCAATTAAACCTATTATGTATAACAATGTCCCGTCCGCTTACACGCATAATATGGGACTATTTTGAGAAGTTAAGTGTAATAAATTAAAAATGTATTTTTGGAGTAAACGAGTAAAATAACACTTTTTAATAGCGCCATCTACTTCATTTTATACGTAAAATGATTTTATCGTACAATAATTGATTAACTCTCAAGGTGGTGGTACGCACAAAATACGCTAGATGGCATAAACGCGACACGATTTAATTTAATATAACGAAAACATCAACAAATATATAGACATTAAAATATACATTTACAATATCAGAATCAGATATTCGTTTCCATTTCCAATACACGAACACGACTTGATATAGGCTAAAAGTGATATGACCCACCTCTATCCATTTCTCTAAACCAGAGTTTTTCAAAGGCTTTTAAAAGCCTTAGAAACCTCCTTTCAAAAATAAATTCCATCCATCATAATGGATGGCGGCGAGTCAATATTTTCCCTTAATTATCTGCTTGCTTAATATAAATCTGTCAACTACGGTATACACTAAGTACGTCGTTGGGCAGCGTAACCATAACGTATTGTAGAATACTGTCACCGCCATCTTTCGATAAAAAACAAATGTAATAACAACAGTTATCAACTCCATCTGTCTATAAGAAACAATTGTATGAACAACATACTTTTAGCACGAATGGGTAGGCTCGAACGGGGAAGGACCACTCTCTCACAGAATACCAGCGTGAAACAGTAGCGTAATGCTGCTGTGTTTCGTATGGTGAGACCCGGAGACCCTTTTTACTGGAAACGAGGCATTCCATCTTAGTCCTCAAGGGTGACAACGCATCTGCATTTTGAATTGTAATCAAGGATAGATGTAAATGCCTATCCCATAAAAATGACTTTTATAGTGGTTTAGGGATATCAAATTTTAAACATTTAGTTCATGTGTAACAAAGTATATCCTCATTTTTGACGCTGCTGCCCCCTTCGTCAATTACGACATTTTACATGTGGCGCATTAGAGGTATTGATATTTTTAAATAGTGGATTTTCGATATATCGATCATTATAAATATATTAATATCGGAGTATTATATTAAGTTTATTTATGGATATGTCCAAAATCCGATATTTTAAAAAATATCGACAGTTTTATTTATTAAAACTACTTTTACGAATTTTATCGCGTTTAATTTTAATTTTAATTACTTTTTATTTTTAATTACCGGCGTTTGGGGTGCTTTCCAGCACCCGTGGTCACGGGGGACTGAGGTGACTGACGTCCCGATGTCATTGTTAAACCCGGAGTACCTTCAGCTTTTTTAATTATTGTTTATGGTCCGACCTATGCAAAATGAACTGACTATGTCTTGAGGTCTTGCAGTGGTATGCTTGGGTTTAGTTTTAATTTTATTGATTATAGGGTCCCAAGCAGGTGGTAGTACGCAGACTTCCTCTCTTTTGAAATTAGGATGTTTTTTTTAATTTCAATAGCCTCACGTATCATCCTTCGTTGGAATCGGTGATCTTTCGCGAGGATTTGTGGTCTATCAAATCTGATGTAATGGCTGGGGCCGTCTGGGGATATGATCACAAACTGCAAACTTCCCGGAACGTCTGCAGTTGTGTGGCCACCATATCTGTTTGCACAAAAATAGCAGCATTATGTTGGGAATACAGAATATTGAAAATAATGATCGGTAAAAAGTATTGTATTATAAACATTATGTAGACCAAAATAGAAGAAAACCCCAATGTGTTTTTGTTAAACAACGATGATGACGTTTTTAAATTTTAAATTTAACTGAATAATACATTTATTCTTAAGTTTTTGTTCAACTGATAAACACTACAAAGCAAGATCGTTATATTGTTATTGATTATCAACATTTCTGAATTAAAGTTATTTTTCACTTGGCTTTATTTTTATTACACTTACAAAACATCCAGGGCTAATACAAATCCATTTAAAGACACATCACTGTATTGGTTAAAAACAGTCACACGGTCACACTAGCCCCATGTGGGGAAAAATTCATTGTACACAAAAATGCACGTTTAATCGTTTTCATATCAAGTTACCACCTAAAAAATTATCTTGTCACAAGATCAAAAGAACATGTCGCCATAGTTTGGAAATTTGGATTAAAAGAAAACCACCAGATCTCGTTATTTTTTTTATTTATAATTAAAATACTTTACATGTATTACATGAATGAAATTAAAAAAAAAAGAATTATTAAAAAAGTAGCATTTTTCACTGAGAGATTTTTTCATATATTGGAGCAAATCGGGTTTGAATAATTTTTTTTCCAGACACTGATTTTTCGAAAATCCTACTTGTATGTAACTTGGACTTCTTGCTTTTATTGCACAAATATCTGATAAACAACAAAAAATATATTATCTGAAGAAGTATCTATTTCCATACTATATATTTGAATGTGTGATCATTCTAAAAAATATTGAGTTTAGCAAGCACGTAAAGATTAAACTTTATTCAGTATAAGTACAAATATAAACCAATTAAGTGAGACGCATTTGTACCGAAACAAATATATAGGTTCAGATTTTTCATATTGGTAACAATATATATAATGTTTTATATGAGGATTTTTTTTGCCACCACGAGTGGTTAAGTGGAATATTAGTAATGTTTACAGCATTGTTAATATTCTTTTTTAAAATAAAAAAATATAATAAAAAAACATCCATCAACTCCATCTGTCGATACGAAACAAATGCAAGAACAACATACTGACTTTTATTAGGTAGTATGGAGATATCATATTTAAACATTTAGTTCATCTATATCGAAGTAGGTATATCCTCACTTTTGACGCTGCTCCCATCATCGGTTACGATATTTTCCCTATGGCGCATTCGAGGTGATTACATCGTCATCTATCGAAAGACGTAGAGAAACCCTTTTAGCACTTTCCATATGCACAGTCGCCTCGTGATGAAATGGCAAATGGGATGCTCCTAACATACATAAACATAAAATAAAATTTATATAAAGTAACCTATAATTTTTTATAAAAGTTACTTAGTAATATATTGCAGTTGAAACATTTTTTATACTAGTACTTTTATCATGCACACAATATTATCACAGACTAAAGAAATGTCTGAGTACTATAGTTAGCGTTGCCAGGCGTCCGGATAAAGCCGGACACCGTCAGGCTTTTTGGTTGCGTGTCCGGCCAAATTAGACGGTGTCCGGTTTGTCCGGCTTTTGTTAGGCTAGTCCCGGTGATAATCAGTCGCAATTTCGTTTCAATCTTAGACCACTCAAGAATGGTCTGAGGTTTTTATAAACGTTTTTAAATTTTATAATTTCTCTACGATTTATACGTGGTAGAGCCACGCTGCAGCTATATTAATAGTATAGTTGTAGCACGAATGGGTCGGCTCGACCGGGGAAGGACCACGCTCTCACAGAATACCAGTGTAAAATAGTAGCTTAATGCTGCTGTGTTTCGTATGGTGAGTGTAGAGAACCGGCGACCCTTTTTACTGGAAACGAGGCATTCCATCTTGGTCCTTATGGGTGACAACGCATCTGCATTTTTATTCGTAATCGAGGATAGATGTAGATGTCTATGAGCCATAGCAACCACTTACCATCAGGTGGACTGTGTGCGCGTTTGTCACCCTATCCTATAAAAACAAAACATAAGTTGTTTCACAGAACAAACATACGTCAATCACATCTTTTGACGAATAAGTCTCCTTTATCTTTATGAAATATTAACGATTTTATATCATTTTGCGGAGAATGCAAGACTGTAATGCAATTTGCACACTTAAGTTTTTTTTTTCACAAAGCTTTTACAATATATTCACTTATATAGTGCAGAACTATTTTAATAATTTCTTTTTTCATATGTGTATGGTAAAGAAGTTAAAAAGATCGTCTTCCTCGTGGACACTAGAAACCGAAAATTTTGCGATCTATTCATCGACAGGAACTTCGGTTTTTCCATTGGCTAAATTTAACCGCTGCATAAGTAGTGCTATCACTTAAAGCTAATATAGTTATATTTTGAATTGGCAGACAATTTTTAGTATCGCTATTGTTACTTCTGCATGACACAACAACCGTTTATATGCAGATGTAAAATTTCTCGCAGGTTTATTATATTATTAAAAACCCCTCGAGCTCTTATGCAACTGAAAAAAGTTTCCAAATAACCTTGTGGTTTGTACAATGGGAGAAAATTAAGCAGATCTAAATTTATGTAATCATTACACAACATTTTCAAAGATTGAATAATAAAAAACACTTAGAAAACCTATTTTTCTAAATGAAGTTATGACTTTTTGGTTACTTTCCAAAGTTAAACTTTGCATGTACTCAGTAAATCTGTCTAGTTCTTTGAAAATCATATTTTACATTATTAGAATTAATAGGTTTTTTGAAACCTGCCTGGACTCAATAAATTTCTTGAGTTAAAATATCAAAAGTATTGTTGATTATTCTGATAAAATTAACTGTAGCATTTGCGGCAATAGTTGTGGTTTTTTTCACAATTCAATGCTGGTTGCAACAGAATTACGGAGTAGTCGGCTGCAAGCTAAACATTCATTTTATTTGATAATATGGTCATTTTTATCTTGTAACGCATTTAAACTAGTAATAATATGACGTCATTACGATAGAAAGTTTTAAAATCAGCAAAGGCATTTCTTACTAATTTTAATAAGTAACCAGCATCGAAAATTATATAACCCTTCCATCAAGTGTGACAAAAGCTCGTTTAGACAAGATTCTATAGTTGCAGTCAAATCATTTCTCAATGACGGACGGCCTGTATATCTCTGATAACTTGACTAAGTTGAATTTATTCTAGATTCCGTACGTTTCTTTTGAGCACGTACATTTTTTAGTTTTTGTCCTTGTCTATAATTCTTCTCTTGAAATGCGATATCGTCCTTAACATTTTCCTCTTCTTTGGGGTCACTTCAATACCACTAATGGAAATAGTTAAAAAAATACGCTAGATAATGTTCAATGTCTCTAAACCGATACATAGTAAATCTGCGTGGAAGATGAATTTCTACCTGGAATTTAAATAAATTAAATAGACAATACGGGCTATTTTCATATAATTTATGTGCATCAAAGACCAAATAGCATAACAGTAATTATATTACTGTTATACAATTACATATTAGGAATATAATTAAACTTTTATAAAATGAATTTGTCTCTTATCATAATGTATGCAGTAACATAATAAGAACATCATTTCTAATAAGAATGTACTTAAGAATGTAATACAAAACTTATGTAGGTATATATTTTAAAACACCGATTTTTAGCAGAACTTTTATTATTTATTTCACTATTTTCACACACTATGGCACTATAGCTTAACATCAAAATCTATTATCATAAAACTGACGCCCTCATATTTCCCTATTTGTTATTTTCTAAATACGGCTGTTTTTATGTGCTAATAAAATCAATAATATAAATAGCAAAAAATTAATTTTATGTAGTACTGAGATGAATAATTCATCTCAGTACTACATAAAATTAATTTTTCATAACATTTTCTCTAAAGCCGGTACATTTGTGTATTATTAAGAAATAACGATAGGTAGGTGAAACGAGTAACTAAGTAATGCTGGGGATTATTCCTTTTGGAAAAATCACATCCTGGTACAGAACAGGAAACCATCGTAATATTGTACTCAAAGTTATTAGTTGTCACTATAATTCACGTAAGAAATTGCCGAAATGTATTACAATCACAAATCACTGGACCATTTAATACCGGTAGCAAAAATATACGTCGAATCTCAGTGACAACTTCACTCCCTCTCTCTTTCTAACACACGATATTAAAATGTGTGGTGCAGTGGTGCTCTTGTACTCATATGCTAGTTAATTCGACCGTCGACGTACCGTGAACGGGTAGAGTAGACGGTTTACGAACAATCAATGGACCAGTCCAATCTTTAGACGGCACAATTGAAACTACATAACGTTCATTTCGACTAGCATCACGACGACCGACTTGAGAACGTGGTCGGATAACTTTAGTTCATTATGGTCGTTAAAATAACACAAATAACTAAGCGCAAATTTGAAATTTGAGGTTTTAAATTAAAATATCACTAAAATCTTGCATCAAAAAAATTTATGTGCATAAAATCAGTTGATATTCTAAATACGTCGGAATAGTGAATACGACTTTATATTTAACACTATGCAGCCAGTCGTTAGCCTGGAAAAGTATGAAGAGAAATTCAAAATAAAATAGATGTGACTATACATCATGGCCAATCCGTAGAAGACGTTTACCGTGACGTCGCGAAGTCTTTTTAACCGTCTGCAAAACCACGTTGACGTATTAAACCGTTGATCGACTAGTCGATGAACGAAAATGGACGGTCTAGTCTTTGATTATATACCTGTATATATTCAAATGGTCCACAGGTCTAGTTTCGTTACGAACAAAAAATACCTACGTCGACGACTCATCGCTTATATCTGCCACAGTATAAAAATATGTATATAATATATTCCTAAATTCAGGATTTCCGGAACGGAATTCGGATTCCCGTTCACGCCACGTCTAAGACCCGTCCGTGCATCCGCAACGTATGCATTTGGAGTTAGGGCTAACTTCAGTAACTTCCCATTTCTAGGAGTGGGCGATACAAATCGTATATAGATACAATGTCTATATACCAGTACAATATTCAGCATCTATATATCGGACGACAAACCAACTTTAAATTAGATACATTGAGTTATAATGTACTACGTACGTAGTACATTATAACTCAATGATTAGATTAGGATATCGCTGCCGCGGCAATACAGCTAGCGGTGTTTGAATCGCAGAATATCTAATATCTACTCGAAACGAAAACGTAAAATATCTAAATATATACAAGTATTCGAATACCGAACAAACCGTGAGCGCGATAGAATATAGAGGTGAAACTGATATTACTACTACTTCACAACAAAAAGGTGATACGCTTAGGCCTATATAATATCATTAATATTAATCCTTATTAGTAGTAACATACGATTTATTACAGAACACATCATTTTTAATATCCAGTCTAAGTGGTATTTAATTAATGTTTTGTTGTGTTGCGTTGTTTTCGAAATAAACGACTTTAGATCTTATTGTGTATTTAATAGAATGTTATTTTTAATCCAATTAATTTTAAATATTTGTAACAAGACCTGAAAATTTAAGTTGAAACCGACATTGAAACATTGAGGTACCTGTTTGCTATTGTGCTTTGGGTTTCAACAAATAAAGCTCTTGTGTTCAATTTTTAAATTTTATTTTCAGTTTCGTTCACATGCATCGTGAAATGCGTCGCGCAATTTGAATGCAGATAACATACTTTATGTTTATGTAATTTCTCTGCTCACTTTCGTTTGTAATTCGGTTTCGAAATTTTAATTTTAATTTGATAATTTTTTTGGTTTTATGATGGTTTTTTAAGTTTGAACTGTTTTTGTGTATAAAAAGTAGTGTAACATAAAATATTATATCGATGCGTAGATATTAGGTAGATACTGTACATTTTTTAAAACAAAATAATTCAAGTTTAGTGTTTGACATTGTGTAGAACCAATTAAACCTATTATGTATAACAATGTCCCGTCCGCTTACACGCATAATATGGGACTATTTTGAGAAGTTAAGTGTAATAAATTAAAAATGTATTTTTGGAGTAAACGAGTAAAATAACACTTTTTAATAGCGCCATCTACTTCATTTTATACGTAAAATGATTTTATCGTACAATAATTGATTAACTCTCAAGGTGGTGGTACGCACAAAATACGCTAGATGGCATAAACGCGACACGATTTAATTTAATATAACGAAAACATCAACAAATATATAGACATTAAAATATACATTTACAATATCAGAATCAGATATTCGTTTCCATTTCCAATACACGAACACGACTTGATATAGGCTAAAAGTGATATGACCCACCTCTATCCATTTCTCTAAACCAGAGTTTTTCAAAGGCTTTTAAAAGCCTTAGAAACCTCCTTTCAAAAATAAATTCCATCCATCATAATGGATGGCGGCGAGTCAATATTTTCCCTTAATTATCTGCTTGCTTAATATAAATCTGTGTGACTAAGCGCAACTACGGTATACACTAAGTACGTCGTTGGGCAGCGTAACCATAACGTATTGTAGAATACTGTCACCGCCATCTTTCGATAAAAAACAAATGTAATAACAACAGTTATCAACTCCATCTGTCTATAAGAAACAATTGTATGAACAACATACTTTTAGCACGAATGGGTAGGCTCGAACGGGGAAGGACCACTCTCTCACAGAATACCAGCGTGAAACAGTAGCGTAATGCTGCTGTGTTTCGTATGGTGAGACCCGGAGACCCTTTTTAACTGGAAACGAGGCATTCCATCTTAGTCCTCAAGGGTGACAACGCATCTGCATTTTGAATTGTAATCAAGGATAGATGTAAATATCTATCAAGGATAGATGTAAATGCCTATCCCATAAAAATGACTTTTATAGTGGTATAGGGATATCAAATTTTAAACATTTAGTTCATGTTAACAAAGTATATCCTCATTTTTGACGCTGCTGCCCCCTTCGTCAATTACGACATTTTACATGTGGCGCATTAGAGGTATTGATATTTTTAAATAGTGGATTTTCGATATATCGATCATTATAAATATATTAATATCGGAGTATTATATTAAGTTTATTTATGGATATGTCCAAAATCCGATATTTTAAAAAATATCGACAGTTTTATTTATTAAAACTACTTTTACGAATTTTATCGCGTTTAATTTTAATTTTAATTACTTTTATTTTTAATTACCGGCGTTTGGGGTGCTTTCCAGCACCCGTGGTCACGGGGGACTGAGGTGACTGACGTCCCGATGTCATTGTTAAACCCGGAGTACCTTCAGCTTTTTTAATTATTGTTTATGGTCCGACCTATGCAAAATGAACTGACTATGTCTTGAGGTCTTGCAGTGGTATGCTTGGGTTTAGTTTTAATTTTATTGATTATAGGGTCCCAAGCAGGTGGTAGTACGCAGACTTCCTCTCTATTGAAATTAGGATGTTTTTTTTAATTTCAATAGCCTCACGTATCATCCTTCGTTGGAATCGGTGATCTTTCGCGAGGATTTGTGGTCTATCAAATCTGATGTAATGGCTGGGGCCGTCTGGGGATATGATCACAAACTGCAAACTTCCCGGAACGTCTGCAGTTGTGTGGCCACCATATCTGTTTGCACAAAAATAGCAGCATTATGTTGGGAATACAGAATATTGAAAATAATGATCGGTAAAAAGTATTGTATTATAAACATTATGTAGACCAAAATAGAAGAAAACCCCAGTGTTTTTGTTAAACAACGATGATGACGTTTTTAAATTTTAAATTTAACTGAATAATACATTTATTCTTAAGTTTTTGTTCAACTGATAAACACTACAAAGCAAGATCGTTATATTGTTATTGATTATCAACATTTCTGAATTAAAGTTATTTTTCACTTGGCTTTGTTTTTATTACACTTACAAAACATCCAGGGCTAATACAAATCCATTTAAAGACACATCACTATATTGGTTAAAAACAGTCACACGGTCACACTAGCCCCATGTGGGGAAAAATTCATTGTACACAAAAATGCACGTTTAATCGTTTTCATATCAAGTTACCACCTAAAAAATTATCTTGTCACAAGATCAAAAGAACATGTCGCCATAGTTTGGAAATTTGGATTAAAAGAAAACCACCAGATCTCGTTATTTTTTTTATTTATAATTAAAATACTTTACATGTATTACATGAATGAAATTAAAAAAAAAAGAATTATTAAAAAAGTAGCATTTTTCACTGAGAGATTTTTTCATATATTGGAGCAAATCGGGTTTGAATAATTTTTTTTCCAGACACTGATTTTTCGAAAATCCTACTTGTATGTAACTTGGACTTCTTGCTTTTATTGCACAAATATCTGATAAACAACAAAAAATATATTATCTGGAGAAGTATCTATTTCCATACTATATATTTGAATGTGTGATCATTCTAAAAAATATTGAGTTTAGCAAGCACGTAAAGATTAAACTTTATTCAGTATAAGTACAAATATAAACCAATTAAGTGAGACGCATTTGTACCGAAACAAATATATAGGTTCAGATTTTTCATATTGGTAACAATATATATAATGTTTTATATGAGGATTTTTTTTGCCACCACGAGTGGTTAAGTGGAATATTAGTAATGTTTACAGCATTGTTAATATTCTTTTTTAAAATAAAAAAATATAATAAAAAAAATCATCAACGCCATCTGTCGATAAGAAACAAATGTAAGAACAACATACTGACTTTTATTAGGTAGTATGGAGATATCATATTTAAACATTTAGTTCATCTATATCGAAGTAGGTATATCCTCACTTTTGACGCTGCTCCCATCATCGGTTACGATATTTTCCCTATGGCGCATTCGAGGTGATTACATCGCCATCTATCGAAAGACGTAGAGAAACCCTTTTAGCACTTTCCATATGCACAGTCGCCTCGTGATGAAATGGCAAATGGGATGCTCCTAACATACATAAACATAAAATAAAATTTATATAAAGTAACCTATAATTTTTTATAAAAGTTACTTAGTAATATATTGCAGTTGAAACATTTTTATACTAGTACTTTTATCATGCACACAATATTATCACAGACTAAAGAAATGTCTGAGTACTATAGTTAGCGTTGCCAGGCGTCCGGATAAAGCCGGACACCGTCAGGCTTTTTGGTTGCCTGTCCGGCCAAATTATACGGTGACCGGTTTGTCCGGCTTTTGTTAGGCTAGTCCCGGTGATAATCAGTCGTAATTGCGTTTCAATCTTAGACCATTCAAGAATGGTCTGAGGTTTTTATAAATGTTTTTAAATTTTATAATTTCTCTACGATTTATACGTGGTAAGCCACGCTGCAGTTATATTAATAGTATAGTTGTAGCACGAATGGGTCGGCTCGACCGGGGAAGGACCACGCTATCACAGAATACCAGAGTAAAATAGTAGCTTAATGCTGCTGTGTTTCGTATGGTGAGTGTAGAGAACCGGCGACTCTTTTTACTGGAAACGAGGCATTCCATCTTGGTCCTTCCACATATTTCCCTATTTGTTATTTTCTAAATAGGTACGGCTGTTTTTTATGTGCTAATAATTAGCAAAAAATTAATTTTATGTAGTACTGAGATGAATTATTCATAAAATTACAATATATTGTAATTTTAAATTCACAATATACATAAAATTAATTTTTCATAACATTTTCTCTAAAGCCGGTACATTTGTGTATTATTAAGAAATAACGATAGGTAGGTGTGCCGGACAGACGAAACTCTCCGGAGTAAATGTTGTCGAAGATACTTCGCGAGTCGCTCACGTCCTACACCTATAGGTTCCGGTGGGTACTCTCACCGCCGTCTTTGTTGGTGCCGCTGAAATATTGTGGACTGTAGTTAAAATCAAAATGCACGATTAACAAATACAAATAGCAAGGTAGTGGCCAACGGTTCGACTGATTGATTAGTCACGAAATTTTATAACTATTTATCACGGTTGTTAAACTACGGTTGTTCACTGTATATTTCAAAAGATTTCTTTAAATTGTACGGTGGTATCAAATATCTATTGGTAGTAGCTGGTTTTCTAACACTACTGACTAGCAGCTATTATCAACTAAACTAGTTGATTTTATCACTTGTGTAACTGCGGATATCAGTTACCACTTTCACTATATGTAACTGCGAATATCAGTTACGACCTTTTTAGGCTAGCTAACACTTTCACTATGTAACTGCGAATGTCAGTTACGACCTTTTTAGGCTAGGTAACACTTTCACTATGTAACTGCGAATGTCAGTTACGACCTTTTTAGGCTAGCTAACACTTTCACTATGTAACTGCGAATGTCAGTTACAACCTTTTTCGGCTAGCTAACACTATCACTATTCACTATATACTGCTACTAGTCACTTCAGCTACCACCGGATACCACTCACTTCACTTCACTAGTCACTGGTAGTTCTTCACACTACTACGGATACTGGGCCCCGAGCCCCTAAGGTAGACTTGAGCAATACTTTGCAGTGAGCCGCTTGCCATTTTCCATTTGCCTCTTTATTGCATAAACATTTCACTATACAAATGACATAAATTGCAATATTTTCTATACAATACTAATTGCTACACTAACATGCTATACATCATTAAATCGGTAGTCTGGTACTTTATTAGTATATCATAAAGGTTAATAAAAACATTAACATTGTAAAAAGTTATTAAACGAAATGTCCCAAATTTTCATAATATTTGGGCATTTTAATTCTTTAATTTTTCTATAAATACGAAATGCGTTTAATTATACAAAAATATTCCTATACTTCTTTCATCTATAAGCCATATGCTAATTAAATGTCATATTTATAACTCTTTTAGGACATAAAATTATTTTCATTATTTTTAGTATGATCTATTACGCAGTTAATTAAAAACTTCTAGAGAGTTCCACGATAAGACGCGCTGTGATTGGTCGATTTTTTGGTATATAATAAAAGTTGTTTATATTACTTGTTATCAAAACGACATTCTATACAAACATATTGAGAGTTATAAATATGCTAAATAACTATATTAATACACATTTTTAGTCAGTTTTCTTGGTAATTTCACTATTAATACATAAAACAATATTCTTTATCACTTCGTTTCTTAAGGTTGTTAGGCCGTCGCGAACATCTCTCCCGCCGTGCAGCGTCGCGATGATTTTCTCACAGCGGCGCTGCATCCATTTCGGTGAGCGACGTTGCTTCTACTTCGGCAGCGGCACGAGTTTCCTGGTTGGCCTCTTGATCAGGCCGTTTGCTGTGCGTACCTCTACAGTGCGGATCTGTCCGTCCGCACCGGGGTAAACAGCTTCCACCCTCCCTCGTGGCCAGGTGTTACGAGGTAACTGGCCGTCAGCTATGAGGACTGGATCGCCCACCTGGAGATTGGGACCTCGCCCATGGGCCTCCCGCCGGTTTTGAAGTTCCGGTAAATACTCTCGGACCCAACGCTGCCAGAACATGTCAGCGAGTATCTGGGAGCGTCGCCAGTGTCTTTTGCTATTCATATCCTTTTCATCAAATACTCCAGGTGTCGGCAGTCTCGCAGATCCTCCTAAAAGGAAGTGATTTGGAGTGATGGTTTCGTCGTCGTCGCTGTCTACAGAGATGTGAGTCAATGGTCTGCTATTTACTGTGTACTCCACCTCGCAGAGCAGCGTGGCTAATACTTCCTCATGCGGATGTCTCTCATGAAGGACGGTGTAGAGTGCCGTCTTCACGCATCGTATGAGACGTTTTCTCTTGTTTGATGTTTTATGCAGCAAATTGATTGGAAGTCGAGCGAGCTTTAGGTTGAAGCTCAGCTGATCGGTACCCGGTTTCCAGATTAATCCGAGTATCTTTTCCTCAGTTCCTTTGTTTCCCAGATCGACTGACTCAGATGCTTCATGGTCAGGTTCTAATTCTTTTACAACTTCTGGTGCGTTGGAAACCCATTTTATTAAGGTGAAGTGCGCGTTTTTGTGTATGTCGCGTACTTCCTTTGATATTCGCATTGCCTCTTCCAGAGACTGGAAACTGTCGAGATAGTCATCCATATAGTGGTTTTGAATGATAGCTTCTACGGCTTCTGGATACTTGTCTATGTGTTTTTTAGCGTTCCAGTTCTTCGCGAATATGGCTGTGCAGGGTGAACTGGCTGCACCAAAAATGATCGACGTCATTCTATATTCCTGTGGAGCTTCATTACGTCGATCCCCTCTCCAGAGATATCTTAAGGCATCTCTGTCTTCAGGTCTGACTTTAACCTGCATGAACATTTCGGCTATGTCCGCGGAGACAGCGATTTTATGGCGGCGAAAACGCATCATGACCCCTGGTAGTGATTGCAGTAGGTCTGGACCCGTGAGCAGGAAGTCATTCAATGACACCCCCTTTGTTTTGGCTGCGGCATCGTGTACTATTCGAAACTTCTCTGGCTTCATTGGGTTATGGACGTCGAAATGGGGTAGGTACCATGTTCTTCCCGGTGTGCTAGTTTTCGGTGCTATCTCAGCGTATCCCTTTTGTACTAGGGAATTCATTTGTTCATCATACTTTCTTTTTAGATCTTCGTCTCGATCTAATTTTCTTTCAATGGAAACGAGTCTTTTTATTGCTGTTTCATAATTACCAGGCATCTCGATATCCTTTTTCTTCCAGAGAAGCGCTGTTTCTATGTGCCCGTCTTGTAACTGACGGGTGCTGCTATTTAGTATATCTTCAGCTTTCTTCTCTGGGTCGGAGTCTGGTCTTCTCGGATTGATAATGAGAGATTCCAGCGCGAAATATTCGCGGAGTTGGTCATCTATAGTTTCCTCGCTCTTGTGCAGCTCATTGGCCGCGTGGACGCGCTGATACGGGGCTTTAGTGTGTGCCCCGTGTAGCACCCATCCTAATTCTGTGAGCGAGGCAATTGGCTGGTGCGGCGGACCTCTTCGGATTTGAGTGGCTATCAGAAGTCTCCAATTGTCCTGTCCTATTAGGATCCTTGGGTTGCCGGAGTCATATGTTAGCTGCTCCTTTATGTCTTTCAAGTGCTTGCACTTGGCTATGTCTGCTGCACGCACAGTCTGTGGCCCCAAGTTTAGGCTTTCAACCGTGCGTGCTCTGAATGGCACCCTTTTTCTGTGGAGACTCTTCAGCGATACTTTGATTCTTCGAGATTCCGGTGAATCGAGGGTAGTGTTCCCGATAGCGGTGATCTTAAACGGGTCCAACCGCCCTGTAGCTCCAATTTGTTTGGCGATCTCTTCATCCATTAATGAAACTGTTGACCCATCATCCAGCAGGGCGTGTGTGTTTACAGCTCCCGCCGGTCCAATTACTCGTACTGGAATTATTTTCAAATAGGCTTGATGCTTTGACACACTGAATGAGTTAGCAACAGTTTCTTGAGGTTCTTTTTGTTTGACCTCAATCTTCTCCTTTGTATTGTTATGGAGAAGTCGATTGTGTGTCGCGGTGCATCCTTTTATTCCACACTTATTGGTTTTGCATTTGTGTGTCTGATTTCGATAACGTAAACAGCGGAAACATAAATTATTTTGCTTTGCGAGTTCCCATCTTTTGTTAATATCTGCTTCCTTAAATTTTTTACATTCGGATCCGTAATGACCCTCCTTTTCGCACACTCTGCATTTCGGAGACGGCTTAGTAGTAGCCGCGTGTGCTCTATGTACTGAACGATTGCTTTGTGCTTCGTTTATAATTTCTGGAGGCGCAAATGCACTGCAGAAACGAGCTTGTTCGGTAATAAAATCGCTGAAGCAGCCGAGGTCTGTCTAGAGTCGTATTTTTCGGTGTAAATTCTATACCACTGGGCACGTATAGAGTTTGGCAGTTTGTCTGTGAGGTGTCGTAGCAGCTCTGCGTTGACGAGGTAATGATCTCGCTTTAGGGCTCGAAGAGTGACGACGCTTCCCCCTCACTTTGCTCGCGAATGTGCAGATGTCTCTGGGTGATTCTGTACAGCGTGCTAATCCTCGTAACTTCTCGTAATTTCTCGGTTTCTGCTTGCGCGATTGAATCTGGACGCCCAAATTGTAGCTCCAGTTCTCGCATAATCTCATCTGGCTTAGCATGCCCGATGAGTTCTGAACTGACTGTTTCCAAGGCTCTTCCTTGTAGACTTCGTCTTAGTCTAGCAGTGTTTTCAATATCATTGAAGTAGCCTCGGGTTGTTTCATAAATGGCACGGAATGAAAGCCACTCGGTATGTGCTCCGCTAAAGCTTGGCAGTGTCATTATAGCTTTCGACGCTGCGAAAGTATGCGACGATAGTGGCGCACTCTCTAACTTTGGTTTGTCAGCGAGCGCGGCTATAGCGGATGTGAGCTCCGATATAAACGGACGGAGCCCCCTGTCTTCACTTATGACAGGTTCCTGGCTAGGTTTCTTAGGCATGAGATCCTTGGGTACATTTGCTGGATAGGAATCCTGGTATGTGAGCTCTGATACATTCGGTAGGAGCCCCCTGTCTTCATAAACGGTGGGTTCCTGGCTGATCTTCTGTGGCATGGGATGCTTTTGTACATCTTCTGGATAGGAATCCTGGTTCGTGAGCTCTTTTTGGGGCTCACTGAGGTCGACAACGTCCGGGGTCGGCTTTGTGACGGTAAATGGTGCCCTCCCTCCGGTGATTGCGCCTTGATTTGACTTTTGTTTGGCTACAGAGTTTTCGAGCCAAGATCGAACGTACTCACTTTTGGAGTGACAATCTTCATCATAGTCGTCTGATTCGTCTTCTTCCACAGCCATCTGCAAGGAGATCTGCGCAAGTTCTAGTTTGATCTTCAATACTTCTTCACGAGCCTTCAAAATTCTTCTATTGGGCCGAACAGTCTTCTTAGACTTCGTACTGCAAACGGTGTGGCCCCTCGGTGGCTCTTCGGAGTGGGTGTCTTCCCGGGCTGGTGGCGATGATGCACGTCTAAAGTCATCGTTGCCTTCTATATGTTCCCTCTGCTTCGTTGTGCGGGCCGTAGTGGACGGCGCGGGCAGGGGTATCCCCCCCTCGGGGGGGCAGCATGGCGCCTCAGCGCCCTCTATTGTTGACGGTGAGCGTGGTGGCATCTGGTGGTGGACGGCGGCGTTACTGGCCGACGAACCTCCTTCCAGACCGACGGTCCACGCCTTGGCTGCCCTTCCTTGCGAACGGGTGATCGGCATCTTGAATCTGAAAATTCTGCGGTTTTAATACGGTGGTGACTATTTACCCGGTTCCGAAATACAAACGGATATATCCGGCTCGAAGGACCAACGAATGTGCCGGACGGGCGAAACTCTCCGGAGTAAATGTTGTCGAAGATACTTCGCGAGTCGCTCACGTCCTACACCTATAGGTTCCGGTGGGTACTCTCACCGCCGTCTTTGTTGGTGCCGCTGAAATATTGTGGACTGTAGTTAAAATCAAAATGCACGATTAACAAATACAAATAGCAAGGTAGTGGCCAACGGTTCGACTGATTGATTAGTCACGAAATTTTATAACTATTTATCACGGTTGTTAAACTACGGTTGTTCACTGTATATTTCAAAAGATTTCTTTAAATTGTACGGTGGTATCAAATATCTATTGGTAGTAGCTGGTTTTCTAACACTACTGACTAGCAGCTATTATCAACTAAACTAGTTGATTTTATCACTTGTGTAACTGCGGATATCAGTTACCACTTTCACTATATGTAACTGCGAATATCAGTTACGACCTTTTTTAGGCTAGCTAACACTTTCACTATGTAACTGCGAATGTCAGTTACGACCTTTTTAGGCTAGGTAACACTTTCACTATGTAACTGCGAATGTCAGTTACGACCTTTTTTAGGCTAGCTAACACTTTCACTATGTAACTGCGAATGTCAGTTACAACCTTTTTTCGGCTAGCTAACACTATCACTATTCACTATATACTGCTACTAGTCACTTCAGCTACCACCGGATACCACTCACTTCACTTCACTAGTCACTGGTAGTTCTTCACACTACTACGGATACTGGGCCCCGAGCCCCTAAGGTAGACTTGAGCAATACTTTGCAGTGAGCCGCTTGCCATTTTCCATTTGCCTCTTTATTGCATAAACATTTCACTATACAAATGACATAAATTGCAATATTTTCTATACAATACTAATTGCTACACTAACATGCTATACATCATTAAATCGGTAGTCTGGTACTTTATTAGTATATCATAAAGGTTAATAAAAACATTAACATTGTAAAAAGTTATTAAACGAAATGTCCCAAATTTTCGTAATATTTGGGCATTTTAATTCTTTAATTTTTCTATAAATACGAAATGCGTTTAATTATACAAAAATATTCCTATACTTCTTTCATCTATAAGCCATATGCTAATTAAATGTCATATTTATAACTCTTTTAGGACATAAAATTATTTTCATTATTTTTAGTATGATCTATTACGCAGTTAATTAAAAACTTCTAGAGAGTTCCACGATAAGACGCGCTGTGATTGGTCGATTTTTTGGTATATAATAAAAGTTGTTTATATTACTTGTTATCAAAACGACATTCTATACAAACATATTGAGAGTTATAAATATGCTAAATAACTATATTAATACACATTTTTAGTCAGTTTTCTTGGTAATTTCACTATTAATACATAAAACAATATTCTTTATCACTTCGTTTCTTAAGGTTGTTAGGCCGTCGCGAACAGTAGGTGAAATGAGTAACTAAGTAATGCTGGGGATTATTCCTTTTGGAAAAATCACATCCTGGTACAGAACAGGAAACCATCGTAATATTGTACTCAAAGTTATCAGTTGTCACTATAATTCACGTAAGAAATTGCCGAAATGTATTACAATCACAAATCACTGGACCATTTAATACCGGTAGCAAAAATATACGTCGAGCCTCAGTGACAACTTCACTCCCTCTCTCTTTCTAACACACGATATTAAAATGTTGGTGCAGTGGTGCTCTTGTACTCATATGCTAGTTAATTCGACCGTCGACGTACCGTGAACGGGTAGAGTAGACGGTTTACGAACAATCAATGGACCAGTCCAATCTTTAAATTTAAACGGCACAATTGAAACTACATAACGTTCATTTCGACTAGCATCACGACGACCGACTTGAGAACGTGGTCGGATAACTTTAGTTCATTATGTTCGTTAAAATAACACAAATAACTAAGCGCAAATTTGAAATTTGAGGTTTTAAATTAAAATATCACTAAAATCTTGCATCAAAAAAATTTATGTGCATAAAATCAGTTGATATTCTAAATACGTCGGAATAGTGAATACGACTTTATATTTAACACTATGCAGCCAGTCGTTAGCCTGGAAAAGTATGAAGAGAAATTCAAAATAAAATAGATGTGACTATACATCATGGCCGATCCATAGAAGACGTCGCGGAGTCTTTTTAAACGTCTGCAAAACCACGTTGACGTATTAAACCGTTGGTCGACTAGTCGATGAACGAAAATGGACGGTCTGGTCTTTGATTATATACCTGTATATAATCAAATGGTCTAGTAATCTGGTTTCGTTAACAACAAAAAATACGTCGACGACCCATCGCTTATCTCTGACACAGTATAAAAATATGTATATAATATGTTTCTAAATTCCTATATATATAGGTAAGGTATATAATTGTGTCTCTACTCAAATACTTATTCATCATTGTCAATTGTCATATACCCAGAGGCCCGAGCCCCATCCCATGGAGTTTATAGATTTCATTTGTGCTGAATATTTACATACTGCCGCACTCAGAGAGCTTCATTAAATTAGCCCTAATGAATACTTAACAAATTACCATTATCTTCGTTAATGAGTGATGCGTCCCAGAGACTAAATTTAATGGTTCATTAGCTAATCAGTTACAGGATGCATGTGGTCGTACTAAGCAACATCGATAGATGTCGATAAATCGTAAGGGTTGCTATGTAAAAAAATTGGTTTACGGAAATAATAGTTTTCCGTCTTTATTCTATGCAAACGTATTAATACATATTACTAAACACTTCAGTGTGGCTTTCTATAGTACATAAAATATAAAAAGTATTTTCAAACCGTACACATCACCATAATAACTGAAATTACAAATTTATTTTTTACTGTGGCAAGTGACACTAGATAACAGATGTTAAGACAGGAGTAAAATAAACGTTAATGGTATTGTCAAACAAACTTTATAGCATTTACCAGAGCTTTGTTATTTGTTTCGTATCGTGTTCATATGTTGTTAATTTCGTGGTAGTATAGGATTCTCGAGTTTCGTTGTAGTATAGGATTCTCGTGGTGTATTCTGTGACCCCAATCTTTTATGTCAACCGTACCCGCGCACCATATCCAACATATTATAAGTTGGATAGATAACAAGTGACTAGTAAAATATGGTAAGTAGTTAAACTAGGTACACTAAATTGCGCTTTTTATACCAGACGAGATTAATTAATAAAATTAAAGTGCGTTTACTTTTTAGGATGGACTGCCGAAAACACCACGCTCTAGAGTGCCTAATTTCACCAGCGATGAAAAGGCCCTATTAGCAGCCTTAATAAAGAGTAAACCAATTGTGGAGTCGAAAGCAACTGACGGCAGGTCAGTCGAAAAAGAGAAATCTGCATGGGAGTCCATAACGCAAGAGTTTAATTACCAAGTTTATGTTCACAGGGTACATAAACTTACACTTTCTTTAATTATTTTTTAAGCTATCTGGATCCTTGGTTCCTATAAATTACTAAGATGTGTTGTTTGTTATGTTCTTGTACCTTACTAAATGAAAATAATATTTACTTCCAGCGTGATACCATTAATTTATAGAGGGCATGGGATAATATGAAGGCTTTTACACTTAAAGCTCGTGCAGCTGAACGTGGTAGTTTATTTAAAACTAGAGGGGGACCTTCTGAACTTACACCACCACACCAAGGAGCCATTATAAGCATGGTAGAAGAAGTAGGTATAATTCCAAATTTTGTTTAAAAATAAAGCATTAGCAGCTTTTCTGTTACATTATTATTGTTTTCAGGCAGCACCTGTTATAATTTGTGAAGTTAAAAATTCGTATGACAGTGATGGATACCTATTAAGTTCACTTGGAGAGGAGGAAGTGAAATCCAGTGATTGCAAAATAGGTGTGTTACATTATAACTTTATATTTCATTTATAAAAATATGACCCAAATCATCTACACTCTCTCTTAATTAAAACGATCTCTTTAAAATATCTACCAAAAAGCTAAAGAGCTAGGTGCTAGGATTCCAATACTACAGTTCTATTATCCTTATATGCTTAACTTAATAGTGTATAATGTGACATAACTTGATTATTTCAGATGACAATGAACCAGACAAAAATCACCTTACAGAGTCTGAAAATATGCTCACCACTGAACTGCCAACTCAAGTTACAAATAACACAGGTAATATATAAAGAAAAAACTTCAATTCAATAGTTAATGTGTAAAATACTGTTTGTGTGTATTTTACATGTTTTAACACATATTTTTTCATCAGCAACTCAAGATCAATACAACATTCTATTCAGCCAAACTGATTGTGTTCTGATTGTGTTTCCTATTCCGATGATATCCCGGACGTCAGTCTAAGCGAGATTAGAATGGCTCTCCAGCACCTTAAAAACGGCAGGGCCCCAGGCGAGGATGGAATTACAGCGGAGCTTCTGAAAGCGGGTGGAACACCGGTACTTGAAGTCCTTCAGAAGCTCTTCAATTCCGTCCTCCATGGTGGCACTACTCCAGAGGCGTGGAGCAGAAGTGCGGTGGTCTTGTTCTTTAAGAAAGGCGACAACGCTCTCTTAAAGAACTACAGACCGATTTCCCTTCTGAGCCGCGTCTACGTGCTGTTTTCGAGAGTCATTACGAATCGTCTCGCACGCAGACTTGACGACTTCCAGCCTCCCGAACAAGCCGGCTTCCGAAAAGGCTTCAGTACCATAGACCACATACATACCCTGCGGCAGATTGTACAGAAGACTGAAGAGTACAATCTGCCACTTTGCCTGGCGTATGTGGACTATGAGAAAGCCTTTGATTCCGTCGAAATTTGGGCGGTGCTACAGTCCCTTCAGCGGTGCCAAGTTGACTGTCGGTATATCGAAGTGCTGAAGTGTTTGTACAGTAGGGCTACGATGGCTATCCGAGTACAGAACCAGAGCTCGAAACCTATCCAACTGCAGAGAGGTGTAAGACAGGGTGACGTTATATCCCCGAAACTCTTCACCGCTGCATTGGAAGACGTTTTCAAGCTACTGGACTGGAAAGGATACGGTATTAACATCAATGGCGAGTACATCACTCACCTTCGATTTGCCGATGATATAGTCCTTATGGCAGAATCGCTGGAGGACTTAAGCAATATGCTCAATGACCTCAATAGTGCCTCCCAACGGATAGGTCTTAAGATGAACATGGACAAAACAAAGATCATGTTCAATGTCCATGTCACACCTATGCCGGTAGTTGTTGGGAGCACTATGCTCGAAGTTGTTGACGAATACGTTTACCTGGGACAAATAGTCCGACTAGGTAAGTCCAACTTCGACCGAGAGGTCAATCGACGGATTCAACTCGGCTGGGCAGCGTTCGGGAAATTACGGCATATCTTTTCGTCAGGTATACCTCAATCTCTAAAAACTAGATTGTACAACCAGTGCGTGTTGCCAGTGATGACTTACGGATCTGAGACGTGGTCCTTCACTGCTGGCCGTATGAGGACGCTTAAGGTCGCTCAGCGAGCTATGGAGAGGGCTATGCTCGGAGTTTCTCTGCGTGATAGACTCAGAAATGAGGATATCCGCAGTAAAACCAGAGTGACCGACATAGCCCAACGGATTAGTAAGCTGAAGTGGCAATGGGCCGGCCATATAGCTCGAAGAACCGATAACCGATGGGGAAGAAAGGTTCTCGAGTGGCAGCCTCGTACCGGTAGGCGTAGTGTAGGGCGACCCCCCACTAGATGGAGTGACGACCTGGTAAGACATGCAGGAAGTCGATGGATGCAGGTGGCTCAGGACCGTGCTTTGTGGCATTACTTGGGGGAGGCCTATGTTCAGCAGTGGACTTGTGAAGGGCTGTAATGATGATGATGATGATGATGATGATTGTGTTCCTCGAAAGCCTGCCGATTATGTGAGAAGAGGTGTTCTAAGATTAAAAAATTTGGAAGTAAAAAAACGACTGGAGGAAAAATTATTAAATTCAAAGGTATACAGTATAATACTTTACTAGCTACCTTTAAGCCAGCATACAGCAAACTCACATCAGGTTTTTATTTTAGTTTGTTAGTTTTATTTCATTTAATAGGTTATTTTCTTTTTTAGCAGATATATTCATATATTTAATGTATAATTTTAGCTGAAAATAAATAAATAGTTGACTTTAAATATATCTCTATAGCTCAGTCAAGTAATTGATATCATATTACTATCAGATCCCAGCGGTTTTAATTTCATCTACTGTCCCCCTAGAAACAGAACATGTAACCTAAATAAAGATTAGTCATCCAAATACCTGTATATAGCTGTAATATGTAGTTTCAATAACTAACTATAAACTAATATATATATTATTTTCTTTTACAGTTGGCTACCCAAGAAATAAAAAAAACAGGCTGCAGAGCTAGAATTACAGAAAAATAAAATACTTTTGGAAAAAGCTACATTAGAATTGGAGATTTTAATAAACACTACAAAATAAAACCAGTGATTAGTTGAATTGTGTTTTATTTTAACCTTGTTTGTATCTTTATTTTAGTATAGTAGAGCCATGCTGCAGTTATATTAGTAGTATAGTTGTAGCACAAATGGGTCGGCTCGACCGGGGAAAGACCACACTGTCACAGAATACCAGTATAAAATAGTAGCTTAAGGCTCTGCTGATGTGTTTCGTGTGGTGAGTGTAGAGAACCGGATATCCTTATTACTGGAATATATATGTTTGTATCATGAACATACTTTACTTGATTGATATCTTCCACTGTAGATAGAAATTTTACAAACATTTTCATTTGTAATGCTATTGAATTAGACACAGTAGTTATAATTCTTGATATTGACTGTTGGAATACGTTCATGACGTCTCCGTCTAGTTACTGCAAGTAAGTGATCGATTTATTTAATTCAGTCATATGAGTATATCCTGTATCTGTGCACCTTGCTAAAAACATAGTGATGTGTACAGATATAGTGACCGGGTTGTGCAGCAATAATTTATAAAACACTGTGTTATACACACAGTTTTGTATAGTATCTCAATGTAACGAGAATCATTATTTCTGGAGCAAACGGCAGACCTTTGTTGCTAGGTTTTTTAATATGTGGTTCTAATATTGGCATAATGGTATTTTTTATTGCGTGAGGGATAAACCGATATTGTGAGTAAAATTCCTGAACAGTATACTTCTGAAATGGATCCGAACAATCACGCGATTGACGTCCTGGTCCTCTTTTTCTAAATCTTGTATAGTCCACAAAATCAATAAACTCTTCATAATCTGACATTTTCTCAAAATATCACAATTTGATTATAATAAACAAATCCTTGAAAACAACTACGCATTCACACATAACCTCACAAATTGACCTGTCAAAATCATTCATTACGAAGTTAAGTATGGGTATGGGTAGAGCGTTACTTAAAGTTAACGGTTCCTTAGGCCTACTAATGAATCATTAACTCACTCTGAGAGTCAAATTTTTTAAATCTTTACTTAGTGACGGCTTAAGTAATCTTAAACGTCTCTGAGTGCGGCAGATAGACACGTAATCACTAATTAGTAATTATGAGATTCCAACAGTTTTAATCGATTGGAACTCTAGAAAAAATATAAATAGAATGCCTCGTTTCCAGTCTGGGTATTTACGTACTCATCTGCCGTATCCACTAGGTACGTCGTTGACCAGCATAACAATAACGTGGTGTAGAATACTACTGACGCCATCTGTTGATAAAAATACAAATGTAAGAACAACACCGACTTTCATTGTAATGATTTTAATTATGCTTTTTTAAGTAAACTATTTATAAGTTTCTGATATCACATTTTAAGACGCGGTGAACAGACGACTTTCTTGTCTTTGAGGGGGTGAAGTCGCACGAGTAGTCACGCCCACTGCAGGGTACACTGACGAATCTCGCCGATGCGCGACGTCTATTACATATAAGTGCGTAATTTCGCAACCGAGTCGTAATGTTTGTTTGGCCCAACGCGCCGCTGTGCAATCGCGCGGCGTTACCGTGGTGATTGGCAGTTCAAATCCCATGGAACGCACGTTCTTTGTACTCGTATTTTTAAAATATTCTCATTTTTAAAATATATTTATATTTTTGTTTTCTTATTTGGAAAATATTATACACCAACATATTTTCGTATTGTTATTTTTAAAATACGTACATATATTATTTTCTTAATTTAAAAATAAATGATCTATTTCCTAGAAAAGATTATCGAGAAATTATGTAACAGATTCCTCAGACGAATAATAAATAATTCATAAATAAAATGGCTTTGGTCAATTCTAAAAATGGCCTATTCTCGAAAGCTTAAAACATATAGCTTTTTACTATAGATATATATTTCTTTAGAATCAAGGTTAAAATAATAAAAATTAAAAAAAAAAACTATTTACAAAATTTATTTTATAAACAGATTGGAAGCGCCTACCTTATTCCCAGGGTTTATTATCAACCATGTATTCATTTATAATATAATAACCCTTTTTATACACTTTTGAATTTATTTATTTTTATTTGTTTATTTAAGGCTCTTTTTGGCAAGAAAAGCTAAGTCATGCTAATAATATTATTTAACAATAATCAATGTTCCTACAAAAAAAATCGTGTTATAAGCATTGAGTATTCTTAACAAATCTCGCTTAGGATACTGCAAGATCAAACATAATTTAATAAAAAAATAATGTTTATTTAAAAAATTATAACAAATGGACACGCTTCCTATGGTGGTGGTTTAATTACAATGACAACGAGGGCAAATAATCTTACGCTCACCAGATGTCGCTAGTTGACACTGAGGTATAGTTTTATTGTTACACAATGTTATTTAATTGATAATTTAGTTTTTAATAAAAGTTTATCAGTTTCTAGAGTATTATATTAATACACAAAACAATGCTTTCCTGGTTTGTTTTTTAATTGTTTGCCCGTTTTTAATAATCTTGTTAATTTTTATATTTTTTTGAATATCTGTGGTTTGGTTTATTTATTTTTAATCTTATTTTAACAAATTTACTTCCCCACTATGAAATCTGTCAAATATTACAACTCATTGTAAGTGGCGCCGCCCTGGTGGTAGAAAAAGTTGTGGATGCTCTCATTGCGATCTGTGACAAAGCAGTCTGATGCAAAGAGTAGTCTGATGTTACACTTTACGCAGAAACAGTGGTAAATCATTTTGTAATAAGCACATCGGCCTTTCCACGTTCTGGGAAAAAGTCGATATTATCGAACCTAACATCATCTACTTTTTTAATTAAGGGGAAATATAACCTCAAATGGCTTAGCAAGATCCTCCGTTATGCCGAAAGTAGTGCAGCATTAATTTTGAAATAAATATATAGTAAATTTGAGGATTGATGTTAAGGGCTATGTTAGACGAAAACACGATTCCGTAAAATTTTCTCGATAGAAAAAAAATCCAAAGTTACCTCCAAACTGAACAATAAACCGCTGTTATTCATAAAATACTTTAAATAAGATCATGAAACTTTGCATACTAACTGAACTAACTATAAAGCAGTGCTTATGTTATTTACTTTTTTTAAAATACCATTATTTTCACTGCAAAATGAAATTACCTAAACTATAGGCGTCTTGAAGCTTGATAATGATAATTGATTCCTGTCGCCCCGTCCGTTAGTATCGCTTAGGCTTTTGAAGGGAGAAGTTGTGCCGCTTACGATCGGAATACACATTACGCAACAGGAGGACGTAAAATTAAAATGGGAAATAACCGTGATAAAATAAGAAGCGACTGGGTTGGCGTTAAGAAACAGGCACAAATATGATAAACCTAATGAAATAAGTATCTAACCACCTATCTACTTACAGTATTAGTGATTACAAACATGTCGGTACATAGCATACGACGCGCGGGGAAGTGGGGGCGAAATTAAAATTTGAGCTGAGTTACTACCTATATCCCCTTAAATACTTTCTGAAATAAACTGCAGCTCACTGGGCGCAAATGTTGTACCACACTGTTGTTCTTTGTAACATGTTTGTACAGGTCGTACAATAATATCATATTTAAACCCTGGTGTAAATACTTTCTGTCGTATGACGTCTTGAGTAATGACTTTTGTAGGCAGATAATTTGTTAATAAAGTCTTCAACATGTTTCATATCCGCATCGGAACGTTTGTTGGCTGGAGGTCGTGTGCCTATTCTATTGGACACCACACACGGTCAGTTCAACTGATCATTCCAACTGATCAGTTCAAACTAAAACTGTTGATATTTTTTAAATATTGGATTTTCGATATATCGATCATTATAAATATATTAATATCGGAGTATTATATTAAGTTTATTTATGGATATGTCGAAAATCCGATATTTTAAAAAATATCGACAGTTTTATTGATTAAAACTACTTTTACGAATTGTATCGCGTTTAATTTTAATTTTAATTATTTTTATTTTTAATTACCGGCGTTTGGGGTGCTTTCCAGCACCCGTGGTCACGGGGGACTGAGGAGACTGACGTCCCGATGTCATTGTTAAACCCGGAGTACCTTCAGCTTTTTTAATTATTGTAGTTTATACATGTCGGTACATAGCATACGGCACGCGGGGAAGTGGGGGCGAAATTAGAATTTGAGCTGACTTACTATAATCCCCTTAAGATCTTGTACATTACTGCTGCGTCTTCAGTGTTCTCCGTTTTCAGCAATGCCATGTAAATACTTGGCCTAAACTGTTCAAAAATCTCTCTCAATTCTCTTATTATCCCGTCGGTAGGCCAACCGTGCATTATTAATACAAATATCAAGTAATTGTGAAAAAATCGATAGATACCAGCGCCTGGTTTTTATTTATATCCGCCAGGTTCACACCGCCCATATTATGAGCGTTATAATGCATAACAACATTAGAATGATTTACCTCAATTATCTGCTTTCTAATTTTGCAGTATCTTCGTACCTTAGTTGGTGGATATGGGGCTGCGTAACTTGAAGCCAGTACAACACATTTACTGTCGTTATATTTGACCACAGAGAGTTTGATTTTGTTACAAAGAGTTTGACTGAAAGCCCCTCTGCCCTGAGTTTTAAAAACTTTTCTGTTATATGTATATTAGTACCAACGAAGAAACGAAACGAAAGAACCGAGAAATTGTCATAGTAGACGACACAAGGTTTGTTTTTTATGCTTTTACAAAGCCTCAAAACGGCCTTGGCCCCCCAACCTACGCCAAGAAGGCTTCTTCCGGAAAGTTACAGTCGTTAAAGCCATTGTTACCAGTATAAATAAAAAGTCGTAAATAATCACTGATGCACTTGCTGGCCGCCAACCCGCTTGCCAAGCGTGCCAACTGGCAACTATATTCCGCGGATGACTTTAATAGGCTGTTAGGTTAACGGTGACTCGCACCAAATTTCCCCCATTTCCACCAAGTCGCATTTTCGCGGGCTATAATGTAATATGGAATCACGATTTCATCAACACTGAACCTAGTCTCCTCTCCTACTTCCACTCTCACAACTGGTCTTATTTTAAAATATGGATTGGAGTCAGTACCTGTATTGTCTACAAAATATAAGTATCTCCATCTAATTTTATAACGCTTTGGAGGCATTACATCAGCAACCATTGGGGCGAGGGTGTCAGTAGCCCAATCATCCAGATACGAAAGCATGGACACGATATGCTGATAAAGTCAGTACTTTAATTGCTATAAATTTGCGCAAATTTATCTATTGATCGGCCTGTTTTCTGAATGGAATAGGTACGTAGCTGTGTAGTGACATATTTCGTCAGACTTATCACTAGATAAAAGTCGCTTAAATTATCTAATGTTGTTTTTCCATCAGGCATAGGACATTTGAACATATCGCGTTCTAATTCAGTGCGAAATCGAAAACGTCCGCTTGACCATTGAAATTTTAGGTTGACTTTATTCTTTGTAATAACGATACGAAGTATCGAACAGATATCGAGTCTTGGTGACGGCGTCCATTTCGAGTATGAAGTTTTGGAAGATCTGTCGAAGTAGAACTATGCGGAGATTGTTGAGAAGAGTCACTTACTTGGTTGATCATAAATGATGGTGTCACAGAAGGTATGTTTGACATTTGAGAAAGTGTTGGATAAGAACTTATGGATAGCTGTAAAATGTAAATCTATATCGAGCCGCTCTAAAGCAGAATCAATTGATGGTGCTTCAGATGACTCAGATTTTAAACGTTGTTCACTTTGTCTTCAAGCTCATTCTCAGAGTTCGATGTCCCACTTATATCAGATTGAGCGTTTTCATGGGGTACAAGGGCAAGGGGTTTATTTTGCAAGCAAAAGTAAAGCAAGCATTTTATCGCACACAGTATCATACACAGCACACAGTTAAAATTGCGCAGAAAGGAATATCAAACAGAGCAAATTGAAGTAGTGCGTAAATATTACAAGTAAAATAAAAACACCTAAGTGCTTATTATTGTTAAACTGTCTTAACAAACAAAACTGCCACCACATATCCCACCATTTATCATTTATTGAGTATACTCACCATTCTGGATTACACACATATTGTGTTTATATATCATAGCGTACCTATAGAATAAAAAATGATGATAAAACATTAAGCACATATTATAGAAATATACACAATTGTCATAATTATTATTTTTAGACACTTAACACAAAAACAATGTAAAATTACCTGTACAGTCCGCAGCATGTTACGCCTGGTCGCCATTTTTGCTTGTTAAAATCAAATTTAGTGTTGCTACCTGATTCAAATACTTTTTACTGCCAAAATATTACGAATTATATAATATCTAAATAAATTAAACCACCAACAAAGACATCGTATTTTTTTTATTCTAGTTTTGAGTATACTTAACGAAATCAAATTAAGGGTTAAACATTTAGTTCATGTATAACAAAGTATATCCTCACTAATATCGCTGTTCCGGTCATAGGTTACGGTATTTTATATCTGGCGCATTCCAGATGATTAATCGCCATCTATCGAAAGACGTAGAGAGACCTTTCCATAGATAATTCCACAGTCGCCTCGTAATGAAATGGTAAATGGTGTGATCGATAATCCTAACATACATAAACATTTACGTGGTAGAGCCATGCTGCAGTTATATTAGTAGTATAGTTGTAGCACGAATGGGTCGGCTCGACCGGGGAAGGACCACGCTCTCACAGAATACCAGCGAAAATAGTAATACTTAATGCTGCTGTGTTTCGTATGGTGAGTGTAGAGAACCGGGGACCCTTTTTACAGGAAACGAGGCATTCCATCTTAGTCCTCATGGGTGACAACGCATCTGCATTTTGATTCGTAATCGAGGATAGATGTAGATCTATGGGCCAAAGCAACAATAAAATAAAATAAAATATCTAAAATAAATTTTAATACAAGCAATTTTATTATGCACACAATGTTATCACAGTCCAAAAAGCTCTGATATCTACAATGTTCCTATCCAGAAGCGGCGTGGCATATCAAATACAAGAACGTATTTCGTAGAGTTCTTTTTGATGCCATATTATTAAACTAGCTGTTCCCCGCGACTAGGGTTACCAGGCCCAAAAATGCAAAATCCTGTCTGACATGTCTAAAAATCCTGATTTTGAAAAAAAAAGTCCGGTCACGCACCTGCATTAAATAAAAATCATAGTATTTAAGTACGTTTTTATTTACTTATATTATTTAGACCCATATTTTTGGTTGCTAGCAATCGCATGCAAAAAGTTGTTTTTTCCAGCTATTTCGCAATAAAATTGTTCACACATTACGTGTTTATAGTTATATTGCGTAAGCAATATGGCTCTCACTGACTCCACTGAAAGTCTGTTTCTCTCTTTGGTCCACTGATAAGTCATGAGAGAAAAGACTCTCTCCACATTTGCGTTGTGTGGCAAAATACGAAAGAAATCTTGACAAATCTTCAGAAATTCTGAAACTCTTGAGCTGTCGTTAATTGTATTAAAAAGATACACCATTGCTTTTCAGCGAGCTCGTCATAAAAATCGCTCTGTTTTGTGGTCAGAAAATTCTTAAGCAGGCAGAACTCTTCAAATAGTTTTGCGTCATCTACAGGAATACCTTTGTCCCTCAAAAACACTAGAGCATCTGTGATTTTTTCAAATTGTAGATCCTTCTTTAAACACATCCATTCGTAGCATTTTACGGATTGTAAGGGTGTTATCCAAAGGTTTATGTAGTTGATACATTCTTCGTACATTTGTTTTATTTCGTTATTTATCTGCGTTTGGTCAGCTGCGGTAATATTGTGTTTCTGAAAAAGCTCTCGTACTTTCAAAGGAATGAAATTTTGCTCGATTCTTTGATTGAGTGACTCTATCGTTCCATTTAATGCACTGAGGACTTCGGCGATTGAGTTTTTCTCTTTTTCTAGCGAAGCAATCCTTTTGTGAAATGTAGCCATTAGAGAATGCAGATAGAACAAATATATCTCACTAGTTTCATTTTCGAAGAACTTTTTTATCAGAACAGGTACTTTTTCCGTTGTTGTAAAATACTCCTTCAATGGCTCGTATAGTTTGAGAATCCTTTCTATAGCTGGAAAAAGACTAAGCCATCTTGTCTTGCTGTGATAAAGGAGTTTTTCATAGTTTATATCTATGTAGCTGCACAACTATTTTAGCTTTTCTGTTCTTATAGAGTATACCGAAAAATGATTAAAGATTTTCATCACTAACGATTCAACGTCAATGTCTAACAAATCGGTTGCGTGGCGTATTGCATTATGTAAAATATGATCAGGACATCCGACACCTACTATCTCTTGCTCTAGATTCCGGTTCAAATGGGTGATAGCGTTATTTCCCTCAGTGCGGTGTGCTTGCGTTCCGGGCTCAGTGCATGAGTAGGTGCGGCACCCGTCGCTTGAGCGGGTGGGAGGACATGCAAGTATGACAAAAATCCGGTCTGACGTAAAATCCGGGCGGAGTCCGGTCTAACACGTAAAAATCCGGTCTAGACCGGCTTTATCCGGTCAGATGGTAACCCTACCCGCGACTTTATTATGATTTTATTTCTTGTGTTTAAATTTGTTTCGCGCGGTACCTTAATAATTTTTCTAAAATGAAAGTAGCCTAAGTTACTCCTTATAACATCAGTTATCTGCCGTGAAAGTCCCGTCAAAATCGGTCCAACCGTATCATCATATGTATTTAGTAAAAATCCGTTATTTTGACATTATTTTTTTATTTCTATAGATATTGTACATATATTATATCTCAAATATTATATGATAATCTGTGTACTGACAATTTCATTGTTTTTATAGTCATGTGTTATTTTAGGTCGACTCCAGAAAAAGGTGCCGATTTTGTTTGATATTGTCTGTAGTTGATATGGATTATTGATGTGGAGCCCCCTGTGAACAGCCTTTTAGTGCCAATTTCAACTTTAGAACTTCATTCTAGGTATATTTTGTTTTAATCGATCTATTCGTCTATTTAAACAAAAATGTAATGAACATTTATTTTCAATTAATTTATTACATGCTACATACATACATACGAGGGCGGATTGAAAAGTACTCGGCCTAACCAAGAAAATAAACACATACTAAATCAGTTATATTTTTATTTTTCTACATAATCACCATCAAGTTCAATACACTTTTGCCACCTCCCCTTCCAAGCATTTAGACCGTTGAAAAAAAATGATTCTTCCTTAGAGTCAAAATATGCGTCTACAGCTGCTTTGACCTCGTCGTTTGTCGAAAATCTTTGACCTCCCAAGTGCTTTTTTAGATTAGGGAACAGAAAGAAGTCTGATGGTGCCAGATCAGGTGAATACGGCGGATGCGGTAACAGTTCAAAGCCACAGTTGTGAATTTCAGCCATTGACTGTACTGACGTGTGAACACGAGCGTTATCTTGATGAAACAGGACTTTTCTTCTGAGCATTCCTCGACGTTTTTCTTTTATTTCCTCTCGTAAACGACGTAGTAAGGTGCAGTAGTAATCAGAGTTTATAGTCTGACCCCTTTCAAGATAATCAATCATAATCACACCTTTCGAGTCCCAGAATACTGAAGCCATCACCTTATTTGCCGACAAAATCGACTTAGCCTTTTTTAGGGGGTGGTGAACCAGGTCTTCTCCACTGTTTTGATTGTTGTTTTGTTTCCGGTGTACAGTAATGAACCCATGTTTCGTCCATAGTAACAAAACGATTCAAAAAATCATCTGCATCGGCTTCAAATAACTCCAAACAGTCGCGTGAAATAGTCAATCGCGTCCTTTTTTGTTCAACTGAAAGCAGTCGCGGAACCCACCTCGCAGACACCTTGTGGAAACCCAACTCGTTGACAATGGTGTTTTGAGTTCGTTCATAAGAGATGCCTATAATCTCGGCTATCTCTCTAATTTTTAATCTGCGGTCTCCCATTATTAAATCAAGTACTTTTTTAATATTTTCGTCAGTAGTTGACGTCGAAGGCCTTCCAGAGCGGCTCTTTCAATCTTTCACACTTAAATTCTGCTATCCATTTTTTGACGGATGAATATGACAGAGCACAATCGCCTAATGTACTGACCATATCATCATGGATGGCTTTTGATGATAGCCCCTTCTTATGGAGGTACTTAATGACGGCACGCTGCTCGATTTGCGCCATTCACGGAAATTATGTCCGATTACTTTGTTAATAAATTTATAAAATCACAACTAATTATCGCACACGTTTCGAACTTCACACAATGAACTAGTCTGAACTGAACTAAATAATGTGGGTAGATTTGATTTTTAGAATTGAATGGATCTGTGTTAGGCCGAGTACTTTTCAATCCACCTAGTACATACATGCAAAAACGATGGTAAACAAGAAAAGTAATACCTCAAATTGTAGCCACCTTTACCAATGAGTTTTTTTTATAGAAGAGCTATAGGTGCAAACGAGTGGTAAGTGTCGATCGTCGCCCATGAACAACCCATAGATCAAAGATGTTTAATAGGTACAGATACCGTGTACGCGCGCCTAAAACGCTTCCATTTAAAAGGCGCCAATATTGGCGTATTCGTTCGATCGTTCCGCCATTACGCCAGCGACGTTCACTGCGAACGTACATCACGCACCAGTGTTTTTAATTTCACAAAATGACTGTTTGTGCTGTGAAATCATGTAAAAATTACTCTTTGAAAAAAGATAAGGATAAGAACATCACTTTTCATAAGTAAATATACAATTTTCTGGTGTATTGCTTGATAAAATAATACGAAAGCTGAATGTAAATGCAAGTAATAATACTGCGCAATAATATTCGAGTGTTGCCTACCGTATGAAATGTTTTTCCCTATTTTAATGTCATTAATAGATGTAAAGCAACTGATGACAACGGATATTTATCCAAAGCAGCCGATACGCAACCGTCGCGTCGTGACCGTCGCGTCGTGAACCGGTTGTTTAACCGGTTATTTGATCTAGTCATGAAACTGGATCGATATATGAATTTAAAAATAAAACATTTGCTATCTCTTGGCCGAAGTTAATTTTTACGGTTACACTTAACCAAACTTACTTTTGTACGTCATTTTAATTAAGATTAAAAAATAATTAATGTCTTCGTAAAAAGCGACAATATTTTGGGTTCTAAGGTACGAAAGTGTAGTATTCTATATATATTCAATAAAAATAGATTAGTTCAATATATGTTAGATACATAAATATCTACTGTGATTTTTTAATTATTTTTAACTGTTACATTAATTATATCTAGGTTTTATTATGTACTTATCTTCACTATCTTAGTGCGATTTTCGTACCTACATAAAACACATATAACCACCCATATCCCTTGTGTGTGTATATCCCCATTCACATATGGACACAAATGCACACGCCTCGCACACACATTTTATACTAAGGTATGTCAATATGAATGAAATATAAAATCTCCCAAATTTTTGGGCGATCGATTCGCACTATTATTACCGAAGTCACGCACACTAATGCAGGCATGGTACGTAAGATATGCGCGTCACGTGGTACTCACGCACACATGAATCAAAGACTAGCGTCACCGTGAACGGTGCGAAGTGTTAGCAACACGGTATCTGTACCTATAAAACGTAAGATATGCGCGTCACGTGGTACTCACGCACACATGAATCAAAGACTGGCGTCACCGTGAACGGTGCGAAGTGTTAGCAACACGGTATCTGTACCTATAAAACGTAAGATATGCGCGTCACGTGGTACTCACGCACACATGAATCAAAGACTGGCGTCGCCGTGAACGGTGCGAAGTGTTAGCAACACGGTATCTGTACCTATAAAACGTAAGATATGCGCGTCACGTGGTACTCACGCACACATGAATCAAAGACTGGCGTCACCGTGAACGGTGCGAAGTGTTAGCAACACGGTATCTGTACCTATAAAACGTAAGATATGCGCGTCACGTGGTACTCACGCACACATGAATCAAAGACTGGCGTCACCGTGAACGGTGCGAAGTGTTAGCAACACGGTATCTGTACCTATAAAACATCTTTGCCATAGATATAGAACAACCGCAACAACGCTCTTGTAGGTAAGTTTTAGACGCAGACTGATAAATTAGTAACAACTCCTAATTTTAAATCATGCTTGTGGCGAGAATGCAATATGAAAAAATAATTATTTTATTTTAATGTTTTACGAGTACTATGTACACTTATTGAAGCAAGACATTGTTTTAAGAAGTTCGATTTTTATTTTCGTACTAAGCAATTAATCTAAATAAATTGTGATTCAAGCTAAGTTATCTTATGTGATTATATTTTTTTCTAGATTGTGACAGCCCTGGCTTATATTACGTCGCTGAAATACCTAATTATTTGGTACTTCTTATTTGTTACCTTATATCAAATTACAGCCTGACCACTGACTTTATGCCCTCTACCTCCATACATATACATATCGTATATTTTATTACAGCCCCGGTAATTTCCACTGAAAGAACACAAAAAATTTGTAAATTTGTTCAATATTAATCCCGCCTAAGGGTATAAGTGTTCTGTGATATTAATTCATTACTCTATGCCTATAGTCATATTCATGCAAATCGCAAGGACTGTACCTACCTGACTACATTAACGAAATTACGATCGTGATTATTCCGAAATTTACATAAAAAATTAATTTTTATAAAAATAACTTAACTAAAAAGAAAAGCTGACTCGAAAAATCAAAAGAATTAAATAATTTTACAGTTGGAAGTCGGTGCTGAAAATTAAACAGAAACTTTTTTATTCGCAAAAAAGACTTCTGACCTGGCAAGAACCAGCAAGAAACCCAGCGGGACTATTTTTTTTCTTCAAATACTATCTTACAAACTTACAATCATGTATGTTACAATTTAACAACACAAAGCAAACTAGAAATAGCTTGGCAGCGATTACTCTTCCCAGGGTTTGTTAACATCCATAAACTCTTTAATATTATAAATACCCTTTTTATACAAACTTAGTTTAATAAAAAATTTAAACTTTATGTATGACAAATATTGTATATTTAAACAAAGTGTACATATAGAAGAGTTAAAGCTCTGACTTAGTAATGTGAAATTATTTTCTTGTTTAAATTCCTTGAAGTCGACTTTTCTTTTAAATAAATATTAGGACTTCGAACATGGAATATTATTTTATTTCTTCCTACTCAAGCTTAGAGCTTGAGCATGCTCTAAACAACGCTTTTTACTATCACATCCCAGATCTTAGATGTAAGTACTGGTTTGTCTTTATCAATATCGTTGAGGTATTATGTACTTAGAAAGAATGGTTCTCGAGTGGCAGCCTCGTACCGGTAGGCGAAGTGTAGGGCGACTCGCCACTAGATGGAGTGACAATCTGGTAAGGCATGCAGGAAGTCGATGTATGCAGGTGGCTCAGGAAGTCGATGTATGCAGGTGGCTCAGGAGCGTGCTTTGTGGCATTCCTTGCGGAAGGCCTGTGTTCAGCAGTGGACTTGTGAAGGGTTGTAAAGAATTAATGAAATGAGGAAATATGTACTTAGGTTCTTACTAGGTTTCTACATTTATACTTCAATGATCAATAATAAATTTTTTCTGATACTCCCAATTAAAATTATTGTTGTAGTTTCGGGTTATTATTGTAAATTGAAATGTGTATTAATATCAAACTTAATCAACAGAGAGACATCCGAAATAATCGGAATGAAAAAGAACATTTAAATTTAAAATGTTTCTTTAAACACGCGTTTATTTCCTTGACATGTATAATTGGTATACTATGAGTATCATTGGTTTAATACTCCTATATTATGTTGTATGAATATAATGGAAGTTCTACATATTATAAAATATACAAGAGCACCCGCGGTTCCATGGAACAATACATACCAAATGAATCATGATAAATACAGATCACAGAACATTAGACCGTCGTGAGACAGGTTAGTTTTACCCTACTGATGGGTCGTCGTTGCGATAGTAATACTGCTCAGTACGAGAGGAACCGCAGTTTCGGACATCTAGCTATATTAGGTGTTCTGTGATACAGATGGAGCGGGGAAGAGTCCATAGTGCCGCCCTGACGCATTTGTTTTCTTTAGTATAAAATTTGGAATTAGTTATAGGTACTTAAAATTAGACAAAATTCTTATTTTAGATCAGAAGTTTTATTTATTTCGTTTGCAAATAGCATTTATAAAATTTAATTTATATTGGTAATAGTTAAAACGAACAAAATAAAATTTAATTTGCCGTAAAGTAAGTTTTGCTATTTACCGACAAATGTCACTGCTCACTGCTCACTGTGTATCTACTGTATATAATATTATACTCTTTATATACTGAGTCATTGATATTAAACCACACTGACTACCTACCTAAACCGCTTGAAGTAGAAGCACAGAATAAATAATAGTACCTACCTACTACTTAGTAGAAGCGTAGGAATCTGTTGTGAAATCATTTTAGAAAATTCGATCCCTGAGAGTGAAATATGGGTGTTACACTTTATTATTTTATTACAAAATAATTTACAGGGAGATTGCCTCGATATTTAGGTACTGAGGTCACTGTATTTTAAAAATAATAAATACATATTTTGCGATTTCAAAATAACCCATCGCGGTAGAGGGTGCAGGAGGGGGCAGAAGGAGTATGCAATTTTGTATGCAAATAAAAGATTTTGGTATTTCTTAAAACAACCTCTTACCGGGGGAGGGAGAAAGGGGCCTCTTACGGTTTTAAAACAAAGGTTCAAATTTTGTGTGAAGACTGTAGATGCGTGAAATTAGAACAATAACTTCCTTCACTTCACTTCACTGACGTGAAGCATCAACGTTCCGGGAAGTCTGCAGTTTGTGATCATATCCTAGATGGCCCCAACCATTACATCAGATTTGATAGACCACAAATCCTCGCGAAAGAACAACAATTCCTACCAAGGATGATACGTGAGGCTATTGAAATTAAAAAACATCCTAATTTCAATAGAGAAGGAGGCTGGGTACTATCACCTGCTTGGGATCCTATAATTAATAAAATTAAAACTAAACCCAAGCAAACCACTGCAAGACTTCAAACCACAGTTAGTTTATTCCGCGTAGATCGGGTTAACTTTGACATCGAGACGTCAGTCACTTCAGTCCCCCGTGACCATGGGTGCATGATGGAAAGCACCCGAAACGTTGGGTATTAAAATTAATATAAATAAAACGCGATAAAATCCGTAAAAGTAGTTTTAATCAACAATAACTTCCTTTTATTAAGTAGGCCTTCACTAAGAAAGAAGTCTTAAAAAATTAAAATCCTGAGATAGTAAAATAAGGTTTTCAGAATGTTTTTTACGGGATGATTTCATATGTGTATAGGGAAAAATTATTAAGTGATCATTGTAACTTTAAAATTAGTACGAATACTTTGGGAATTAGTTTTTTTATATGCATAGATATACTTAGTTTCTTTTTCATTCTCCTAATATCTCCCCTTAAAGTGTTAAACCAGGATACATGGCTTGTGCGGAAAAAATGGTTCTCAATTGCATGGTGGTGGGGTAAATTTAAGCCCGATGACACCTATTAATTAAAGGTCAAAAAACTTTCCTAGGTTGAGTTTGGTTTTATTTTGAAGTGAAAACTTCTTTAACGTCGTTGTGCTTTGAAACTGGATGAAACGAATAAGCGACAATAAAAAGAGACGAACGTATATTCTATAGGATTAAGTCTGAGTGAAAAAAAGATAGAATACAGTATAGAAAGCAAAAGCAGCCTAATGGCAGGGTGCGGACCGCGAACTTAGAAGGTTGTGGGTGTTATTTTTAAACTTACATATAGTGGAAGTGAGAATTGTAGTAATGTTATTAACATTGCTTTGCTAGTATATAAAAAAAATTATTAGCATTGCTAGTATTTAAAAAAAAAAGGTTTTCTTATTATTTCGGTCTCGTCTTTGTGATATAAAATTATCTGCTTTAAAGATAGTTAACATACATTTTAACTGTTAAAAAAAATATCTAAAAATTAACCAATTTATTAAATAAATAAAATTAATTATATTGAATAAAATTATATCAATCAATTACTTCATTATAATCGATGTTTTCATAACTTATCGATTTATAAAAAATTATTCCTTCGACCGAGAGGTCAATCGACGGATTCAACTCGGCTGGGCAGCGTTCGGGAAATTACGACATATCTTCTCGTCAGGTATACCTCAATCTCTGAAAACTAAAGTGTACAACCAGTGCGTGTTGCCAGTGATGACTTACGGATCAGAGACGTGGTCCTTCATTGCTGGCCGTATGAGGACGCTCAAGGTCGCTCAGCGAGCTATGGAGAGGGCTATGCTCGGAGTTTCTCTGCGTGATAGACTCAGAAATGAGGATATCCGCAGTAAAACCAGATTGACCGACATAGTCCAACGGATTAGTAAGCTGAAGTGGCAATGGGCCGGCCATATAGCTCGAAGAACCGATAACCGATGGGGAAGAAAGGTTCTCGAGTGGCAGCCTCGTACCGGTAGACGTAGTGTAGGGCGACCCCCCACTAGATGGAGTGACGACCTGGTAAGATATGCAGGAAGTCGATGGATGCAGGTGGCTCAGGACCGTGCTTTGTGGCATTACTTGGGGGAGGCCTATGTTCAGCAGTGGACTTGTGAAGGGCTGTGATGATGATGATGATGATTCCTGTTTATATCATCTGAAGCCTATCTTATGTACCGCTTTGAGAGTTTATCCATTTTTGTTCACTAAAATGACTTTACCAACACAATGAAGTAGATGGTGCTATAACAAAGCCATTTTATTTGAAAGAAAACTAAAATCACAGTCTAAAAATAATGATTGTTACATTTATTTGCTAACATTCTAATAACTTAGCCTGGTTACTTTCCTGTAGATATTTTCGAGCTTTGTCGTAGTCTAGTATAGATTTAGTTTTATTTGAAATTTGATTAAGTATATTTAGTTTTGATAAGCATAGAAATGTAGTAAAATGGTCTGTAATGTTACAAACATTGTAATATTGCAATAAATATTGAATATAATTGATATAATGAATATATTTATAATATTATTATTATATATGTTTATAATATTAAAAAAATTATGTTCCTCTGTAATACATTTTGAGTTTTATCCTTTATGTATAGTAATATATATATGTATAGTAATATGTGTTAGTATGATATATTGTACCCATATCATACTAATACATATTATAAGTGCGAAAGCTTGGTGGATGTATGGATGTTTGTCACTTCTTTACAGCGTAACCACCCACTCGATTGAGCTGAAACTTTCCACGAACATATTTTTAGACGTAGAAACAGAATTAGGCTAATTTTATAGTTGGACAAAGTCAAGCCGAGTTGATAGAACTTGATAACCTTAAGGTTACATACAAATAATTATATTTCTTTTTAGCTATGAATCGTCCATATTGCCCGATCGAATTATGTGCACGCATAAGAAGGGATTTCAGTGCAGTTCTTTGACCATGAATGATATCATGAAATTTCATGCACCGTTTTCAAAGTGTTCCAACAAAACGTAAACGATCACGAGTAAATTAAAATACACAGAAGCCGAAAACTTTTAGTATTTAGCCGAAAAGTTTTTTTATTTATACCTGCAAATAATAAACCGGTGCTTGTGTGTCAAAAGGTTTTCTTAAATTATTTAAATGTAAAAAAATATAGAGTATTAACTGTAATAAGAGAACATTTCGAGACAGAAGAGTCTGGAGAGAAGGCAAGGGATAAAATATTTTATTCAGATTTCAGTCATTAAATTGCTCAGAACCACACACTACAGCCGTGCTATGTGCTACCACATCTGTTCGTCATTATTTATCCGCAGAATTAAATATTAGCACAGTATATAAATTTATACGAATATTATAATGAATTTATATACTGTGATATTAGTAAGCTGTATAAAAAGTACAAAGAACGGGATATTCGGCCTATTGCTACGAAAAAACTTTTTCGAAAGTATATTCAATCTTGGATTTGGTTCACTTAAAACTGATATTTGCTCAACGTGACTAAAGTTTTAAGAAAAAATAAATGTTGAGACTGACATCGGAAAACTGATGACTTCAAAACAAGTTCATTTTCTTCGAGCAAAAGCTTTTTATGATGTTTTAAAATCAAAGCCGCAGGAGTTATCACCTTTTCGTTTGACTACCAAAAGAATCAGCCGTTACCTAAATTACCCGACCACTCCACCTACTATAGCAGACAATTTTATATTTATAATTTGGTCATCGTACAAGGTAGCTCAAATGATAATTTAGCTAGAGAAAATATATTTTCGTATGTATGGGGTCAAGAGCAATATTCAAACGGTTCGAATACAGTGGCTTCTGCTTGTGCACTATACCATCGGCTTAATGCTACAGATTCAACGAACATCCACACAGATTGATTACCGACGGCTGCGGAGGTCAAAATAAAAATTCAACTCTTATTGGAATGTGTTGTAAGTGGCTACTTTTACGTCCGAATATTAAAAAAATAGAAATATATTTCCCCATCACAGGTCATTCGTATCTGTCGTCGGATAGAGTTTTTGGTCACATAAAATGCGAGGTCAAAAGAAAAGAAGTAATCATTCCAAAACACAAGAGTATAATAACATCATTGCAAAATCATGCCACATTAATACTCATGGGTAATAATGATTACCATTGCCAAGTGCTCGATTGGAAGGTGCTGCCGAGAAAATATTGAAACTAGATGTTTCAGTGGTAGTACTGGAATTTTAAATTCATGGATCCAAACGTACAGTAATCAAACGATCCCGCGCAGACACAATCATTGATTTATATATTACGTACATTGATTTATCTCAATGCTTACAATATATTAGTACAAGGTGAAGTATTTTATAAAAGTGATTTAGGTGTCCTTCGTAGTGTGTGTCGCCGAGGTAAGAATGTTACGATGTTTACACCACGTGATATTACGCTGGATGTCACAACAAAACCACAGAAAACTCATGATGTATCTACTTTACTTACAAAACATTATGGATCAGATTGACAAGACATCAACGAATTGAGCTACTACAAAAATATTATTAATCAAATTATTGGAGACATTAATTTAATTTAATTTGTCTTCAAAATACTAACACTTAGTTTTTAAGCATTAATGTATTACTAAATTCATTTATTTCAGACAACAAAGGTCCATGGGCCTTTGTTGTCTGAAATAAATGAATTTTGAATTTGAATTTGAATTAATAATATATACAACGAAGAAAATAATTATTGTGAATCTCGCACGGAAAGCACAGAATTAAGAGTTTAAAACTGATTACTCTTTTTTTTTTAATTTTTTAGTTTATCTAATTTAAATAAAGCATTTCAATTAAAATTGTTTTTTAACAACCTTGAAAGTTAACTGTTATCCTTGTCCTTGAAAGTTAACTGTTATCCTTGTCCTTGAAAATTAAATTATATCCTAACATATAGGTATGGCGAAGTTCATAACCATCCATAACAAAAATTGTAAAGTCCTTACTTTACTAACAAATGTGGCGAAATCCATCACGTCATTTAAGTTTATTATGTAGTTATCCGACTTGTTTTATTATTAAAATACAGTTTAATATAAATGATATCAAATTATCACATCATACAGTAATTATGTAATATAATTTATATTATGATATATAGCATAAACCTATTTATAAGTCGCAACCTATCATTTCATGTCTAATGTTTATCAAATTAAATCGCTGTTCACTGTTCATACTTCATAAAACAGAAGTTTTCAAAGTCATTTAGATCTTTAAAACTTCCATAAAAAAATATAATGGAATAAACCTCGTTTCCAGTCTAAAGGGTGTCTGTGCAATTGCGATATACACTAAATACGTCGTTGATCAACGTAACCATAGCGTGATGAAGAATAATTTTAACGCCATCTCTCGATACAAAGTCAAATGTAGGAAGAACATACATTAACGCCATCTGTCGATGAAAAACAAATGTAAGAACAACATACTGACTTTTATTAGTGAAGTATAGGGATATCAAATTTTAAACATTTAGTTCATGTACGACACAGTATATCCTCACTTTTGACGCTGCTCCCCTCATCGGTTACGATTTTTTACATTTGACGCAGTCAAGGTGATTACATCGCCATCTATCGAAAGACGTAGAGAAACCCTTCTGGCACTTTCCATTTCCACAGTCGACTAGGGACTAGGTAGTAGTGATGAAATGGCAAATGGTGTGATGGATGCTCCTAGCATACATAAGCATAAAATAAAATAGATATATAAAATAACCTATAATTCTTATATAGGTAAGTTACTTTGCAATACATTGCAGTTGAAAAATGTTTATACTAGTACTTTTATCGTGCACAAGGTGCACACAATATTATCACAGCCCAAAGAAATATCTAATATGGTTAACGTTGCCAGGCGTCCGGACTATGGAAGAACAAAGTCGCTTTTGATGCTACTCCTATCATCGGTAACGATTTTTTACATATGGCGCATTCGGGGTGATTACATCGCCATCTATCGAAAGACGTAGAGTAACCCTTCTGGCATTTTCTATTTCCACAGTCGCCTCGTAATGAAATGGCAAAAATGGTGTGAAGGATACTCCTAACATACACATAAACATAAAATAAAATATATAAAATAATTTATCATTTTTTATATTAAGTTACTTATCAATATATCGCAGTTGAAAAATATTTTTACACCTACTATAACTTTTAACGTGCACACAAAACACGTGGCTCAGAAGCTCAGCTCAGGAACTCAGAAGTGGCGTAGCATCATAATAAATAGGTCGGGGGAAAAGTTTCTTCGTATTTTAACATAACATAAACACTCACGCCTGTCACCCAGAGGGGTAGGCAGAGACATACAGACTTCCATTTGGCACGATCCTGACACGCCTCTCTCGCCTCCTTCACATTTTTTCAAATAGATTGTATAAAATTGAAGAAAATTTTCTTTGGTTGTAATGTTTGTATCTGGCTGGTTTTAATAACAATACCTGTAGGACATTAAGAAAAAGAATAATTTCAAATAAGATACACCCGCCATTTTTCAATTGTTTCTCTGTCCGCCAAAATGAGTGAATCTAACGAAGAAATTCAATATAATTACATTGAAGTAATATGTACTTACGTACTAGAACAGCTATCTCAAACAAAAAATGTGCGCTACCCTGTGTCACGGTAATATTATCTATATATTACCGTGCCTGTGTTCTCGCGGTTGTTTTTTTTTATCATAGAATAAACATAGATAGAATGACCCGTGGGTGATAGTAGATTGTATTGTTAAATTGGTAAATTTTATCGAGAACAATATTTAAATTTTGTCATTTATTTTGTATATTATATTTGCTTATTTAATATAATATTACATAATATTATATCACAATTTTTATTTATATTATATTTTTAGGAATAGCTAATGTTATAAGTAATCAATGTTATAGTGAAATCGAGGAGATACGACAAAGGTCTTCTTTTTTTGCGGTAAACGTGAAGACTTGTGTTGTTGTTGGGGGTTATTAAACATGACTAGATTTAGTCGCCCTTAATCCGAGACTTTATTTAACAAATACTCGACTTCAGACACAAATTTGTTTCGGCACTCGACGATGTATACGCACGCACGGCCGGTGTCGGCGCATGTCGTCTGTATAACAATGAATGTTATATAAGCAACGTATAACTGATATGCAGAAGTAACAGGATAGGCAGTAGCACGCAGTCTTGTGGAACACTAGTATTCACAGGCTTGGAGTCGAAGCATGTACCGTCGACTGCGAACTTAATACACCGATCTGTACGAAAACTGGTGGCCCACTTGCATATTTCTTCGGGAAGCACATAAGTGGGAGGCTTTGAAATAAGCCAAACCCGATGAAGTAGTTCGCTAGTTCCAAACTAACCGCCAGGGCCTACCTCTTGGTCTTGACTGCCTCTGCTCATTTCCGGTGAGTCAGCCAGCTGAACGAACTCGATGGAAATGGTAGTGGCGGTCACACATCAGCTCAACACACATTATTGGCCACTCAGCAAATATAGAGAGAGCTTGGTTGGGAACTGCTAATGCATCCACCATATAGTCTTGACCTTGCACCCTCAGTTTTACTTGTGTCTCCTCCTTTTTACTTGTGTCGATCTCATCAGAATTCTCTGCGTAGTGTTAGGTTAATATCTAGAGAAGACTGTCAAAATTACTTGTCGCATTTGATGGATTTCAAATCCCAAGATTTCTACAGCAACGGGATTATGTCGTTACCTTACCTTACATTATTCCACTAACTAAAAGATATCAACAAGTCAAACAAATGGCAGATATATATTATAATTAAATGTAGTTAAACATTGAAGAAAAATGCCTTGAATTTGTATATAAAATACGAAGAAACTTTTTCCCGACCTTATATTATTTTCATATATTAGGTATAATTTAACTTCGCACTTAACACTTCGCGCGTGGGAATTCTGGATTCTACAACTATGCCTAATACCTACCTATATAGACAAAGTTGTAGCGCAATCTGATGAACGGTATGGCAGCGCATAAAATACGAACAAATAAATATAATTTTTTATATATTACATTACAAGAACAATTTAAAAACAACAATAAACAGAAAATCAGCAGGTTAGCCTCGGTACCCAACCAATTTATGTCGAAACTTGTTACCGAGCGAGCGGATTAACGTCGGACCCTGCCCCTCGCTGCCACGCCGCACCCTGACAGTTATTGAATCATCTAGTACTGAGCAAATTGCCAGCACATGCTTATGTTTTGACTATTCTTGTGATAAAAAAAGTATTTCGTTTGTTTTATTCTTAGTGAAAATTGATAATTATATATTGTGATTTCTTATATTTACGCGAACACTACACATGATTAAAACTACTTTTACGGATTTTATCGCGTTTATTTTTACTTTTAATTACTTTTATTTTTAATTCCCGACGTTTCGGGCGCTTTCCAGCACCCATGGTCACAGGGGACTGAGATGACTGACGTCCCGATGTCATTGTTAAACCCGGAGTACCTTCAGCTTTTTTAATTATTAGTAGTAGTGTTGAGAATTTCATGGGCAGACAGTTAGACTTAGTATTATACGGCAGTGGTATAACAGGTGTGATATCAGTGAGTGAGACTGAGGGTTTACAACCGGTAGATGATTGTCATCCACCATTGATGGTCTGCCTGTCAGCGACGGATTTTGAAGAACACGCTACAACGGACAACAAATGCTCAGGTGACCAGAAACAATGGAACTTTTCTAATGCAGACTTCAGTTTGTTATACAGTAGTATTTCTGTGATTGATTGGAGTGAACTATGCACCATTTTTGATTTAGAGGTTGCTCTAGACTATTTCTATCGTACTATAAATAATATATTTAATAACTGTGTTCCTGTTAAAAAGCATAGGTTAGCAAATAGTAGGTATAGCTACCCACAATGGTATTCGATGGAGGTCATTCGCGAAATACAACTTAAATACAAGTTACATAAAAATATAAGGCCAGTGGGTCAAAAGATGACTATCATGCTTTTTCGCAATGTAGAGCGCGAGTTAAAAAAGCAATTAATGAAGCTCATAGTACTTACCAGGAGCGAGTGCAGAATAGTTTTGTGAAAGATCCAAAGGGGGGTTTGGACTTTCGTGAAAAATAAACGAGGTGGTATCAATAAAAATAAATTAATTAAGGATGGGCGTTTCTTATCAGAGAGCGAATGTGTAAATGAATTAGCGGCATATTTTCACTCGGTGTATTACTCGGAACCTGCCGTGTTAGACGTGGCGGCAGCCGAAAGCGCGGCTTGCGCGCCGGGTGGCTGTTACGCGCATCGTGTGCACCTCAACGAGCTGAGCCTTGCCGACGTACGCCGCGCGTTGACCAAACTTAAGCCCAAACGCTCCACAGGTCCAGATGGTATACCTCCGTATATTGTTAGAGATTGTCGTGAGGCATTCGAGGCCCCGTTTCTCCATATATTTAATATCTGTCTTAACAGTGCAGTTTTTCCTGATATATGGAAGTTAACCAGGGTGGTGCCGGTACCCAAAGGCAGTGGTGGTACAAAAGTTTCGGATTATAGACCAGTGGCGGTTCTGTATACGCCGGAAAAGGTTTTTGAGTCAGCATTACATCACTCACTATGTACGCAGGTAAGCGCTCAACTTTCGGACGCGCAACATGGATTTCGCCCAGCGCGTAGCACCGGCGGTAATCTGCTTCATCTGATGTCAGAAGTGGTACCAGCAGTGGATTCGGGAGCACAGGTGGATGTCGCATACCTTGACTTCTCATGAAACTGGCGCAGGCGGGTTGTACGCCGAAAACATTGTCATTTTTCGCCAGTTACATGGAAACAGGAGCCAATTTGTAGACTGGGCTGGTCAACTGTCAGAACCATACCTTACCAGGTCAGGAGTGAGTCAAAGTAGTAATTTAGGCCCCCTGAAATTTGTCCTAATGATTAATGATTTACCTGATGTTGTAAGGTAATCAACATGTCTTCTATTTGCGGATGACCTAAAATTGGTGTCAATAGTTAAGGACTCAGCTGACTGTGGCAAACTACAGGCAGAAATTGACAGAGTAGTACAATGGAGTCATAGGAATAAGTTACTTTTTAACACTTCCAAATGCTCAATCATGTCGTTCACATATTCACGCCAGCCTCACACATACAAATATAATTTAGACGGAGTAGTCTTGCAGCGGGTAACAGAGGTAAAAGACCTTGGTGTTCACTTTACTTCAAAACTCAATTTTAGGGACCACATTCATAAGATTTGCAAGAAGGCGTATAGAAATTTGGGATTTGTGTTGCGTCAGTCGCGGGAATTTACAAATTCCGGTGCGGTCCGGGCCTTGTATGAAGCACTAGTGAAAAGTCACCTAGAGTGTAATGGCTTTATATGGAGCCCGCACGAAGCTAAGTACAAATTGATGGTGGAACGGATACAAAATAAATTTATTCGATTTCTTTATTTAAAATTATATGGAGTGTATCCGTTCTACCCATTAATGTACCCAACATTATTTGTTCTAGGCATGGTGGGGTATAACAAACTGGAGGTTAGGAGGGAGTCAAGTTTGGCAACATATATGTTTAAATTGCTGCGTGGAAAAGTGTATACCGAGACGATATTGCGAACGGCTAAGTTGTGTGTGCCGGACAGGTACGTGTGGCGCCACAAGCTGCCGCCGCTGTTCGCGGTACCGCGCGCACGCACCAACCTTCTAAAGGAGGCCCCACTGACCCGATTGCTGCACACTCTAAATAAAGTAGCACAGGGTATAGATTTATTCTGCTGTTCCTTGGGTGAATTCACAAAAGTGACATTATATGTATTGTGTTATAATAGTTGATAAGTTGTGTTCTGTACTTATTAATTTAGATAGTTTTATGTGCCTACACTGTCGTATTAGGAATGCCTGTAAACACAGAGGTAGAAATAAATAAATAAATAAAAAACTTTTAAACACACATTGCGGCATTGTGAAACGTGTTTACATTGGCTGTGTTTCAAGTGAACTAAACGAAGTAAGAGCTCACGTCTCATGTGCGCTCTTATTTACTTAGATGGATTTCTTGCGCCGACCCGACATCTAGTTGGTATTGTTGATCGAAGTTTAGTACAGTAATACAATAAATGTAATATAGTAGTAGTAAGTGTGCGGGAATGTTGCCACCTGGTATTTTGTTTTGATGGTCCGGTATCGGGGCGCGACCCGGGTTTCGGAAATAGGTGCCACAGAGTATGGTAAAAAGAGCCTACACTTGTGTGAATGTGAAGTTAAAGCTGAAGGGCGACTTAGGATCCAGGGAGTAAGATTGGAGTTTAAATGATATAACCCGCATTACAAACATATCTAAGCTGTTTGTAGTGTTATATAATCCAATTTTTTACATAGAATAGGGGCGACTAGCGGGCACACCCACCGCACACACAGCTTATGATGTGGTTAATTCGTTCAAGAGTGGAAGTTATGCTCCATCGACATCTACATCTATCCTCGTTTAGGAATCAAAATTCAGATGCGTTGTCACCGCTGAGGACTAAGATGAAATGCCTCGTTTGAAGTAAACAGGGCCTCCGGTTCTCTACACTCATCATACGTGACACATTTATCTATTATTTCACGCTGCTATTCTGTGAGAGCGTGGTCCTCCTCGGTCAGGCCATATTATGCGTGCTACAAACATATTATAGCTGCAGAGTGGCTCCTCCACGGTAATTACTAATTCCTATTAGGTACCTATAAGTATTTTCACCAAAACACGGTCTATGGTAATTATCAATTATTGTGCCGTATTGCAAGGTATTTTTAATTTAAATTACCGTGTAAATAATAACAGTCGAATTTAAATTAAAAATTTGCGTAAAACGAAACACATATTCCAATTAGGTAAGTAGATAGTTTTCTGGTGCATAAAATATTATTTTTCTTTACAAAATCGTACAAAGCGAGATCATCATGAGCAGCGATTAAAGTGTTAATGATAGTAACGTGACTGATACTGAAGCTGGACCGACATCCTCTTAACTTTAACTATACGCGGTAGAGCCATGTTGCAGTTATATTAGAAGTAGGTATATAGTCTTAGCATGAACGGGTCGGCTCGACCGGGGAAAAACCACGCTCTCACGGAATACCAGCGTAAAATAGTGGCTTAATGGTGTTGTGTTTCGTATGGTGAGTGTAGAGATATCGAAGACCCTTTTTACTGGAAACGAGGTATTCCACCTTAGTCCTCACGGGTGACAACGCATCTGCATTTTGATCCGTAATCAAGGATAGATGTAGATGTCTATGGGCCACAGCAACCACTTACCACCAGGTGGACTGTGCGCTCGCTTGTCACCGTATCCTATAAAATAAATATTTGACGGCGTGTTATCTTATGAGTAAGTACGAACGCTCGTCGCCTCCGAAATATCCAAAACTGATGCTGCAACACTGCCCCAAACTTCAAATCAAAATGAATTGACAAGAACTAGAATGAATTCAGTCCACGGAATATTTTTGATCAAATAATATGGACACCTTCCACCACAGGCACACCGTTATCAAAAGCCACAAAAGAAGTGGACATCTATTTGGCCGACGACGTATTACCAAGAACAAATACTGGTGACTGGAAGAATTCTTTGGAATGATGGAGAACTCACAATGTTTTATCTAAACTTAGCCAAAATTTACATAGAAAAATGTACTACGACTAGCAACATCAGTGCCATGCGCAAGAACGTTCTCCAAATCGGGGCTAATTGTAAATCAAAAAAGATCAAGACTAACTACCAGCAAAATAGAGAAACTGCTATTTTGAAATGTAAACTTAGACGGAGGACGTTTTGCAAGTTATGAGATTTGATATGTAATTGTAAATAGAACAAAAGAAAAAAAATGATGAATAATGTTATAAATATAATATATAATTAAAAATAAAATAAAAAATAATAAAACCCAGCCGGTCCTAAGCCTGGAAAAAGTGCGAAGAAATGGTCATTCCAGTTCAATAAACATAAAAGTAACTTTAGATACGAATTTATTCTTATCAAATCAATAATCTTCAACTTAATCTGCAACAAATTTGTTATTGATCGAAAACGTTGAAATATTAAATTGACGATTAACGTTAACAATTGAAGATTCAAAACCTGTTATTTATTTAACAGCTTTTTAAACCTGTTGAATGAAGCGTATATACTAGAACAGATCTAGGGACTAAGTATTTAACGAGACTAGGTTGCACCTATTCCAACTTTTAAAATACTCGATCCATCTAGTCTCACTGTGCCTACACGTCGTACTCGTATTTTGTTGCCGTATTTACTAGGCGCTTACGGTCGTGTTTGCCTAAATCATTAGTTTGTCAGTCATTTAAATTTGAACCACATTTCAATGCATATAAAAGTAACGTGACGCGCACTCGTGTTGTTTAAGAATATATTCTATCCTTGTTTAACTTTAACTACACTATTTCGCAGTCTTTCTTTCTTTGTCTATCAATACTCGAGACAAATCTGGACTCAGGACTTCAACCAAATACTAGTACAAGAGTACAAGGCAGACGGGTGTCTGTTTATAGTACGCAATAAAAAAGTACTCTGTGATAGTACGGTATGAACTCATGCGAATGTGATCTCGGTTTCTCGGTGGACGCTATATTCATGTTTCCATGACTACGTTACGTAAACAATTTACGTTTCCATGACTATGTAATATATTTTGATGAATGTAAATTATATAATTAATATAAGTAAATGTATCATGCTTGCTTTCAGTAATATAAAAATGCGTTCATTTAGTCACATTTACCAATTTATATCTGTAATCGTTCTTATGGAATAAACTTCACCAACTTTTTATTTTTTGTTTTTCAGAACTATTCTTTTTTTTAATGTTTATTTATAAAAATTATACAACAATATTCTAAAAAAATATTATAATTAGTCTCGTTACTATTAAGATTATATGAGAAATAATATATGAAAATAATCTACTTCAAATTCTCCCTTCTGTCATTATGAGCCACTTTATACTGCATCAACCTATTATAGAATTATAGCGATAGTAAAAAAAAACCATAGCGGCTTAAAATCAATAGAGAGATACAAAATCAATAGGTGAATGTTCACATTCTAGAGTTTTTCAAATAAATTGACAACTTTAAGATAAAAATCATTTAAAACAAATTTTAGAAATTATGAAATTATTCCGTAACCGCGCCATCTACACGTACTTTGTAGTACTACATATCGAGTAAAGAAAGAGGGAGCTTTTGAAGTAAATTATCTTAATTTATATCTCGTATAATCTCAATCCTCGTAATTTATTAACGAGAATAATTATAATATTTTTTAGAATTGTAGTTGTATAATTGTTATAAGTAACATTTAAAAAAGAATTATTCTTAAGGGTGTCTACAAAGGAGACATATTTTGATTATTTTTATGTATTGGTTTTGTACGTGATAGATTAAAGTGTTTATTCAAAAACTAACTAGAAACACTCACGCGTTTATTGTTTAAAAAATGGCGCCTAGAGTAAATAGTGTGGCTTGGGATCATTTTACGGACAAAGGGCAACAAATGGCCGAGTGTAATATTTGTAAAATACGACTGGGTTTTAAAAGTTCTGTATCAAACCTTACAAAGCACATTAAACGTAAACATCCATTCGTAAGTTTAGTTAGAAGAAACGACGTTCCAGCTCCAGTGATAACATCCCAGACTAACCAGCAACCACCAATATCAGACCAATCTGCTGGAATAGTTCAACAACCTGAAGGTGAACAACGGCCGTCCACTAACTTGGTGCGATTAGTACAACCGGGTGCGAGAACTATAGCTTCATACATATATAAAAAAATAATATATGATAGCTGATAAATGTAAATCTGATATAGATAAGCTATTTAGCATTTGTATGCTCTGGCACTCACTAAGTTGAATGCAATGGCCACGAGTGTCCCTTGTGAAAGATTATTTTCCTCATGTGGCTTATTGACATTGCTAAATGACAGGAGAACGAGGCTGGGAACTCGAAAAGTGCAACAATTAATGTTCTTAAATCAAAATTCTTAAGTCTGATTTTCTCCGTATATATAAAAAACAATAACTGTAGATTAAGTGATTAAAAAAACAAAATAAAAAAACACAAAACAAAAAAGCAAAACCTGATTACATTGATTTTAATTCATAAAAATGAAATAAATTTTTTTAAAAACTTCAACAATCTACAATGTGGTACGTTGACAGTCCTAAGCCTGTGAAAAGTGTGAAGGGAAGATTACGATTCATGCATACTTGAAACTAAAGTTCATCCTATTCCAACAATACTAAACTTTGTGCGTACTTAATACTTTATGGACTAGGTGGAACAGGTATTTGGATCGAGTATTTATATATTTTGGACTAGGTACTCCTAGTACGACTCACCTCTAGGTCTAGTTGACCATTAAATAATTAACATAACAGTTAATTTACATTTAAGTAAAACACCGTCAATCTATTATTTATTCTGTGCCCATGCTTAGTAAAGTCAAAAGTGTAACTCTATTCTCAAGTGCTTCAGACACTACACTACATCTATATCATCATCATTATCGATATCATATAATTCCGGTAGTTTTAAGTACCGGAATTTTTCAAAAATGATTAAATACTGCTTCCCATCACCAGTCTGGTATCGAGGAACTGTTTCTGCTGGCGGCTAGTACATTGTTGGCTAACAAAACCATACTGTTATATAAAAAACCATCAGTGCCATCTATTGACACGAAGTGAAGTTAATAAAAATTGCAGGTTTTAACGAAAACGAAGGAACATAATATGTGAATAAAGAGCTAATTAATTTAATATAAAACTATACAACTATTTGAATTGCCAATAATTATTAAATATTGAAATTTGAAATCGATAGTTATAAATATTTTAATTATATTATTACATTATACCTTTACCTTTTTTTCCTCCTAAACCTTACATATTGTTGAAACTTCTCTATTTGTCGCAAAACAATGAATTAAGAATTAAAATTATAAACTTTTTTAAATTTCATACGAATTATTATTGAAATTAGAAATATTTTAACAGTTTTTAGCGGTTTGTTTTCTCATTACATAAAAAACAAAGATGTTTTAAAAATATCTTTGCATAAAAATGTGTAGGTAACTAATAGTATAAACATACATATACATTACTTTTCAAGTCACTGATTTGAACATAATATAGTACCTATGTAGATAATGTCTATAATATAAAGACTATTAACTAATAACTAGTTACACAGCTAATGCTATGGTCTTAGCTACGGTTTTAGTCAGTAAACGATATTATTATTATATCATTATCTGTAACTCAAATACTAATAATAAATACTTTCAATACGATACTGTATAGTGATGAAGTCTCTCATTCAAGGCGACGGCGGAATAGATAGAGCTGTGCAGCATAGGATTAACGCAGGGTGGATGAAATGGCGACAGGTCACAGCCACAACGTGCGATCCCCGAATGCTAATAAGGCTGAAGGGGAAAATTTACAAATCGATCATCCGACCTGTCGTCATGTATGGAAGTGAATGCTGGGCCGTCAAGAAGAAGGATGAAAATAGACTGCATGCGAATGAAATGAGAATGTTACGATGGATGTGTGGTGTGACAAGGATGGATAAGATAAGGAATGAGTATATAAGAGGAAGCCTGAAAGTAGCGCCAGTGGTAGAAAAGGTGAGAGGAAGCAGATTGGCATGGTTTGGGCATGTGATGCGGAGGAATGAAAGTCATGTCACAAAACGAGTGTTGAATATGAATGTGGAGGGACACACGGGCAGAGGAAGGCCGAATAAAAGATGGATCGATTGTGTGAAGAGTGATATGAGAATGAAAGGAGTAAGTATGGAAATGACGGCTGATAGAGAGGAATGGAACAAGAAGATTTACTGCGCCGACCCCAGATAATGGGAAATGGTTTAGAGAATGATGACTGTATAGTGATGAAGTATTATACATTGTTTAATATATATATGTGCAAGCGGGTCTTAGAAAGGGAATGGGGTGTACAGATCAAGTCTTTTCCATGCGCATGATTGCGGAGAAGTTTTTGGCCAAAAACCAGAAAGTTTTTTGTGCGTTCATGGACTTGGAAGAGGCTTGTGGCAGAGTGGAGAGGAATGTGTTATGGCAAACACTGAACTCATATGGGTTGAGCGCTGGTTTGATACAGGCATTAAGGTCTCTTTATAGGACTCTAGTGCTTGTGTCAGGATCAATGGGGTCTACTCGGACTGGTTTGGCATCCAGAAAGGTGTCAGACAGGGCTGCGTAGCTTCCCCTTGGCTGTTCAACCTATTTAAGGACAGGTGTTCGCAAACTTTGAAAGATGAATGTGGGTTAAGAATGGGCGAGTTAACCGTCAAATGCCTTTTGTATGCCGATGATCAAATCATATTTGCGTCATCGGCGGCTGAGTTGCAAATGATGGTTACATTAATGAACTGGGAATTAAAGGAAAGGGGAATGAAAGTGAACGCAAGTAAGACGAAAGTGATGGTTTTTGAAAGAGAAGAAAGCAAAACGTTATGTGAAATAAGAATAGAAGATTGAGCAACTGGATGAGTTTGTGTATTTGGGATGTGTATTTAGCAGGGATGGTAGATATGATAAGGATATAGAACGACGAGTAAATGCAGGGAATAGAGTGAATGGGGCACTACACTCTATTATGAAGAACCAGAATGTGTCAAAAAAGGCACGTATGGTAATTCATAATGTTGTGTTAGTCCCTACTTTAATGTATGGTAGTGAAAGCTGGGTGTGGCAGAAGAAGCACGAAAGTAGAATAAATGCTGTAGAAATGCGGTCTTTAAGGAATATGCTAGGGTTGAATCTGAATGACAGGGTGAGAAATTGCGTGATAAGAGATTAATGTGGTATGCAAGATAATGTTGTGACTAGGATTAAGAAAGGAATGCTTCGGTGGTTTGGTCATGTAGAAAGAATGAATGAGGAAAGGAAACAAAGCAAATTTATATGGCAGATGTGAACAGCAGAGTCGGGTAGGGACGCCCTAGAAAAAAGTTTATCGTCCAAATTGGCGATATTTTGAAAATGGGCCACGTTGTAAGTACCCTTAACCGACGAGCATGTGTGCGTAGATATATGGATGTAAAGGAGGCGAAAGAGGTATGTCAGGATCGTGCCAAATGGAAGTCCGTAGTCTCTGCCTACCCCTCAGGGTGACGGGTGTGAATGTTCATGTAGGTATGTACGTATATATATAAATACATATATATACAGGGTGTTAGTGTAAACACCGTTGTCCTTGAAACCAGTGGTTTGGTTTCACTTAAAGAACATGAATTCAATGAATTTAAAAAAATAAACGCTATTTTCTTTCATAAAATTTAAAAAGTTTCTGTCCGACACCGTCCGTAAATTCATGGATACCCTATGCGCCCGAGTTACGTAATCACTGTAAAGATCACCGCCCGCGCTACCTACCTACGTAACATTCAACATAAAAACACAATAAGTACACATAACCCGTGATATAACTTTTTCTTCATACTTTCATCCCGGCTTAGGATAGGCAAAAATTGAGGAATTAAGGAAAAATTTAGATTTTACTAAAAAAAAAGTTGTTATTTTTCATTGAATTTACGTTCTATAAATGAAACCAAACCACTGGTTTCAAGGACAACGGTGTTACACTTACACCCTGTATATATATATATATATATATATATATATATATATATATATATATATATATATATATATATATACTAGCTTGCCAGGCTGACGTTGTTCTGCCCTTTTCTACGACCCTGTCATGTCCTATTAAGAATCCTTAAATTCGCAAAAAATAAATTGTGGGTTATTCATGGGCAAAAAAACTATCCTATCTCTCAAGTTGGACCAAACCTCACACGATGTGCAAATTTCATTAAAATCGGTTAAGTAGTTTAGGAGCCTATCGCGGACAAACAACGTGACACGTAATTTATACATATTAAGAAGATAATCCACAAAACGGCATATTTTCGCATATCTCACTTAAGTAGCAACCATGGAGGTTAGAGAGAAGGAGATTGTCCGTGGAGTTTTTATATGTTTTGTTTTTATTTTAATTTTTTAAATAATTGTAAAGAATAAAAAAGACATATGTCACAAATAAGTCAAAATATTATTCCTGTAATTTTGACAAAACATGTCATCGCTAACGTATTGCAAAAATGTAAATTGCTTTATTGAGACTTTTTTATTTTTTAATACGTACTGCGCATGCGTCAATGCGCTTGAAAGCGTATGTATTGTGACTGTCAAATTATATACAAATATAATTTGGAATAAAATAATATTGCGAATATGAATTGAAATGCAAGCTATCCTATCTCTCAAGTTGTACCAAACTGCACACGTTGTGCAAATTTGATCAAAATCGGTTAAGTAGTTTAGGAGTCCATCGCGGACAAACAACACGTGCTTTATATATACAAAATATATATATATATATATATATATATATATATATATATATATCGATTGTGTGAAGAGTGATATGAGAATGAAAGGAGTAAGTATGGAAATGACGGCTGATAGAGAGGAATGGAACAAGAAGATTTACTGCGCCGACCCCAGATAATGGGAAATGGTTTAGAGAATGATGATGAAATATATATATATATATATATATATATATATATATATATATATATATTATTCATGGGCAAAAAAAACTATCCTATCTCTCAAGTTGGACCAAACCTCACACGATGTGCAAATTTCATTAAAATCGGTTAAGTAGTTTAGGAGCCTATCGCGGACAAACAACGTGACACGTAATTTATACATATTAAGAAGATAATCCACAAAACGGCATATTTTCGCATATCTCACTTAAGTAGCAACCATGGAGGTTAGAGAGAAGGAGATTGTCCGTGGAGTTTTTATATGTTTTGTTTTTATTTTAATTTTTTAAATAATTGTAAAGAATAAAAAAGACATATGTCACAAATAAGTCAAAATATTATTCCTGTAATTTTGACAAAACATGTCATCGCTAACGTATTGCAAAAATGTAAATTGCTTTATTGAGACTTTTTTATTTTTTAATACGTACTGCGCATGCGTCAATGCGCTTGAAAGCGTATGTATTGTGACTGTCAAATTATATACAAATATAATTTGGAATAAAATAATATTGCGAATATGAATTGAAATGTAAGCTATCCTATCTCTCAAGTTGTACCAAACTGCACACGTTGTGCAAATTTCATCAAAATCGGTTAAGTAGTTTAGGAGTCCATCGCGGACAAACAACACGTGCTTTATATATACATATATATATATATATATATATATATATATATATATATATATATATATATATATATATCGATTGTGTGAAGAGTGATATGAGAATGAAAGGAGTAAGTATGGAAATGACGGCTGATAGAGAGGAATGGAACAAGAAGATTTACTGCGCCGACCCCAGATAATGGGAAATGGTTTAGAGAATGATGATGAAAAAAATATATATATATATATATATATATATATATATATATATATATATATATATATATATTGCTTAGTTATTTCATTATTCATATTTCTTAAATTAGTTCACTAATTCACTATAAATAATCTAACGTGCTAGCAGAGTCATCTACTGGTGACTTTTATTAGTTAAGAGAAATGCGGTTGAATCAGTACCTGCTTATGACTAATACAATATCACATGGTCAAGGTAACAACTCAAATGTCATCAATGTTAGTTACAATAAAAACTTCTTTTTTCACCTTATTTATTTAAAATCGATTAGTAAAATCGATTGAGCCGGAGAAATCGGTGAAAATTACATAAAAAACATACGAGTCAAATGAAGAATTTCTTTCTTTTTTGATCTTTGTTAAACCACAAGCGCCTGTTTATATGTATATGATAAACATTCTTCCCCATTTTTGGAAGGCGTTTTATTATAAACAACTAGTCGGTACCCAGCGCATTACAGCCGCAGAAAAATATTTGTAGTAATATCTTTTTAAATTTGATCATATGAAATTATTAGGAATGATAAAACATACATTGAAATTGAATGATAAATAACTTTCAAATAAATTGTCGGTACGATACGCGCGCCATCTTCTGTAAGTTAATTGTACTATACCTATAATCTTCGCGCAAGTGCAAGCAATAAGTTGACAAAGTTTTAGCGCAATCTGATGAACGGTATGGCAGCGCATACAATACGAACAAACAAACAATAATTTGTATAAATTATTACCAATAGTACACAATAAAATATTAACCTTTAACCTTATTTGACAGATATCTTAGCGAAGAAGTTAATTTTCTAGTGGCGCCGCCCTGGTGGCAGAAAACGTCACTAGTCTACTTTTTTTTTTGCGCCCGAAGCAATTAAAGGGCTACCCTATACGTAGGGAGGCGGAAAATGCATTACGCATACCACGATAGCCGGTCTATCGTGGTTATGAGGGACTCACTGTCCTACCGGGGACCCTAAGTGATACCCTCTAAAAACCGCCTTTGGGGACAGGCAACTGGCTGATTAAGCTGTATTGTGCCTTATCGTGAGCGACCCTCTTTTGGGAAAAGAGGGCGCAGGCGGCTACGAGCCGCTGAGGGAGTGCCTACGAAGGCAAATTAATATTAGTTAGTACAATAATTTAATTTAATTAGAGTTGGCCTGAACCGCCAGGAGGCAGTTCAGGTCGTTTGTCAGTTTATTAGGCGGGTCCGAGAGAGAGTTTCTCGGCCTGCGGACACGATAGCGAGAGGGGGGTGGGGCTGCATAAGAAGCTGCCTCACGAATTAATTGGTTTGGGTGCGACTCTGAGGCTTTGAAGAAGTTCTCAGAGAGTTTTTTAAGAAATTGTTGAATTGTTGGGAGCTCTAAGTCCCGATGAAGGTCGGCATTACGGACGTACCAAGGTGCATTCGCAGCTCGACGACAGAAGAGGTTCTGACCTATTTGGAGTTCATTTATAATATTAGGGTTTGCGTGGGCAAAGACGGGGCCCGCGTAGGAGACTAGTCTACTACTAGTCTATCGTATATATATAGTTACTTTGGTTTAATACTCAAAGGTTACTATGTAGTGTCTACAATCACTAAAATGTCTCTGTAATGCGATTTGTGTCGCAGACACACACAGGTGTACTTAGCTAATTCTTCACTTACGTTTAGATGGAAAAATTCATTTTTCAAATAGAGCACACTGTAAACGTTAGCATCCTTTAATTTATCTGTAAGATCTTCTTTAACTGTTAATGGAAACTCGTCTTTAAACATTTTTGCATACAACATTCTATAGTCAACACAGACCCTAACGGAATTGTCTTTTTTCTCGACTAATACGAGCGGGCTACTGCGCGTACAGATTGACTTTTGTTATTTCATTAATTTATTGTAGCCTATCAAAGTCCACCACTGAACAAAGGTTACATAGGCCTCCCCACTAGATTGCGTAATAGGGGAATATTTACCATGGTTGCCACACCTAACAGCGGGTTGGCAATCGCAACTGCCCATCTCTTCGATCGTTTCCGTCTGTCGCCTATCATAATAAAGTCCTACAAACCGAATTTCGATCATGGTGGTGTCAGTGCAGGACAGGACAGATCAGGCGAAGAACCAACGGCTTTACGTGCTTTACGGTTTACGAAGCAAGAGGGCCAAGTTCTGCCAACTTCCTGACTTTAGGCTGTTACTGAGAATGCCTTGACAAAAAAATCCAATAACTGATTTATGGCCTGACTCGGGATCCCATACGAGCACTATGACAAGGCAGTCAACTATTTAATGCCACCTGTTACAACACCCCCGGGACGATAATCAATGATTTAGTAGGTACTTTATTATAATAACGTTGGTTATACTACGTAGTATTATTATTTATTCTATGGTTAATTATATTAATTATAACTAAGTTAAATGATCGGAGACAAACTTATTGTAGTAACTTTAAATATCTATTAGTTGTAAATAATCTATTATTTGAGTTGGTTTTTCTTGAACATGCTTGTGGTTTAGTAGGATCCTTTTAAGCGAGGTGAATTTAACAATGCGAGGTCAATTTTACTAAGATAATGGTGATAATTATTGACAAAAGAAAAAAATATTGACGCCATACATTAGGAGACAAAGTCCTTTTTTAAGAAAATCGCAAGATATTTTTCTAACAGTCTCCACTGGTGACTATCGTTCATAATGAAGGATAGTTTGAAACGTTTTTTACTAAAAATACATAAGAAATAACGGTGATTTTTATTAACCTTTTTTAAGCTTTTATTTATCAGTTCTTTAATTGTTTTGTGCCAGTGTTGACTACTGTCGTTGTTATAGAAAAAACATAACGTTCTTAAATCTTCGATCCTAATGCTGCAAAATAAAAATATGTTCCGCGTTATAGTATCACTGTTACATAGTGTTAATGAAGACCGATTTCCTTTTTGATATCACGTACAATAGCCGAATAATTAATTTATTTTTATAGAATTATTACGGTTTAACTAAGATCACCCATTATTGAAGATATTTATTTACATTTACATACATTATTTACATTAAATAAGATAGCCCATCGTGACACATAGACTTCCTTCATAGACACGTACACCCTTTTTATTACTTCGCGCTGTTGGCAGGAAGATGCTACTGCCCAGCTTCTCTTTCAGTTTCCCTCAGTCGCTTCTTAAGACTCTCATGGCATGATACCATGGTATGGGGTAAAATATTCTCTTACATCGCCCCTACACTTAAAGGCGAGGTAATGTACCTGCAATTAATCTGAATGGATTCGCATGCTTGTTTACCCCTCTCCTACAAAAGAAAAAAAAAACAATGAACGCGGAAGTAATGGGAACATTATAATAATTGCTCAAACGAACTCTTAAGTGCCGGAAATTAAGTCGTTAGACTCGAGCGTAAAGTTCCCCCAAAACTGCAATAACTTTCTGCACTAACTGCGTAAATATTGTGCGTTGCATCGCTTATTACGTAAAGTTTGCTTGCTCTTCAAGCTAATATATACTAATAAATTAACAATGTAAATGTTCGCATGAACAAAATCTTAAATCTTCGAAACTTTTACACATCACACAGTAAGCATGTTTGAAACTACTACGTCAGTAGATTATTTTTCGCACGTACAATTTTTCATTTCAATCTTTCACCTAGAACGCTGCGAGTACTTTGTTTTGCACTTACATAGCATGTAGTGAAAATTACACGTTCATCCACGCCGTGCAGTCCCCGTGAGAAAGAAGATTAAAAACTTTGTTCGAGATTCGACATAATATTACATACAATAAACGTATTTTTTTCATTTAAGAGGTGAGAGTAAGTCAGCTCAAATTATAATTTCGCCCCCACTTCCCCGCGCGTCGTATGCTATGTACCGACATGTTTGTAATCACTAATACTCTAAGTAGATAGGTCGTTAGATACTTATTTCATTATGTTTATCATATATATGCCTGTTTCTTAACGCCAACCCAGTCGCTTCTTATTTTTATAACGGTTATTTCCCATTTTAATTTTACGTCTTCCTGTTGCGTAATGTGTTTTCTGATCGTAAGCGACACAACTTCTCCCTTCAAAAGCCGGAGCAATACTAACCACAGAACACTATTACTCCTATCGGAGAAGAACGACAACTTCATACAAAATTTAGGAAATGCGATATATAACCACTAGCTCCATCTATCGTCAGCCTCCTGCACTTCTCGTGTGGCGGGAAAATTTGAACGTGGTCTTTTTCGGTTTTTTTATTTGAGGTATTTTTGGGTTGCTTATCCCAGCGCTAAATAAAAGAACAAATACAAAATTTCTATTTATTTATTCAAAATAAAAATACAAATTAAAATAAAAAAACATACATAACTTAAGACAAAATTTCTCCAGCAGCTTAGTTCTTTCTATAAATACATTTGATGGGTTTAAACATGAAAAGAAAATCAATATTGATTACAACATTTCAATTACTTAAGTAAACAATGATAAAGAATTGAAATAAGATTTACAATCATGGATGAATTGATAATATGCACAATGATTGTCTACAATAACCAAAATATCAATATTTTAATCTAAAACAAGTTAATTAATAAATAAGCTCCTACACACAAGTGCAAATTGCAACATTCACAAATAATAATTGTGTTTTGATAATATTTGGTTGTCTATCTATTTCCCTGAATTGACACTAAAAATTTTGTCTCTATATTATATGCAATATATTAAGTATTGAATGCAGCTTATAAATAGAATAATTTTAATTCAAAATTATAAAACATATTAAATATTAGATTACAAAAATATTCCTTATTTCATTTAAAAAAAAATCATATAGAGATACATACTTTCTTTTTCAGGTTCAACATTATGTGTTATGCTTTGATGTTTGTGGTTGTTCTTCAGTGGATATAATGTTGTCCTTTTTGAAGATCCTGCTTGTGGTTTTGCAGCAATAATTTGCGAGGGACCAGCTTGTGATTCCACAAAATAAAATGGGAATACACTTTGTTAGTCTGGAAATAAATAGAAACTGAAATAAATTATAGTAATGATTTCTTATATTTACGCGAACACTATACATGATTAAAACTACTTTTACGGATTTTATCGCGTTTATTTTTACTTTTTATTAACTACTTTTTTACTAACTTTTATTTTTAATAATATTAAAATAAAAGTTAATAAAAAGTAAAAATAAACGCGATAAAATCCGTAAAAGTAGTTTTAATCATAAATTATAGTATCATAAAATTATTATATAAAATTAAATTAACATTATATTCATTGACATTACTTTCATAGTAAATCAGTCCCTACTCATGGCACTACATTACCCTTCTACCAATACAAAATAAATGAATGGATCTTGTTCATCCAACTTGCTCTATAATACACCCACTATTACAATTAATATAACAAAATAAGATAGTAAATACAATAACTATGTGAAAAGAAATCTTGTGTTTATCTATTGTTTGAGAACCATTTGATGCATGTATTTCTACTGCGTTGTACAAGTTGTGCCTTTAAATTTGATAGGTTTAGGACCAAATGTAATTATTCATATATTGTGATGCCGGAACTTTCTTAAGGTTTGTTGTTGATTTAAAATAAAATTTGATTGTTAAAAATAATATGCAGTGTGTTGCACTTTTAATAATGTAAGGAAAGGCTTGTGCTAACTTTATAGACTTCAATCCTTTGGATGCTTTGTCCGATCCAATTATTATAAATTAGTTGAAAGAATTAACAGGATTCAAACTACTGTATGTGGTCTGTTCATCCATGTTAGATCCAGATGATAGTCATATGAATAATCATCATCTTCTTTACAGTCTATCAAAGTCCACTCCTGAATATAGTAATCCCCATATAAAATATCTGAGTAATCCTTAAAGAAAACTATATACATACCATATTACCATATACATTATACACTTTACTTACATCACATGGGACTGCAGTGCTTAAGAGCTTTTTCTTGGTTGCATCATTAAATTATCCATCATGAAAATGTTTTTCACACAGCATTCTGGGCTTATTATGTAGCTTTGGAAAGCTAAAGTAGTATACTGCTCTTGGGAAGGAATATAATATTTCGCCCATAATTTACAACTGAAAACAAAAGATATAATTATTAAATTACAAATATTATCAAAGTAGGTTAAAAACAAATTAATGGTTTACAAACCAATAATTTGTTTTTAAACGGTAAAAGAGAAACAATAAGTTGGACAAGAGATTTACTTTAAGGTTAGAACTTATTAAATAGTGTATATGTATATCGTATACGTACCGCTAAATATACTTTACTGCGAATTTCGGAAACCTAAATAATTTAACGTTGTCAATGGTTGGTATGCTGTTGCACTTAGAACACTTTTTCTATTTTCTTTATCCGCCATTGCAGCGTAGTTTTTAAGAGACACTATTTCGTATTTCACTACGATTCATTGACTAACACATTGCACATCATATAAATGAAGGACATTAATCTCAACTCAACATCGTAAACTTGCAAAATCTTAGTAAAAGACACAAGCAAAACAAACATAACAACCAATCATGAACAACAATAATTTATACGGCGACGCCATATTATGAGAAAAGAGAAATATATACTCATTAAGGTATTTGGTGTTACCAGTAAAAAATATAATTTTCTACTTATTGAAAATCAAAACAAAAAAGAAAACATTTATTTTTCTTTTACTGTCAAGGATATGCTAATATAATAATGTAGAAAAATACGACAGGCATAGTTATCTTCCTATTGATTATTATTTCTGTATTCAAAATTTTTGAGTGTAATTTATCTTTAGCAAAATCTTACTAATTATGAAACAAGACATTTATCTGACAAATGGCAATAATAAAATTCAGCCCCCGTAGGTATTTCATTCTGTCCATACAGAGTTGACCGGGCCTGTAATATGGCGTCGCCGTATAAATTATTGTTGTTCATGATTGGTTGTTATGTTTGTTTTGCTTGTGTCTTTTACTAAGATTTTGCAAGTTTACGATGTTGAGTTGAGATTAATGTCCTTCATTTATATGATGTGCAATGTGTTAGTCAATGAATCGTAGTGAAATACGAAATAGTGTCTCTTAAAAACTACGCTGCAATGGCGGATAAAGAAAATAGAAAAAGTGTTCTAAGTGCAACAGCATACCAACCATTGACAACGTTAAATTATTTAGGTTTCCGAAATTCGCAGTAAAGTATATTTAGCGGTACGTATACGATATACATATACACTATTTAATAAGTTCTAACCTTAAAGTAAATCTCTTGTCCAACTTATTGTTTCTCTTTTACCGTTTAAAAACAAATTATTGGTTTGTAAACCATTAATTTGTTTTTAACCTACTTTGATAATATTTGTATTTAATAATTATATCTTTTGTTTTCAGTTGTAAATTATGGGCGAAATATTATATTCCTTCCCAAGAGCAGTATACTACTTTAGCTTTCCAAAGCTACATAATAAGCCCAGAATGCTGTGTGAAAAACATTTTCATGATGGATAATTTAATGATGCAACCAAGAAAAAGCTCTTAAGCACTGCAGTCCCATGTGATGTAAGTAAAGTGTATAATGTATATGGTAATATGGTATGTATATAGTTTTCTTTAAGGATTACTCAGATATTTTATATGGGGATTACTATATTCAGGAGTGGACTTTGATAGACTGTAAAGAAGATGATGATTATTCATATGACTATCATCTGGATCTAACATGGATGAACAGACCACATACAGTAGTTTGAATCCTGTTAATTCTTTCAACTAATTTATAATAATTGGATCGGACAAAGCATCCAAAGGATTGAAGTCTATAAAGTTAGCACAAGCCTTTCCTTACATTATCAAAAGTGCAACACACTGCATATTATTTTTAACAATCAAATTTTATTTTAAATCCACAACAAACCTTAAGAAAGTTCCGGCATCACAATATATGAATAATTACATTTGGTCCTAAACCTATCAAATTTAAAGGCACAACTTGTACAACGCAGTAGAAATACATGCATCAAATGGTTCTCAAACAATAGATAAACACAAGATTTCTTTTCACATAGTTATTGTATTTACTATCTTATTTTGTTATATTAATTGTAATAGTGGGTGTATTATAGAGCAAGTTGGATGAACAAGATCCATTCATTTATTTTGTATTGGTAGAAGGGTAATGTAGTGCCATGAGTAGGGACTGATTTACTATGAAAGTAATGTCAATGAATATAATGTTAATTTAATTTTATATAATAATTTTATGATACTATAATTTATGATTAAAACTACTTTTACGGATTTTATCGCGTTTATTTTTACTTTTTATTAACTTTTATTTTTAATATTATTAAAAATAAAAGTTAGTAAAAAGTAGTTAATAAAAAGTAAAAATAAACGCGATAAAATCCGTAAAAGTAGTTTTAATCATGTATAGTGTTCGCGTAAATATAAGAAATCATTACTATAATTTATTTCAGTTTTTATTTATTTCCAGACTAACAAAGTGTATTCCCATTTTATTTTGTGGAATCACAAGCTGGTCCCTCGCAAATTATTGCTGCAAAACCACAAGCAGGATCTTCAAAAAGGACAACATTATATCCACTGAAGAACAACCACAAACATCAAAGCATAACACATAATGTTGAACCTGAAAAAGAAAGTATGTATCTCTATATGATTTTTTTTTAAATGAAATAAGGAATATTTTTGTAATCTAATATTTAATATGTTTTATAATTTTGAATTAAAATTATTCTATTTATAAGCTGCATTCAATACTTAATATATTGCATATAATATAGAGACAAAATTTTTAGTGTCAATTCAGGGAAATAGATAGACAACCAAATATTATCAAAACACAATTATTATTTGTGAATGTTGCAATTTTCACTTGTGTGTAGGAGCTTATTTATTAATTAACTTGTTTTAGATTAAAATATTGATATTTTGGTTATTGTAGACAATCATTGTGCATATTATCAATTCATCCATGATTGTAAATCTTATTTCAATTTTTTATCATTGTTTACTTAAGTAATTGAAATGTTGTAATCAATATTGATTTTCTTTTCATGTTTAAACCCATCAAATGTATTTATAGAAAGAACTAAGCTGCTGGAGAAATTTTGTCTTAAGTTATGTATGTTTTTTTATTTTAATTTGTATTTTTATTTTGAATAAATAAATAGAAATTTTGTATTTGTTCTTTTATTTAGCGCTGGGATAAGCAACCCAAAAATACCTCAAATAAAAAAACCGAAAAAGACCACGTTCAAATTTTCCCGCCACACGAGAAGTGCAGGAGGCTGACGATAGATGGAGCTAGTGGTTATATATCGCATTTCCTAAATTTTGTATGAAGTTGTCGTTCTTCTCCGATAGGAGTAATAGTGTTCTGTGCCATATTATGAGAAAAGAGAAATATATACTCATTAAGGTATTTGGTGTTACCAGTAAAAAATAGAATTTTCTACTTATTGAAAATCAAAACAAAAAGAAAACATTTATTTTTCTTTTACTGTCAAGGATATGCTAATATAATAATGTAGAAAAATACGACAGGCATAGTTATCTTCCTATTGATTATTATTTCTGTATTCAAAATTTTTGAGTGTAATTTATCTTTAGCAAAATCTTACTAATTATGAAACAAGACATTTATCTGACAAATGGCAATAATAAAATTCAGCCCCCGTAGGTATTTCATTCTGTCCATACAGAGTTGACCGGGCCTGATACTAACGGAGCGACAGGAACCAAGCTTACGCGCCGATAGTTTAGGTAATTTCTTTTTACAGTGAAAATAATGATATTTTAAAAAAAGTAAAAACATAAGCACTGCTTTATGGTTAGTTCAGTTAGTATGCAAAGTTTCATGATCTTATTTAAAGTATTTTATGAATAACAGCGGTTTATTGTTCAGTTTGGAGGTAACTTTGGATTTTTTTTTCTATCGAGAAAATTTTACGGAATCGTGTTTTCGTCTAACATAAACCTTAACATTAATCCTCAACTTTACCATATATTTATTTCAAAATTAATGCTGCAATACTTTCGGCATAACGGAGGATCTTGCTAAGCCATTTAAAGTTATATTTCCCCTTAATGGACCTGTATTACTACCATTGAGCTATTATGTACTACGTACTAGAGGCGACACTGCATTCAGCTACTCTGTTCCACTCAACTGCGGTGCATACACCGCACTTTAATAGGCTAGGCGCTTGTAGAGTTGTCACGTGTTGTGTTAATTTAAAAAAATCTCTTGATAAAAATAATATGCAGTCGTGTATACTTAGATATTGCACAAATAATTCAAGAAATGTCAGTAAAAACAAGGAATTATTTTTCATCGGTTAATAAGATACTTAATCAAAAAAAGTATTATAGATTGAGATAAAACAAATTATTCCTAAGACGCCATCTCGTGTCATGGAATATAGATTATGAAACTAATATGTTCAGATGCGACATCTGTTGGTACTTAAGTATAGGACGAATATATTATTATACACATTTTTTTGTAGAAACATATGTAAGTTATTATAATTAGGCTAAATTTTTCATGTTTAAATCTGCTTATTTATATTATTTTATTTTTAGATTTCAACATCAAAGTCAAAGTGGAATAATTTCGTCCATTTTTAACTCTCGCGTGCATTTATGAACGACTCTTATTTTAATTTAAATAAATATATTTGTAATTTAAATGTTATGTTAATGAGTTTTGTTAAACATACATTCAGTATGTTTTTTATATTTGACATAGATACCTTAATAATATTCAGATAAAAATATCATTAAATTGTAATTTTGACATAATATTATGTAATATTATATGAAATAAGAAAATATAATATACAAAATAAAAGATAAAATTTAAATATTGTTCTAGATATAATTCACCTATTTAACAATAGAATAAACATAGGTGGAATGAACCGGAGCTATTAATAAATTGTATGATAAAAAACTAACTGCGCGAACACAGAGTAGGGCATATTTTTCGTTTGAGATAGCTGTTCTAGTACGTAAGTACATATTACTTCAATGTTTACTACTGAACAATTTTGGAATGGACTCTTTAAATTTTATAGCTGTAGGTGACAAACGGGCACATAGTTCATTCATTATCGATTAAGAATCGAAATGCAGATTGTGTTGTTGCCATTGAGTATTCAACCAAGTGGTTTAATACTCAAAGGTTGTTGCCCATGAGGACTAAGATGGAAAGCCTCTTTCTCAGTAAAAGATCTGTTTCATGCTAGTGTTCTGTGAGAGCGTGATCGTACCCCGGTCAAGCTGACCTATCCGTGCCGTAACTCTGTATACGGAACATTACTACAGTGTGGCGCTGGTTCGTAGGAACTGATAATATATGGAAATAGAAACGTAGATGTTAATAGGTTATACGTGGTAGAGCCATGCTGCAGTTATATTAGTAGTATAGTTGTAGCACGAATGGGTCGGCTCGACCAAGGAAGGACCACGCTCTCACGGAATACCAGCGTAAAGTAGTAGCTTAATGCTGCTGTGTTTCGTATAGTGAGTGTAGAGTACCGGATACCCTTTTTAGTGGAAACGAGGCATTCCATATTAGTCCTCACCGGTGACAACGCATCTGCATTTTGAGATTTGATCGAGGATAGATGTAGATGTCTATGGGCCACAGCAACCATTTACCATCAGGTGGACTGTGTGTTCGTTTGTCACCCTATCCCATAAAATATAAATCTGGGTCTCTATACTCAACATACGAAACAACGTCATTATTGTGCTGTTTCACACTGGTGTTCTGTGAGAGCGTGGTCGAACCCCGGTCGAGCCGACCTATCCGTGTTGTAACTATGTATAGCTAGAATATCTGCAGCGTGGCTCGATTCCGTTGGAACTGATAATATGAAGAGAGAGAGAGAGAGAGAGAGAGAGAGAGAGAGAGAGAGAGAGGGAGAGTTTGGCAGACCGATTGATGATCGCAGAACCAGACGTGAGCACCTTTGACTCCGCTGCCCGTCGCCGGTCCGGGTATTTTACGCCTGGCGTAAAGAGATGGTTGTACGGAATGAGATCCTTCTGCCATTTACCATAGTCACCTCTTACGACATACAGAGGACGACGTGGGACTTTATTCGGGATGGATTGATTCGGGATGGACGAGATTCGGCTAGTGAAGTAGTGAGTAAATGCTCCCAAAAACATCGCAATGTTCTTTGTTTCACCATATTGAAAAGAAATTTGTTAACATATTCATTCATGTACGTGTTTTTAGTTTTTCGACTGTTCGTAGCCAGTGCCCCTAATAAAATGACATTCGTAATAGTTTTTCTGCCACCAGTCCTTCAGAGCCTGGTTTAATTTACATTGCGAGCTGGTGAAGTTTGCGTTTGGAGTAAAAGTTGACATTTTCCCTTTACATCCGCAGATATTTAAGTGCCCTTAATTCCAACTTTGCACGAGATACTTAACATTGAAATATCTCTGCATGACTTTACTGCGACTTTGAATTTAGATTATATGATGATAAAGTTTATATTAATTTATCAAGTAATTTAATTTAAAATTGCGGTGTGCACTTATATCTCGAGGGATTTAGCGCCAAACTGGATTGCATTGCCACAAGCTGCGTATTTGCATAGAGACAAAAGAGATGTCGGAACTTCAGGTTCAGTTTCATGTTACATTCTCTGAAATTTTTACTTCGGTTTTACTATGGATATCCTCATTTTTAAGTCTGTTACGCAGAGAAACCCCGAGCACAGCTCTCTCCGCAGCTCTCTGAGCGACCTTAAGCTTCCTTGTTCGGTCAGCTGTGAAGAATCACGTCTCGGATTTGTAAGTCATCACTGGCAACATACATTAGCTGTACAATCTTATTTTCAGGCTTTGAGGTATACCTGACGGGAAGATGTGTATTAATCTCCCGAACGCTGCTCAGCCGAGTTGAATCCGTCGATAGACCTCGCGGTCGAAGTTGGACTTACCTAGTCGGACTATTTATTTTAGGTAAACGTAGACGTCGACAACTTCGAGCGTAGTTCTCCCGGCAATCACAACAACTACCGGCATAGATATGACATGGACGTCTTTGTTTTGTCCATGTCCATTCTAAGACCTATCTGTTGGGAGACATTATTCAGGTAATTGAGTAGTGCTTAGGTCTTCCAGGGTTTTTCCTTAAGGACTATGTCGTCGGCAAATCGAAGGTGGGTTATGTACTCGCCATTGATATTTATACCGTATTATTTCCAGTCAAGTAGCTTGAAAATGTGTCTTATAATGCAGAGAAGAGGTTTGGGGATCACCCTGCCTTACATCCTTCTGCAGGCGAATGTGTTTCGTACCAACCGATATACCGACAGTCGACTTGTCACCGCTGAAGGGACCGAAACATCGCCCAAATTTCGGAACGGAATCAGAGGCTTTCCCATTGACCACGTACGCAAGGCAAAGTACTATAAGTACTCTATTCATTAGTAATTGTATGAGGTAAAATTTTATATTAATAAGAAAAACTCCTTAATTTTCAGTATTTTTAACACTGAAAATAAATAGCAACGTGACAAATGTCAAATGCATTCCTCGCAATGCCCGTATTCACGTTCTTCTAGACTTATTATACAGAAAAATGGGGTAATTTAAATGTATTCAAATCTAAGCTTTATATCTTGAGGATAAGGGCTAAAAGAAAATGTTCCGTTTAAAATTATTTCTTGCACGTACAACACGTTAGTTCAATTTTTCATTCCGTATGATATGCATTACTTTGCTTATGAATAACTTGCGTTCAGAATGCACTTTGCTAGCACCATTATGTTTTTGAGAAAATAGGGATCTCTTCTGTAATAACTCAGTGCAGCGTCTGAATGTTGATTGACCATTTCGGTGAAGTCGTGGCGGTTCAGGGGCTAATCGCTTGCTGTAAATTTCACAGTACGCGAGCAACGCGGGTGCGATCCCCGCACACCAATGAAATTGTTAATTGCAATTTTAAGTGATAATTACAAAAACGTGAACATCGTGAGGAAACCTACATGTCTGAAGAACAAGATAAAAATATATCTCAAGAAGATGTGAAGTTCTCCAACGCGTATGGGGGCACCCATACATGGTACCCCATATATGGCCCCCATACACAGGTGCGGCGGACATTTCCTTGCCCTAAAATCCTCTCAAAAATGGGAGGATCCCATCAGGTGGACTGTAAATCCTGTTATTACTTCTATTATAATAAAATAGGTTTACTAAACTTGTTTGAATAATAAAATGAAATGAAACCTATTTTTTTCGATTTTAGAAATATAAATTACGTTTTATTAAAGACAAAATGTTTTGTGTGTGCTGGGATTAGTGGTGACGGGATTAGTTCACGCAATTGAGGAAGGGCGGGAGGTGCTCTTCAAACTAGGTAAGACACTTCATTTTATTTTATTCAGCGGATGGTTGCAAAGTAACTACAATTAATATCTTTATTATAATGGATTCCTGCATAGTAATGCCTGATTCTATTAATTAACAATTTTTTTTCAAATCTAATAAATAAGATAATATTACGTACGTTTTATTACATTATTTTTTTTTAATTATTACATAATTATCACATTGACGGGCTGCTGATGACGAGGGTTAGAGAAGTTAAGGATTTAGGAGTAACTTTTAATACAAAGCTTACTTTCTATGATCACTTCATGAGCATCTGTAAAAAACCTTATAGAAATCTAGGATTTATGTTTCGTTTAGTGAGAGGATTCACAAAGAGGAGTCAACTTGAATATAATGCAGTCATCTGGGCTCCGCATGAAACTAAGTATAGTCTCATGCTAGAGCGAGTACAAAATAAATTCATTAGATATTTATATATGCGTTATTATGGTGTCTACCCAATTTACCCTTTAATGTATCCAACTTTTTTATATTAGGTATGGTAGGATATAATGAACGAGGGGTTAGGAGGGAATTCGCGCTCACCTCGTATATTTTTAAAATACTGCGAGGAAGATTGTTTAATGCTGAGTTATTAGGGCAGCTTAATCTGTATGTTCCTGAGAGGTATGTGTGCTGCCAACGGCAGCCACGACTGTTGGTGGAGCCGCGAGGTCGCACCAACCTCCTGAGTGAGGCACCTCTGACGCGCGCACTCCACACGCTCAACGTAACAGCTTGTGAGACGGACCTATTTTGTTATACTCTGAGTGAATTCATAAAGACAGCATTGTTTGTAATTTGTTACAAAAATTAAATCTAACACTTAAATCTACACAAATCAGTTAGACAACTACACTATCGCATTAGGTAATCCTGTAATGATAGTTGTAAGTTTCAGAAATAAATAAATAAATAAGAATCGGCAAAAGAAACTCCATATGAATCCCCATTTTTGTTATTTTTCAGGGTGAAAGATAGATACAATATTCTTAATAACCATATTATAATTTGTAAATAATCCTATAAATATGAAAATAACCCCATGGACGAAGGCTATACAGTACGTGAGAGTAATATGATCATGCGGTTAATATGTTCTCTTTCTTATAACTCAAAAACTACAGCCTTGTTTGCATAGAATAAATGACTCTGTGATACGATATCTCTTCATCAGTCTATCCAATATTAAAGGTTCTAAAGGGCGCTGCTTCATCGACGCCATTTTGACAGTTGACGTTATAGTAAATATTTTGGTGAATTTTAATATTGTGTAGTGTCGTGAGTTTTTTTTTAAGGTTGATTTTTCGAAGTGTTCCTAGTTATTGTCAGAGCTTATTTGATATTTTTTTAAATATATTAGTTATAGTATATGATTTTGTGTTTTTGTCTATGTTCTCCTCCTAGTTTTGGGTTTATAAGGCGGCAAAGCTTAAGTTGACCATATTACCCACACGTACCTTAGTATTTTATCATAACATCGCCACATTACGTCATAACAATAGAAATTGGGCACCATGCGATGTTGCTATTCTTATTATGTTTTTACAGGTTAAATAGAAGATAGGAACAGTGCAATATTTAGAGTATTTAAGCTCTAGTTATAATTTTCATTGCAATATGAGGTCAATAGTGCAATCTGTTGTTTCTAGACTCAGGTTATAATTTGTCCCGTAACATCATTTGACTGTGATATGATACTAAAAATTTAAATTTACATTAAATTAAATTACACGTGGAAGAGCCACGGTGCAGATATTTTGGTTATAGCACGAATGGGTCAATCGGGGAAAGACCATGCCCGTACAGAATACTAGCGAAAAAAACAGCCTAATGTTTCGTATTGAAAAAATTTAAATATTTTATAGTATAGTATTTAGTATTGATATAATATGTATTTATGTAAATTTTTTATTTTTAATGGAATATGTCACAGATAAACTTAAAAGAGTACAAGAGTCTCTGTATTTTTCTTAGTCTGTGTAAACAGCAACTTGTTCAAATGCAATCCAATTTAACGCTAGGTCCCCCGAGATATGTGCGAGTGTGCACCGACTTAAATTAAATTCTGGCTGATTAACGAAAATGTGCTCTGTGTCGTTAGCGATTGAATTAAAAATAATTTATGCTGGTTCGTTGGTGTTAGGTCAGTTTCATTACTGTAAGTTTTGGTTGTAAAGTTGCACAAGTATCGTAAAAATGAAGATATTAACACTGTAAGGAGGTCGTTGGTGTGTTTTGCTGGGTAAAGCTTTTTATTTTTTTTATTTTCAATCTTTATGGTGGCAACAATTTTTGCTCATAAGACTTGCTTATCCTCCAAACTGAAATACGATAGTTGGTGCAACCCTGCTGTGCACTAAGAATATGTAAGAAGATGTTACTAAGAAGATGTTTACAAATAGGTCAGCGCGACCGGGGTAGGACCACGCTCTCACAGAATACCAGCAGGAAATAGCAGCTCAACGCTGCTGTGGTGAGTGTAGAGAATTGGAGACCCTTTTACTGGTAACGGCGTATTCCTTCCATGTTAGTATTCGGAGGTGCATTTGATACTCAATCAAGAATTGATGTAGATGACAATGACTATGGGTCACCGCATCCACTTACCTTCAGGTTCGTTGGTCACTGTTATACTAATAAGATATTTTTGACTAAACGTGATCCTGCACTTTGGCCTCTGCTTACTGTAGCCCATAGTCACCTACAGCTATCCTTAAATTAGAATCTAAATGCATCGAACTATATTACTAGCGTATAGAACAGACACCCCGAAGCAAAAGTTTGCTTCATTTTGGTAAGAGTTAGAACTAAAGATCGCTGCAGCGCTAAAATAATAGTTAAACCAGTTAAACTGTCTACGTAGGGCACTCAATAAGTTTTGAGATATGCAAAAAGTATTCTTGATACTATTAATATTTGTTTTACATCTTTTCAAAATATTCTCCATCATATTTAATACAAAGTTCCATTCACTTAAACCAACTCAGAAAACACTTTTGCCAGTCTTGATCTGACAAGTCGGACATCGCTTCTTTGTATGAAGCCACAGCTTCTTCGGCGCTTGAAAAAAACTTGCCTTTTATTTTTTTTTGACTCTTGCGAACAAAAAGAAATCACAAGGAACTAAGTCAGTGCTGTAGGGTAGGTGACTTAGAGTTTCAACACCAGATTCCTCAGTAAATGCTTTTGTTCTAAGGGAGGTATGTGAAGAGGCGTTATCGTGATGCAGCATGATTCCCCGAAGCCTGGTCTTTGGTCTACTCTCCCGCACAGCTTGAAAAGCTTTGGGTAATGCAACTGTAGTATACCATTCAGAGTTGACTGATCTACAATTTTCCAGCATTGATGTCAACAAATGTCCACTCCTGAAAAAAAAACTAGCCACCATTTTTTTACCGACGTTGCGAGGTCTTTGCAGTTTTGTCGGATCATATTGATAGATCCATGTCTCGTCATCAGTAACGATTTTTGAAACATGCCTAGATGCCCCGTTTTCAAAACGTAGACGCATTTCATGTCACCAATCCACACGAGTCTGTTTTTCGCTTTCGGAGAGCAAACGAGGTATCCATCGACAACAAAGCCTCCTCACTTCAAAATGTTGATGTAGGGTGGTATGAATGCTCCCCGAACTGAATGCCTACAGTCGTTTCGATGTCCGTATATGTGATTCGTGGGTCTTCTCGCAACAACATTTTAGTAGTCCATACATTTTCTGCCATTACTGCCGTTTGCGTGGCCCCAGTTCTTTGGTCAACTCTAAGGTTAATTTTACCCCTTTTGAAATCAGCAAACCACCTAAAAATGCTTGCGCGTAATGGAGCTGAGTCCCCTAATGCTGATTGTAACCGTTGTGAACTTAATTGTTCGGTTAAACCTAATTTAAAATCATAATAAATCATAGCGCGCAAATGTTCACGGTTAAGATCTATCGTTTTAAATGAAAAGCGTGAGAAGCGTTGCATAAATTAGTATGCAGGAAAATTAATAGAGCTTTGTAGTCCTTCCCCGGTCGAGCTGTCTGTTCGACCGGGGAAGGACTACGCTGTCACATCATATTACTACATTCGTACTGTAGCCATAAAATAGAGCACTATTTTAAGGCTTATTACAGTATACATAACAATTAAAATAAGTACATATACAGATGTTAAGTGGTTACCCCCTCTAGTATCACGTCGCTAATACAAGAGGGGGTAACCACTTAGCATCTTTAGGTTAGTTTGTCAAACCTCTTCTAATAAAAAAATGTAGCGATAAAGATGCAATCTCCGAAGTTAGCCTTCATTACTGTTGCAACATCTAGTCCTTGAATGGACAATTTGCATTGTCGAATCATTTTGGTTCGGTTCGGGGTACGTCTGCATATGCATGTCGTATAACTTCCACTTCGGCGTCTCAATTCGTTAAATTGTTACCGACAGAGTTGCAAATGGGGGATGCAATTAGCTATTTTACTTTGTGGTCAAGTGTTAATAGTTTAACGTCAACAATTTACTTTTAGTCGAAAATAAATTAAATTTTAAGATATTATCATATATTTAGCTAATTGAGTTAAATATCTATAAATATATAATTACACATATAGGTAGGCGGAGTGTAGGGCGGCGCCCCACTTTCTGGAATAAAGATCTGGTAAAACATGTAGGAAGTCGTTGGTCCAATTGGTTTGGGAACGTGCTTTGTGACATTCCTTGGGAGAGTAATGATGATAAGAATGCTGATGATGAGGACTTCTTTTCTGCTTACTATGTCGTCTGGGAAGGTTCCCGCCTTTATTCATTTTTGTCGGTAAACAGCAGTGCTGATACTGCTATCTTTCGGCGTAAAATTACATAGAGAGTCAATTATAGACTGTGAAGTGAAAATAATTATAGACCGTGAGACATTCCTTCTGAGTCCTCAGACGTGACCAATATACCCTTATATTGGTCACGTCTGAGTGTTTGTCAATTCAGTTTAAAAAAAATTAGAAAGATAATGTTAAACACGCGAATGCTTTTAAATGGGGATAGGATTCAATAGTTTATTAATTAGATTTTAGAGATTCAGGTTTCTAATGCACTGTTTTTCTTGAAATTACACTTAACGCGAAGCTTCAGTAAGGTCGCCATATAATGCAACTATAGCTTCCAGTCTTAGATCTGCAGCATACAGTAAAAAACATAAGTACTAGCGACAAGTACAATCTATTTCCTCCTAAGAGTCAGTGTTTTCAACCGACTTCAAAAAAGGAGGAGGTTCTCAATTCAACTGCATTTCTTAACGTGTGTTTCCTCAGAACTTTTTTTTGGGTGAACTGATTTTGATGATTATTTGATGATATTTGAAAGCTATTAATATAAATACAAAAAGAACATCATCAATTTAGTCTAAGTGAATTAAATATGCATTAGTAAAGAAAAACTACTGGTCAGATCTTGATCAATTTTATATGGGACTACATGAGAAGCACCAGCTTTCAATTAAAAAAAGAATCATCAAAATCGGTTCACCTAGAGAAAAAAGTTCTGAGGTAACACATATAAAAGTTCCGAGGTAACACATATAAAAGTTCCGAGGTAACACATATAAAAGTCGAGGTAAATAAAAGTTCCTAGGTAACACATAAAAGTTCCGAGGTAACACATATAAAAGTTCCGAGGTCACACATATAAAAGTTCCAAGGTAACACATAAAAGTTCCGAGGTAACACATATAAAAGTTCCGAGGTAACACATATACATGTTCCGAGGTAACACATATAAAAGGTCCGAGGTAACACATATAAAAGTTGTAACACATATAAAATTCCGAGGTAACACATATAAAACTTCCGAGGTAACAAAATAACATATAAAAAAGTTCCAAGGTAACACATAAAAGTTCCGAGGTAACACATATAAAAGTTCCGAGGTAACACATATAAAACTTCCGAGGTAACACATATAAAAGTTCCGAGGTAACACGAATAAAAGTTCCAAGGTAACACATAAAAGTTCCGAGGTAACACATATAAAAGTTCCGAGGTAACACATATAAAATTTCCGAGGTAACACATATAAAAGTTCCGAGGTAACACATATAAAAGTTCCGAAGTAACACATATAAAATTTCCAAGGTAACACATATAAAAGTTTAGAGGTAACACATATAAAAGTTCCGAGGTAACACATATAAAAAATAGAGTCAAATTGAGAACCGAGTGTTAACTTGTTTAGTTGTGATCAAATACTTCCTTGGGACTGAAGGTCGCCCAGTCGGTGATAGAACAAGTTGGCGGATTCGAGGATTACCGCGTCCTCCCCTTTCTTCAGACTTCAGATAAAGGGCTCTACCACGGTAACATTTCTAATTTAGTATTTGGTTGGGGGTCGACATTCTACGCAGAATATCCTCTTTAGGTTGTTAACTGTGTTTACGATCTAGAAGTTCTAGAAGTTCGTGACATGTGGTGGGACAGATGGACTTACGGACGGATAGGCAGAAGAGTTACTATTTTACATTGTACGTTATTGAACAAAACCCTAAACAATTTTTGTGTGTATGGATATAAAGTTTGGTATGATACAAATTCTAATTTAAATAGTATTAACGATGCACTTTTCTGACTTTTATAGTTCTAAATTTAGCAAGTACACTGTAACTAGGGTTGCCAATCCTACTATTATAATATATAGTAACTTTTTTATTGAATATGGGTGACAAACGAGCATACAGTCCACCTAATGGTAAGTGGATGCTATGGTTTATAGACATCTACATTTATTCTCGATTCAAAGTGCAGTTGTTCGAAGTGGACGGCTCCGTAGCACAGTGGCTTTGCAATGAGTTACAGCGCTAAGGGCCTACAAGTAATTGTTCCGGGTCTGGATGTTTTGACCTTGTGAAATTTATGTTTGTAAACTGCCACCACGATAGAGGAGAAAATCCTAGTGTTGAGGTAACATTTAAAAAAGAAAAGAAAAAAGAAAAATAATAACAAAAATAATCCACAATAACAGGAGTCCTATTATTCATATTTATAAAAAATTTATATTCGATGAACTACTACTGCTACTACTATATTTTAATAGCTGTTAATAAAGGTTCAGGGTAACAAAAAATTTTATTATGAAAACAAAAAAAAATAATAATAAATTTCATCATTACAGTCTTCCACAATCCACTGGTGAACAAAGGCACCTTCACAAAACACGGTCTGAGTACGGAATATGCATTAAGTCACCTGAATTCATGAATTTATTGCATCTTTTACCAGGTCATCGCTTCATAAATTATCTATTAAGTTATACATACTATACAAATGTTTTTTTTTTAATTTTTCGCATTATATTTTATATTTAGACATACCACGATAGTACTTTAGTCAAAATGGGAATGGCAACCCTAACCGAAACAAAGAGAGGAATTGTATTCATGACCGCTGTCGAGAATATTAAAATTTGCATGTTAGTTCATTGTTGCGAAAATAAAGGCAATTTGAGAAATAAATTCACCGTCTTTATTATACACAATTTGTAAAATAAGAACTAATTAACTAAAGCAGACTTAAATAAGAGCTGTAGTAGCTCAGGGGTTAAGCGTGTGCTACCAAAGCAACCCAGGTTTGATCTCCGCCGGCACTAATCGAATTGTTAGTGGAAATTATATACGTGGTAGAGCCATGCTGCAGTTATATTAGAAGTATAGTTGTGGCACGAATGGGTCGGCTCGACCGGGGAGGGACCACGCTCTCACAGAATACCAGCGTGAAATAGTAAACTTAACGCTGCTGTATTTCGTATGGTGAGTGTAGAGAACCGGAGACCCTTTTTACTGGAAACGAGGCATTCCATCTTAGTCCTCACGGGTGACAACGAATCTGCATTTTGATTCGTAATCGAGGATAGGTGTGAATGTCTATGGGCCGCAGTAACCACTTACCATCAGGTGGACTGTGTGCTCGTTTGTCACCCTATCCTATATAAAAAATTAAAATAAGTGGTGGCTTACCACGTGTAAAGCTGTGAAGGATATCATCGAGAAAAACCTGCATGTCTGAGAAATAAAAATATTTCGAAGACATGTGAAGTCTGTCAACATGCGTTGGAGAATTTCTGCAGACCAATTTTGCTCTATTACCTTCTCGGAATTGAGAGTAGATTTATGCCCAGTCGTGAGACGAATAGGGCTCTAATTTGTTTTTATAGTTTACTGTCACTTACCACCAAAATCATTATTTTCTTAATAGTAATGTGCTTAAAAGGAAATTTTTATTTAAAACATAAAAAAAAATTAGAATAATAATCTTCTTCACCAACATTTATACGTGGCAAAGCCATGTTGCAGCCATGTTATGGTTGTAGCATGATACTAGCTTAATACTGCAGTGTTTTCTATGGTGATTATAGAGAGACGGAAACACTTTTTATTGAAAACGAGGCATTCCACCTTAGTCCTCAGGGGTGACAACGCATCTGCATTTTGATTCCATATCGAGGATAGGTCTATAAGCTATAGTATTTACCATAGGGATGGACCATTTGTCATCCTTATCCCATAAAAACAAACAATCACCAAAACTTAATACATAATTTCCCCGACCTTAAATTTAAATACCTATAACTGTAATAATAAAGAACACACAATTATTTTTTATAGTTGCACATTGAATAAAACAACTTTTACGGATTTTATCGCGCTTACTTCTACTTATTCAAAATAATAAAGTTAAGTTAAATATAAAAATAATTGAATAAATTATAATAAATAAAAAGCTTAAAATAATAAAAATAGGTATGCTGACCACTAAATCACATGGCCAATTAATCCAGCGTTAGATTCCAATTTATATTAACGTAGTTTAAAAAAACTTTAAAGCATTTTAAAATGACTGAGTTTTAAATTGTTTGCGTTTGAAAATGTAGAATCCAACTACGTTTTAAAGATCATCCAGATCCATAATATCTTCACTGTGCGAGCTCCTTACCCTCACTCGCAGCGTTATCGTTAAACGAATCGTGAAATACAAACCATCATGCGACGAAGGGACACACTAATGTCATAAAACTTCAAACAGTCAGCAGAAAATTTAAAAGGAAATTTTCGTTTAAAATTTTTCTACGCTTTAATTCGTTTCACTGATTTTATTGCGACGTTACGTTTGGGTTGAATTCTTAAACCGAACGTGATTACTTCTTTAGAACCGTATGAAGTATACCGCCACAGTCAGATATCAAAAATTTATAGCTTACTTGCATCTTTGTTAGTTATTTATTCATTAAAAACTAGCATTTTATTAGTACTATCTATTGCTACTAATGTGACGTCCATTTACTTCATCCATTTAACCAAAAAAAAAAACCGTTTTTTTGAATATACTGGAAGATTTTTTACCGTCTGGAATAAAGTAGGGTGTAACAGGTGAACGGAAAAGAAGCCTATGGCACTGATATTTTACATTTACTTATTATCAGAATGATCTATCAATAAATACTACTAATTTTATAAAACTTCGGTACTAAAAAATAAAAAAAATTGAACTAACCAAATAAATTATTAAAAACTATCGAAATTAAAATAATACGCACCCAATTAGTATTATTTATAGATAGATCAATTTCATAATATGTTAATGTAAAAGAAAAAAAATTGTAAAATATCAGTGCCATATGCTTCTATTCCGTTCACCTGTTACAACCTATTATTTTCCAGACCGTAAAAATAATCATCCATTATAGCTGAAATTAATCTTGGCATTAAATAATAAATTTAGTTCAAAAGAAATATGGTACAAAAAGGTTGCATACTTTCTATATGTCGTAAAGTATCATCACATTAGCAGCGACAGACAGACCGACAAAACAAAATAAAAATGGTTATTTGTCCTAATACAGAGGCTGCACTAAAAGTATCGGAAATGGAATATTTCCACTGTTACTGTCATATTAAAATATTTTTAATTGAAAACTCCTTGGTTTTAAAAATCGAATACCATTTATTTATTTAAAAAAAGATTCTCGGTCTTGTCACAAGGTTTTGTCAAACTTGTTTAGTCGTTGAGAAAATGGAATTGACTCGAGAAAATTCAAGAGGACAGAGATTTTCATCACCTGAAGAAGCTGTGGACGCCTACAAAACGGCCATTTTAGAGACCCCAACTACCGAATGGAATGGTTGCTTCAATGATTGGTTCCATCGTATGCAAAAATGTGTCAAATTTCGCGGAGAATATTTTGAAAAGCAATAAATACATTTTTAAATAGTAATGTTGTGTCACTTGCTTGATTCTCGAAATTTTCATTTCCGCCCTCGTATAGTATTCAAATAATCCTCTGATTTTAATAGAAACGAGTCATTCCAATATTACAGATATACACTTTAATTTTAATCATATGTATAGCTTTTAGTAATAATATTATATCGTGTCGTGATGGTGTAAGAAAATCTATGACCCCATTTGATTTCATGAGTGTCGTAAGAGGCGGCTTTGTAAAATGCCTGAAAGATAATAAATCACGAATCCCTATTTGCAAGAATCACGCTATATAAGATGTTACAATTTATATAGTGAACTCATGTTTTGCTAGCTTAGCACAGTACTAGCTTAGCTTAGTGTTTAGCACGCAAATTATAATTTTAAACTGTTTATAATAGGTCCTTACATATGAAGTTGGCGTTTTGTACAAGAGGAATATAAAGTAATTTTTTTTTGTAAAATATATTTAATCAATCAAACCGTTGTTATCTATGCACTTTTGCCATCTCATAGGTAGTTCATTGATCAGTTTACTAAAAAAAACCATGGGGGGCGAGAATCAATAAACTCTTTGAAAAATTTGATATTTTTTCCTTATAAGAAGTTGTCCAAATTCCGGAAAAAATGGTAATCTATTGGAGCAAGGTCCAGGGAGTAATTGTAGCTCATCTAACTTAGTGGTTGTTTGTTGTGCAGTGTGTGGTCTTGAGTTATCGTGAAGCAGCAGTGGCCTAGAGCGGTTGACAAATCTCGGTTGCTTGGCAGCTAGTTCTTCCTTCATGGTTTGCAGTTGCTGACAATAGATATCTGCCGTAATCGTTTGGCCAGATTTTAGAAAGCTGTAGTGAACGACACCGGCGCTAATCTACCAAACACTCACAAGCAACTTTTTCTGAGTTAATTTTCATTTAGGGCAGGATTTGACTGGGTCTTTAGGGTTCAGCCATTGCGACGAGCGCTTCCGGTTATCGTACAGTATACACTTTTCATCACAAGTAATGACCCGATTTAAAATCCCTTCAGTTTTGTGTCGGTTGAGCAAAGTAACACAGCAGTCGATTCATGAGGTACCAATCGCTCAAGTTTTTTTTATTTTCCCGATTTGCTTCAAGTGGATTAATAGAGTTTTATCACTTATTCCGAAGCCTGCAGCTATCTCTGAAGTGCTTTCTGATGGATCCGCTCCCACAATAGCTTTTAATTCTTCATTTTTCACTTTGGTCTCCGGCCGTCCACGGGCTTGGTTCTGAAGGTCGAAATTTCCGGAACCAAAACGTTGAAACCAAACACGTACCGTGCTTTTTTTGCGACACTAGCACCGTACAAATCATTAATCCTTCGATCTGTTTCTGCAGTACTGGTACCACGGTAGAACTCGTACTTGTAAGTATACCGATATTTTATGGTTTCCATTGTGCGGTAATAAGCGACGCCTAAAAAAATAATGAGGGAAAAACAAATGAATGACTGTTTTCAAAACTAAAATGTACCTGCTAAATGAATTTATAAATTTGAATTTGGAATTCTTAACCAAAAAGGAGATATTTCAGGTCAAAGTGGTCGGTACGACAAAACGCTAATTTCATATGTAAGGACCCAATATTATGACAATATTAATTAATTATACTATACTCTAATAAATCTTTTAAGCTATAAAAGCATTCAGTTTTTAGTTAATTATACATGTTTTTCTTATATAATCTTACGCTTAATAATTTGGAGTCGTGGCAGCTCAGGGGCTTAGCGCTCGCTGCAAATTTCATAGTACGCCAGCGACCCGGGTTCAATCCCAGCCTGCATCATTGAAATTGTTAATTGCAATTTTAAGTGTTGATTTACCACATGCTAGGCGGTGAAGGAAAACATCGCGAGAAAACATCCATTATAAGCAAAAATTCAAAGACACGTGAAGTTCGCCACCACGCGCTGGGGCAGCTCGGCGGACATTTTATTGCCCTAAAACCCTCACAGAAATGAGAGGAGGCCTGTGCTCAGCAGTGGTACGTATAAAGGCTGTTTTAACCTTACTTTTAATAATTGAAATTCTTTAGGTAGTTTATTACTTATATATTTTCACACACTAATTTAGTCAATTTTTTATATATAACGTGCGTAGGAATGATATCGGAATAGTTTGTCTGGGTCATGTCGGTTTCGGGGATCGGTTTTTCCGATAGATGGCAGCATGACATGTTTCGCACAAGTCGTCTGTAACTGAGGTCATCAATCCCCTCGCCTAGCGTTACGACTAAGGCAAATTCTCCCAACAGTCAAATCCGTTGGCTTATTTCCAACAGGGGACTTTCACGAGCTGGTGATGACGATGAAGAACAATTGTGCGCGTCATTATGTACACATGAACGAAGTGAAACATCTTTATGACATATCATTCTTCTTTTATTTTATATAAGTAGGTTAAATAATAGTATGTTCTCATACAGTCCCGTCGGTGAAACGTTATACAAAACGTGCCGCTTTTTTAATACCGTACTAAATTTATCCACTACATCGATAGAGAAGTTTCACTTCAATACTTCATATACAGATAGAGGTTACAACACAGATAAGGGTTACAAGCGAGCACACAGTCCACCTGATGGTAAGTGGTTGCTGCGGCCCATAGACGACATCTACATCTATCCTCGATTACGAATCAACATGCTGATGCATTGTCACCCGTGAGGACTAAGATGGAATGCCTCTTTTCTATTAAAAAGGGTCTCCGGTTCTCTACACTCACCATACGAAACACAGCAGCATTATGCTACTATTTTACACTGGTATTCACTGGCTTGGTCCTTCCCCGGTCGAGTCAATCCATTCGTGCTACAAATATACTACTAATATAGCTACAGCATGGCTCTACCACGTACTATATATGAAAGTATTATATATAAAAGTGATAGAAGCTTAATATTTATAGATGCCGTGTATAAGCAGCATAAGAGAATTTAATAGCTGGAGTCGTCTCGTAGGTGTCGTAAGAGGCGGCACAGGGAAACTGAAACAGGAGATCTGTAGCAGCGTCTTACTGATAACAACTTTAAATAACATAAAAAACTGTGGCTGCCAGTTCACCTGCCAAGCGAGGCAACTATAAAAAAATAATTTATGCAGTTTATAGTTTATAGTCAGTAGTATTATGAAGCGAACCATGAGAATTTATTGAATGAAAGAATGAATATATTGAATGAGCGAATGAATTAAAGCACGAATGAGTAAATGAATGAGTGAAGAAATTAGTGAATGCGTTAGTGAACGAATGAGTGAATGAATTAATGCACGAAAAAGTGAATTAATGAGTAAATGAATGAGTTAAGGAATGAGTGAATGAATGAGTGAATAAATTAATGCACTAATGAGTGAATGAATAAGTCAATGAATGAGTGAATGAATGAGTGAAAGAATGAGTGAATAAATGAGTTAATAAATGAATGAATCAAGAGTACGAACGTAGACAGTTTTCTGTCTCCGAGTACGAAGCACAAATCTGGTGTGCTCAAATGCACCACTCGGTTACTATCATGACTCATGACTCATGAGTGATGACCCACTTCTAATACAATCCTTATAGCTTAGCTGGAAAGGTAAACGGAACTATAAGTAAATATAAAAACTACTTTTAAAATATGTTGTGTTCGCGTATTTTTACGTTAGTTAGAAAAGCGATCAGCAGTGTTGCAACTCAATCACGGTAAATACAAGTGAGGCATTAGCTGAGGAAGCCAACGAGGCAATTAAAAACTTGCGTCCGCTACAGATATCGCAGCGCTGCGCTGGCAGTTACTGCTAAACATCTAATACGTGTCGTGTCACAGTCTATATGCAGCAGTACAATTTGGCCTAAATTAAAAAAAAATCAAGTGTCCTTTTATCATACACTAAAAGTTCACTGCTGACCTTAGGTCTTTCCTATAGGTTACCTAAAAAAAGTTTAAATGAGTCATTTTTTTCACTTTTACCACCGGGTAGGCAGAAACGCAGAAGATTTTTTCAAAACCGGTAGGGTTTCAGCTAATTACTCAGACTCAAAGACTAACTCAGAGACTATTTGCCATTGTTGCCACCCTGGACAGCTTGCCAGTTTGCAACCATAGTTTTAATTTATTTATTTATTAGTTGTTATTATATCCAGGTTTGTTTCCTTCTGTCGCTTCCTTTACGACATCTACGAGGCGGTATGTGCTAGTGGATGTTCCTGCTCAGTCTCTACACGGTCAAGTGTCCTCTATTAAGCTATAATTTTTATTTTTAATGCATATGTTGCTTCTTTACGGATAATATTTTTATATAATATATAAATTTTACAAACGAGCACACAGTCCACTTAATGGTAAGTGAATGCTGTTGCCCATTGACATCTACATTTACCCTCAATTAGGAATCAAAATGCAGATTTGTGGTCACTACTGAGGACTCAGTTGGAACGCCTCATTTCCTGTAAAAAGGTATCAAATATTCTCTACAAACACAGCAGCATTCAGCTGCTAGTATACGCGTATTATTATGTATTATTTGCGAGCATTGTTCTACCCCGATAGAAGCGATTCATTCGTGCTACAACCATAATTTTGCCGCAGAATGGCTCTAACAAGTATAATTTAAAGCAGATATCAGAAGGGTAATATTATTTTATACTATTTTTATCACTAAATGAAAAGGTTTAAGACCATCGGTCTTATTTATTATAATTTATGCCACGTAGATAATTACAATGTGGTCTGCAACTAATGTTAATCGATTGCGTGTAAATTAACAAGAAATCACAGTTCACATAAACTGGTATTAATTAGTTTTAGCTAACTATAAATTAATTTATTTATAACATTATTAAGTAAAATTTATCTTTATTGTTTTTGGAGCATAAATATGTGTTTGTGTCATTGATCATCAGTCCCAGGTCATTGTTGTCTTGTTCTTGATATTGCTATAATAAAACTTGATAATTCCTGTAATTTTTTAAATCACTTGATTTATAGTATACAATATACTGGCGGCCCGCCCCGGCTCTGCTTGGGTGGAACAATTATTAATCTCAAATTTTAGCTTAGGCTTTAATGACCTTTTTTGTTCAACTTTTCTGAGGTTTTAAAATAAATTTATTCTCCACATGTCGCACGTGAGTTTTTCTATATACTGTCGCGGACTTTTTATTTGTAATTTTATGACGGACAATTCAGCCATATATCATTTTTCTGCAATTTACTATTATCAGTTCAGTCAGCAATTTATATATTAACGTGCGTATTGACGCAGCGCAAGCCATGTAAGCTCTCAAAAGGTACATTTTTCTGACTAAGTTGGCGAATATCATCGAGAATTTTTTAGCCATATCATGTGTACTTACAAAATATTCTCTTCTTTTACCTTTTAAATGGTGAAAGAATTTTTTAAATAACAAAACAAACTCACAAAACTTACACTCTCTCTTTATAATATTATTAGTAATTAGTGATTAGAAACGTAGATATGCATATAAATAGTGACTATCGGGAAATAATTTGGAACGGATTGGAATTAACTTTGTATTAAAGTAAATTGCGGAGTATTGTTTACGCACACAATGCAATGATTGCTAAATATAGACCTAACTTGTACTGTTCGATCACCAGAAGTATTTTATTTCTTCAGATTCATTGCTGGTTTCTAAACTGTGCACTAACGAGCTCGTTGGTTGCAGCCACAGATGTTTAAAATTCCTGTCAGGGAGCTACCACGTGTCACCGCTCGATAGGGTTTTGTGTTGGCGGCACTCAGTCTGAATTTTTATTCCTTCGATTTCGCTGCACATACTTGGTTATCGGTCGTAAGGGGTCTTTATTTGCGAAACATGGTTGGCTCGTCTAGTGCTTTATTTGTTTTTAGATTGCGTATTCTTGTTTTATTCCGCTCTCGTATAGTTAGTTTTCAGGAAATGAATTTATTTTCCTACGTGATTGGTACGTGGTTTCTCATAAATCTATTATAAAGGTGTTGTAGTTTAATCGTTTCACTGTCTCATGAGTCATACATTAATATTTCAATTGTTTAAATGTATCTTTTTCGGAAAACCTTTTGTCTGAAAAATTTTCCAAAATAACAAATGTTAAGACTAATTCGTTGGCATCGGTTCATCTAAACTAATAGGCTATAACTAATATTACATAGTGACAAGTGCGTAAAGAGATCTCGTGAATGTCGTCAATATATACACGAAATATAGAAGTTTGTCTAAGTAGGTGGAAAACCTTTTTAGTAACCTAAATTATTATAATTGTTTCAAAAATGAGAAACACTGGGAAAGTACGTAGTGGGACGAGAAACTTGTTAAGTAAGGAGGCGCTTATTGATATTAATTTTTAAAACGGTATGTCATTGTTAATATTTTAAAGCAATCAAGAGTGAAAAATAAAATAATATCCTGTAATACCCTCTTAAGTATTTCAGCCGTCAAGCAGCAATGCCTCGCTGCTGAGTTTCAAAGGTCTGAAAGGTAGGGTGAGTGGGGGAAAGATGAAAAACGGGGTAACACAAAAAGGCATCAATAAAACAGATTTTGTGTAATTTATCCAATGCAGGCAACATTCGTAAGACCGCCATTTTGTTACGTCCCACACCTAAGTTAGCACTTGTCGTTTTGAGGGATAGCTTGTGTGTTATAAGGGAATATCTACGCTGTGAATTTTACGTGAGCAAGTTGGGTGTTTTAATCTTACCCCGTGTCGTGTAATTTCATTTACGAGGTAGGTACGAGTTTTTTTATTTGTATACATACTTATTATTTTTAATTGTTAGTTATATTGCTATGTCTAAATGTCGCTACTTTTTTGTATTTTAGGATTTATTGTAACATTCCGTTTTTACCCGCCAATATTCGACGGGGTAAGATAAACATATAAAAGTTTCCATCTTGCCCCGTTTTCGAAAGTCATACTAATGGTCTCATGTTCTCAAAGTGTACCTAAAAAAATGTTTTCTTCTGTTACAGCCATTATATAAATTGTCAGCGGCACAATTTCAACTAATATTATCTAAAGATATTTATTTTTATTTTTGTATATTATAAGAGAGGCAAAAAGAGCAAGTGGGTCACCTGATGGCTAAGTGATTTCACCGCTGTCCATAGACGCAAGAAACAACAGGAGTGTTACTTGTGCGCTGCCTTCTCATATGTTATAGGAACAGGATTCGTAGGAATGGGAGTAGGAACTTAAAGAAAGAGGAAAGACCAACAGACACTAGCTAGTAAATGCAACATCACAGATCCTAGAACAATGCAACGTCAAATCGGTTTATCTAGCAAACGTCAACATTCGGGTGGCCTTAAGAAAAGGGGAAAAGGAACGGGCATCCGGAACTCTCACTCACCAGGCGAAACATGGCAGCCACGGCAGGCATGCAGCAACACAGAAGTTAACCACTCCATGCTGATGTTCTTGTCCATTTATGTGTTACAGTGAACTGTAGACGTAGATCCCCAATTTTTTTTATTAATGTAGGTAATATATATATATATATATATATATATATATATATATATATATATATATATATACAATATGTAACATAATTATAATCATAATGCATACACTGATTTTTTAGTTAAACATTTTTATGCACTGATTATTTATCAAATAAGTTATACTAATTCTGGAAGAATGTTGTGGTCACAGTACCACACCAAATCCACGGACGCAAAGACTTTAACGTGCTTGAAATAAAGTTCATTTTTCTTTATTTTTATTGAATGACAGAATTAGCAATAATACAAATAAAACTGCACTCTTAAGTCTTATTGCCTTAAGTTACGGTCCATTTCAGTTTGTTTTCACTGTACAGATTTAGCGTGACTGTAATTTACGTAGTTTTAATTATTTTTGGGTTAAAAAATTATCTATATTAAAAATGATAGGAATCGATTCAAATTCAAATTCAAATTCAAATTTTCAAATTCAAATTCATTTATTTGCATAACACAGGTATAAAAGGTGTTACAGAAAAGTTATAATATGTACACTGTATTATTACCTTATGAGGTGTGCAAATACAATATATGTTTTGTCTTAAAGACATACAAATATAATTGAGTTCATTTGAAAAATCATGTTATAAAATAAAATAGAATAGAAATAATTGAATTTGGAATACTAATGAAAATTCTACATTTATAAAATTAAATTGATTACAATAACAAAAAAAAAATTTAATATTCAATAAAAAGTAACTAGTCAAAATTTTCATTCAAGAACTCGTCAATTTTATAGTAACATTTGTCTATTAATAAGTCATTCAGCACCTTTTTAAATTTAAATAAGGTCATATTTTTTATTGAATCAGGTAGTTTATTATAAATTTGTGGGGCAATACCAAAAAAGCTTTTTTTCATTAATGATGTTTTACATTTTATGTTACATAACCTATTTTTGTAGTGGGTGCGTATTGGATTCTTTCTAATATCAGATATTTTTTGGAAAAGAAATGGATGCTTTTTTACAAAAATAGCTGTTTCCAGTATATACAATGACGGCAGTGTTAGGATTTTTAAGTACTTAAAATAAGGAAAAAAGCTATCTGTTATTTTGAGACCACACATTGACCTTACACATCGTTTTTGCATCCTAAATACAAGCTCCCTTTCAGAAGACTGTCCCCAGAAAATGATGCCATATCGCAAAACGGAAGCAACTAGTCCATGGTATGCTATCAAAAGAGCCTGGCTGTTAACCTTTTTTGAAAGTTGAGAAAGCGCATATGCGGATTTGCCGAGTCGTTTGCATAGATCCTCAACATGAGGCTTCCAAGTGAGTTGATTATCAATCACTATACCTAAGAACTTCGCCATATTTGCTTCTTCAATATTAAAGCCTTGGTAGGAAATGATAATGTTTGGGTTTTCACGGCGTTGATGAAAGTGCATAACTTTTGTTTTATTTAAATTTATTTTTAAATTATTATTATTAAGCCATTCTATAATTTCGCGTAAACAGGTATTTATATCACTTTCATAATTAATTTCATTTGCACACTTTATTATAGCTGTGCTGTCATCTGTTCTGATTCAGTAAACGATTCTGAACAAACTACTTTCTCAAAGTGAGTTAATTATGTTACATGTTGTATAAATTAATAATATTTTTTTTTGGGGCTCCCTAGGTGTTAAAGTGCCTAAAAGGGTATTTTCTGAACTTTTTGCTAAAATTTTTCTAAGATCTTATTTATTGGTTAGCTGTTTGATTTTGAAATATTTATTTTTTTACGTTTTGTGCTACATATTTTGTTGACGAAAATGGTAAAAGGTACATGTACGTAATTGTGTTTAAAATTATCTTGGCATTTACAATAAAAGATTTTATATGATTGATATCTTTCATTTTCTGTATAATCTTATCTAAGTAAAGTGAAAAGTTTGAGAACCTCTAGTTCAATTTTTTCCCGGTGGGGCAAGATTGAAATATGAAAAACAAATAATTTGTGTTATCTGTGTTATTTGAAGGTATTTTGATATTGAAAACAGTTCTGAAGTGTCAGGACAATTAAAGTTGTAGCCTACTGACCGTCAATATCGTCTGATATTAATTTGAACGATTTTAGAAACTACTTCGATCTTTCCCCACCACCCTTTCATCTTTCCCCATGCTTTTTTCTTTCGATAAAAACATTGCAATAAATTTTTTTTTGCTTTCGAATAAATATAACAGAGATTTATCGATATGACATAAAAATATGCTCTTTGTACTTTATTCACTATAGGTATAATTTTAGCTTAAGTTAATATACATTATAAGTACAGTTCTACAAGACGTCGAACACAACACTGCTCTTATGCTCTATACTGCTCCTATATTAACATGTGTAGTTTTCTTTGCTTGAAGCAAATGTCCATTGGCTGCACTTATCATCAGATGGACGGTAAGTTCGTTTCTCACTTAGTACAAAAAATATAGGTGAGCTCTGTCTCATAATTGAACACTTTTGTCCAACATTTTTTTTCATAATGGTTTCTTATATTTACGCGAACACTACACATTGAAATAATACTAGTTTTTACGGAATTTCAGTTAATAAAATTTTAATATGGTCGGAGAGCAGCTACAGTGTGTGTTCACAGACTTCATATGTGTTCAAAAAGTATTTCATATATAACCGATTAAAAATACATGATTTTAATGAAATATGATGTGTTCTACATCTATTTTCCTTTTGTATTTTAACTATTCTATTTAAGTAATTCATTGTGCTTGTGATCACCTGTCATGATCATAATGGTGATTCAAGTGGTTTCCCCTCGTTCTTTTTATTATGTGTGCTTAATTTTACGGATTTAGTCGCGTTTAATTTTATTTATTATTACTCAAGAAGTTTCGAGTGCTTTATAGCACCCAAGGTCTAGTGAAGTCTAATATGTTTAACATCCCGATGTCATATCTAGAAGTAGATGTCGTAGTCCGGGCTATCTTCAGTTTACAAATATTAATTTTGGTCTAATCTATACAATCATATACTTAGTTTGGATGCTAGTCTGGATTAATTAATTAATAGCTACTATTAATAAAAGCTACCTTCTCATACCGATTTCTAATCTCTAGTCACCTGTAACACGCAATCTCTAGTAATCAACACGTGGTGAATCATGAATCGTTGAAATCGATTTTGCCCGATCGATACGACTTCGCGACCAACATGAAACGAGCTTACTCTTTTTTAAAGGCCGGCAACGCAACTGCAATTCCACTGGTGTTGCAGTCGTTCATGGGCGACGGTAGTCAAATTCCGTCAGGTGAGGTCTCTGCTATAAAAAATACACTTGGCATTGCCGATCCTAATATAGCATGCTGGAATTCCGTGGGAGCGTGGCCCTACTCCAGTCAAGCTGGTACATTCGTGCTACAGCTATAGGTATATAGCATTACTACTTAGTATAAACTTTGCTTTAGAGACTGTAATTATTTTAGACTCCTTATCCTTCAAATCGGAACAACAGTGCTGCCTGGTATAAATATTTTGCAACGGAAGTCGACTTCTAGACAGAAAAGAAGTCATATACTTTCGAAATTTACTTCAAAACCTTTTCTAGTTTAACGTCTCCCATAGCTTGCATTTCACAAAAAGAATGTGGTTTCCTAAACCTCTTAGTCAATATCGGCTATAAATCTCTGGTTGTTGCTTAACGCAGTATTTTTAAGGGTTAGGTCCTGGAGCGTTCATAAATCGAAACGATCCTAAGATAAACATCAATTTATGTAATGGACCTCATGACCAAAATTTATCTTAACGAAAATGTTTTATGGAAGAAATCTTTGTTAGTGAACTTATAAATAATATTGATTGTCAAACGATAGTAGATAAGTTAACATGACCACAACACATTCATTCTCTTAGGAGTTATTAGAGTGTATCGGCTTGGCAGATGGGTTCGCATTTGCAATCGTTGTGTTTTATTCTCTAGTTGCGGAGAGGAAGACAGCTTTGTCCATCTCCAGCCTTGTTTCCCTCCGTCGCCTTTTTATACTTTTATAGGATAAGTTTATATAATTTTTGTTTTTATAGAATAAGGCTAACACACGAGCGCAGTGTCCATCTAATGTTAAGTGGATACTGTGGCCCATAGACATCTATATTTATTTTTGATTATAAATCAAAATGCAGACATGTTGTCATCCCTCAGGACTAAGATGAAACGCCTCCTTTCAAGTAAACTATGCTACTCTCACTTCCATATACCTTTTATAGCATAGGGTGACAAACGAGCACACAGTTCACCTGATGGTAAGTGGTTGCTGTGGCCCATAGATATCTACATCTATCCTCGATTACTAATAAAAATGCCGATGTGTTGTCATCCATGAGGACCATGATGGAATGCCTCGTTTTTAGTAAAAAGGGTCTCTGGTTCTCTACACTCACCATACGAAAGACAGCAGCATTAAGCTGCTATTTTACGCTGGTATTCTGTGAGTGCGTGGTCCTACCCAGGTCGAGCCGACCCATTCGTGCTACTAATATAACTGCAGCATGGCTCTACCACGTAAGCTCACTATACGAAAGAGCATGGTCCTATCCCAATTGTGCCGACCTATCCGTGCTACAAGAATAATATACCTGCATCGTGGCTTTAATAAATGTCAAATCTAAAACTAAGTAATAATATGATATTACTATACGAATCCGGATATTTTTATAATTATTTTAACAAGCAATCCATCACTAATCATTCACGTAATAAAGGGGCCCAAACGGTCGTATGAACAATTTTTCGGGGCGGCACCGATATCCCGTGTTTTTATAGATGGGGTTAAAATCGGCCGCGGGGAGCGACCGAGCCAGGATATATTGTCCAATAAAGCACGGCCTGGGTCATAAATGTCCGCTCACACTTGCACCGCCGCCAACTTGACGTTAAATTACAGAAGGGGAAAATATAGGATTTTTTCTTCGGAAAAATTCTAGACAGAATTCCGGTATGTAACACATGGCACGCTTAATCAAGTTCATCAGCTATATTTTTCAGAATTTCGTGTTAGTTTTCAAATCTAAGAAAAGAATTTAGATATTTTTTTTATGTATAATTAAATTACCGTGTGGTGGCGGTGTGAGAACATCCGCTACCCCATATCATCCCGCGGGTGTCGTTAGAGACGATAGAGGGAGATTGAAACAGGAGATGAACGGCAGCATCTTAAAAATTGCTGAAAAATGCAAAATTGCCATATGAGGGAATCTATGCGGGTCTGAGTTCAGCAGTGGAACTTATAGGCTGTAATAGATGGATGGACAGATATATAATTAAAGTGATGAACGAAATTACAATCCACGTGAAGTTTATTGGTAACTGCAGCCCGTAAACAACTGAAAATTCAAAAGAAAACGCTACAGATGCGTTGTCACCTCTGAGGATGTATATGAAATCTTCGTCAGTTTACAGCTCTTCGAACTTCGGTCATACCGCTGCCAGCATAGCTTACTGATTCGTTGGGTTATGTTGGTTACTCTGGGTCTACTGCGGATATCCTCAACTTATATACTTCCTACTGTAATAATTATACAATACTATAATACATACATAATAGAACGGGGTGTGGGCGGAACCCGTGTAGCCACTAAAATGTCACTAACACGTCAATTCACACGTATAAAAAAGAGATGTGTTTTCACGTTACAATCGTTTCCAAATTTCGCATGCAAATTATTTAAAAAATGCCAAACTGCACGATATTTATAAATAAAAAAAAGGGGGGATAAGTCGCTCGCGTCCGTAGGCTTTGACCACCTAATCCTAGGCCCACCCTACACGTGTCCCCCGGGTGGTGCTAAATGAGCGACAAGCCGATAGCACAGACTCGGCTCCTCGCCGTGGTAGCGGCGTTAAATATACCACCCCATTCGCACCATGAGGAATCAAAGTAAAGAAATGGCCCCGAGTTCCCGGCGCCCCTTTAATGGGGCAGGGGTGCGAAGAATCTCCGGGAGGAAAACCGGCGACGAGGCTCGCCACCCGTCACGTTCTGTCTCCCGGAGGGGCGAAAAGTGGATTGCAGAGGCCCGTCTGGCTACGTTGAATGTATGTGGAGCAATGAATGATAAAATGGGTGAAGTATGCGAGGTGATGTATGATAGAGGAATAGATTTGTTATGTGTAAATGAGACGAAACGGAAGGGGAAGGATGTCACTACACATGGCATGTATACCGCATACTGGTCTGGTGTAGACGAGCTCGAGCGGGCATGCCAGGGAGTAGGGATCATCCTATCAGAAAGAATGGTGCAATGTGTGAAAGAGTATGAATGTGTAAGCCCAAGACTGCTATGGATACGATTGAAAGTGGGCTTAAAGAAGTTGTTTGTACTAGGGGTCTACGCCCCAGACATGTCTAAGCCCACTCATATCCGAGAGCAGTTTTGGGAAATGGTAAGGATGGTATTAATGAAATGTAAGGGAAATGAAAATGTTGTTATGCTAGGAGATTTTAATGGAAGAGTTGGGGTGAGGAGGCTTGGTTATGAAAGGATATTGGGAACGTTTGGTGATGAAAGTATAAATGAGAATGGTGAAAGCCTCCTCACTGTATGTATGGAAAAGAATCTTTTTGTGACGAACACTTTCTTTCGCCACAAGAGGATTCACATGTACACTTGGGAAAGAGGTGATGATAGAAGCATGATAGATTTCATAATTGTGGATGAAAGATTGAGGGGCGCAGTGGTGGATACAAGGGTTTACCGGGGGTCAAACGTAGGAACGGATCATTTTTTGGTTTTATGCCGAATTAATGGTCTATTCAGGCGGTGGCGCCATCGGTCATCCGTGTCTACCACTGCGTTACAGCGTATTAGAACAGAAAGATTACAAGATGAAGGTGAGAAAAACAAGTTTAAATGTAGACTGAAAGAAAACGTAAGTGGTTTGGATGAATTATGTATGAATGAGTTAGACTTGGAGAATGTATGGCAAAATGTTCAGAAAGGTTTAGTAGATGCAGCTACCGAAGTATGTGGTGTTAGTAAAAGAAAGAATGAAAGGAAAAATAATACGTTATGGTGGGATGATGAGATACGTACGGAAGTTGAAGCAAAGAAGAGAGCATGGCTAGATTTACTAGCAACTAAGGCTGGTAATTCAAGCGGTACGAATGATGATTTTGAAAGAAAAAAGGCAGTCTTTAGACATCTAAATAAAAGAGTAAAAGAAGTAGTTGAAAGGAAAAAGCAAGAAAGAACGGATAAGAATGATAGAAGAATATCGGATAACTTCCAGGCAAATATTAAAATGTTCTGGAAACTCGTAAGAACTGCCAGGGGATGTTCAAAACAGCCTATAATGAATGCTATAAGAGATGAGAATGGCTATATTCTGAATGATGAAGTTTTGAGTTTAAAGAGATGGAAGGAATATTTTGAAAGCATGTTTATGAGTGAGGAGACAACGTATGAACTGAATGAAATAGGAACTCCGAAAGAAGAGGAAGAAGGTAGCGAGATAAGTATAGATGAAATAATGAAAGCAATGAGAAGCATGAAAGCAGGTAAGGCTGCCGGATATGATAGAGTTTCACTCGAAATGCTAAGGGCTGGAGAGGAAGTGGTGGCAGGCCTGCTGCACACCTTGTTTAATTTATGCTGGGAACTGAAGCGGGTACCGGGAGACTGGTGCAAAGCCGTGATAGTCCCAGTATATAAGGGAAAAGGGTCGCAGCAGGACTGTAAAAACTACCGCGGTATCAGCCTTCTTAGCATCGTGGGAAAACTGTATGCCAAGGTACTAATTGAAAGGGTCATGAAAGAAACCGATGGAAAAATTTGGGATGTGCAAGCGGGATTTAGAAAGGGAATGGGATGTACAGATCAAGTCTTCTCCATGCGCATGATCGCGGAGAAGTTTTTGGCCAAAAACCAAAAGGTTTTTTGTGCGTTCATGGACTTGGAGAAGGCCTATGACAGAGTGGATAGGAATGTGCTATGGCAAACACTGAACTCATTTGGGTTGAGCGCTGGCTTGATACAGGCATTGGAATCTCTTTATAGGGACTCTAGTGCTTGTGTTAGGATCAACGGGGTCTACTCGGACTGGTTTGGCATCCATAAAGGTGTCAGACAGGGCTGTGTGGCTTCCCCGTGGTTGTTCAACCTATTTATGGACAGTTGTTTGCAAAATTTGAAAGTTGAAGAATGCGGATTAAGAATGGGTGAGTTAACCATCAAATGCCTTTTGTACGCCGATGATCAAGTTATTCTTGCGTCGTCGGCGGCTGAGTTGCAAATGATGGTTACATTAATGAACAGATCATTAAAAGAAAGGGGTATGAAAGTGAACGCAAGTAAGACAAAAATTATGGTTTTTGAAAGAGATGAAAGTAAAACGATATGTGAAATAAGAATAGAAGGGGAGTTGATCGAGCAAGTAGATGAGTTTGTATATTTGGGTTGCGTATTTAGCAGGGATGGGAGATATGATAAGGATATAGAACGACGAGTGAACGCAGGAAACAGAGTAAATGGAGCCCTGCACTCTATTGTGAAGAGTCAAAATGTGTCAAAAAAGGCACGTATGGCAATTCACAATGCTGTGTTGGTCCCTACTTTAACGTATGGTAGTGAAAGTTGGGTATGGCAGAAGAAGCACGAGAGTAGAATAAATGCAGTAGAAATGAGGTCGTTAAGGAGTATGTTAGGGCTGAATCTGAATGACAGGGTGAAAAATTGTGTGATAAGAGAAGAGTGTGGTTTGCAAGATGATGTTGTGACCAGGATTAAGAAAGGAATGCTTCGGTGGTTTGGTCATGTGGAAAGAATGGATGAGGAAAGAGTGACAAAGAAAATTTATGTTGCAGAATTGAATGGCAGAGTCGGAAAGGGACGTCCTAGGCGAAAATTTATCGACCAAATTGGCGATTTATTGAAAACGGGCCAAATTAGGAGTACCCTTAACCGACGAGCATGCATGCGTAGGTGTATGGATGTGAAGGAGGCGAGAGAGGTGTGTCAGGATCGTGCCAAATGGAAGTCTGTAGTCTCTGCCTACCCCTCTGGGTGACAGGCGTGAGTGTTTATGATTATGATATGATTTATAAATAAATGTGTTTTAAAATCTGTCTGTCAACACAGCGAATCGGGTTTGTAGTAGTGATAATACGACATAAATGCTTGTATGTGTGCTCCCGCCGACGCCGACCTTCGTACAAAATAATGTTGAGAGCCATTCTAATAATATTACAACTGTTTTAATGTAATAATCTTAGCGACGTGTTGCGAAAAGCGGCTGGTAAAAAAGGGCATAAGAGCAGAATATAATAAAAAACTGCGGTTGTGAAAATCGTTTACCAAGTGTGGCAACTGTGGCAAAATCTTCTCTATTAGGCAATCTATTGGGAGTTATATGTTCAGCAGTGGACTTGTGATAGATGTGATGATGATGATAATGGAAGTTTTGATACATTACCAACAGTTAGAGTATTCTTATAAAGCGAAATAACAGTCATTGGTCGTCGTCAGCTGTAAGGATTCTAGAGTCAAAGTTAGAGAATTGTTTTATTCACGTCAATTCTTATTACAAAAGAAATATGTTAATGTAAATGATAGAAACTGATTAATATCGCGATATAATAACAGAAACAGAAAAATAAACTTTTTTATTCATTATCTTAATATATATAAATTACGTGTCACGTTGTTTGTCCGCGATGGACTCCTAAACTACTTAACCGATTTTAATCAAATATGCACACCGTGTGCAGTTTGGGCCAAATTGAGAAATATGATTTTTTTGCCCATGAGTGACCCACAATTTTATTTAAGCGAATTTAAGGATTTTTAATAGGACATGACAAAGGGTCGTCGAAAAGGGCAAAACAACGTCTGTCTGGCAAGCTAGTAGATTATAAATTATAAATAATAGACATTAAAAGTCACTCTCATGTTCAATTTACCACTGGCTCGGAAAATACCTGTGTCCTGGGAAGAACTAGCAAGAAACCCAGGGAAAAAAAGGGAGATTACATTAATTTAATACCTTATACAATAATTAACAACCTAAAAGACATTATAAATAGCTTGGTAGCGATCACCTCATTCATAAATTCCTTAATAAGAACCCTTTTTATAGAATATTTGTTTAAAAAGTTTTTAAACAGCGAAAGTCAGATTTTGTATATTTTCTGGGACTTTATTGTAAGTGCGTATACAACGCTCCAAGAAGGAATTACTGACTCTGTGGAGTCGGGTAAATGGTAAACTAAACTTCATATCTCCGCAATCGTGTTTATGTACGTGTCTACAATCCAAGGTCCACAACAAAGTTGCACGCAGACTGCAAGTGCCTTTAGAAGAATAATAAAACTGATCTCATTTTATTGCTGTTGGAAGAGACAACAAAAGGAAGATATTACTTTGGCCTATCGGAATAAATGAGCCAAGCACTGGCTTGCTTACGATATTGGGTCCCCCCTGCGCCCCTTGTTTTCTACTAAAATTACTCACACGGAACATGTATTCTTAGGCCGAGAGCCAAACACTTATGAGAGACGTAAAAGTTATTGCTCGGACTTTCTTGATGACTTTTGTTGTTCGAGTGCGCCATTAAAACGACTTCAGAGTTAAAGTTATTCCGCTTTATGACAATGAACAAATGGTAGAATGCGAACATTATACGACTGTGAATTAAGGAGTGAGGCTGCACTTAATTTAAAGCAACTGTAATAATATAATTTATTTAAATTTTTAGTCTTTTAAATTTATTCGCTTATAGAATTACGCTTTTAATTTGTATTTAAATCATTCTTTTAAAAAAGAGAAGAGCCAACGTTTCTCAGATAAGATATAGCCTAGATAACTTGCATTGATCTCTATCTGTTCATGAAGTTTCATCAAAATCTGTTCAGGCATTCCGAGGAATAGTTCGGACAGACAGACAGACAATTTTTTTTTAAATTTTTCTGGTTACTCGTGTGTTGATGACATTTAAAAAACCCCCTCAGCTAAATAAAAAAAAAAAAAACAGTATTTCGACAGTGACAGGGTGAGAAATTGTGTGATAAGAGAAGAGTGTGGTGTGGAGATGATGTTGTGACCAGGATTAAGAAAGGAATCCTGCGGTGGTTTGGTCATGTGGAAAGAATGAATGAGGAAAGAGTGACAAATCAAATTTATGTTGCAGAAGTGAACGGCAGAGTCGGAAATGGACGTCCTAGGCGAAAGTGTATCGACCAAATTGGCCATATATTGAAAACGGGCCAAATTAGCCAAATTAGTGCCAAATGGAAGTCTGTAGTCTCTGTCTACCCCTCTAGGTGACAGGCGCGAGTGTTTATTTTTATTTCGACAATACTTCGATTTTACTTATATGTATACAGTTCAAGTAAAACATTTTTGTGGTTTGCTACTTTTCTAGAAATTTTGGCGATCAACACTATTATCGTGAACACGTAATTGTACACTATAATTTATACTTGGTAGAGCCTGCTGCAGCTATGTCATGGTTGTAGCACGAATGAGTCGACTCGCCCGGGGAAGGACCGCGCTCTCACAGAATACCAGCGTGAGCATCGTAGCAGCTCTGTGCCGCTGTGTTTCGTATGGTGAGTTAAGAGAACCGGAGACCCTTTTTACAGGAAACGCGGCATTCCATCTTAGTTCTCAAGGGTGGCAACGCATCTGCATTTTGATTCTTAGTCAAGGATAAATGTAGATGTCCATGAGTCACAGCATCCACTCGCACACAGCGAGCACACAGTCCATCAGTTTGTAAGTGTAAGTGATAGTACATCTATATTCGATTAAGAATTGAGACGCAGATGCGTTGTCACCCCTGGGGAATAAAACAGTTTTCAATAACTATACGAAGCACAGTAGCATTCAGCTAGTATTTCACACTTTTGGTCTGTTAGAACGTTGTCTTTCTCTGATAGAGTGAACCCATTCGTGCTACAATAACAATATAGCTGCATCGTGGCTTTACGGCTTTACCACGTACTCGTATTAAAACATGACATAAATCAAGCTCTTAAACTATATCGTCATCATCAAGACAGCTCGTAGATACTATCTCTCGATCGCTGGAACTTTTTATCAGCCATTTTTCCCTTCATAACCGATATTATTTTGTACGCCGGCGCGGTGGGAGCTTGCACCCTATTTTCTGCTAAATAATGGGAAGATTGTGCGCTGAGAGATTGGATAGAACCCACTCCTGTTGCGTCTATTTTTCAACTGGCAATTTTGCATATAATTTATGTTCCGAATATTTCATAAAGCATATATGTGATTGCTTTTAGTGTTATTAAAACCGTCTGCGGTTTAGCAAGCATTTTAAAGTATCATAGTAAATTATCTTATCTAATTACTCTGTCTGACACAGCAGTTTTACGTACAAATGAAAAATAATTTCTTCCTTTTCCTTTTCTCCTCTATTTTTCACGTTTAAGGATTTTTTTAATAGAGGAGGGTACAAACAAGCATGTGGCTCCTCTGATGGTAAGTATCGACCGCTTCCTATGAACAACGCCAGAGTAATCGCAGATGCGTTACCGGTCTTTTAAAAAGGAGTAATGTCTACCCTTTTTAATTTATACAATTGGGAAAATTACAAAATACGAACATCTAGACTTAAAAGTACATAATACGCTAATTTTGGATCATGATAGCGTAAATCCACTATAATGGTATGTCGTATCCAGAACAGTAGCGAGAAGTAGCGCCAAGAGCAAAAGGTCTGGTACTGCGAAAGCCAGTCGGTCTGCAGTACTGATCGTAAGCCTTTTGTCACAGTTGGCACGCTTGGCAAGCGGACTGGCAGCCGCTGTTTTTTTTATTTTTAGTCGTTATTAGGAAGACGCTGCTGCCCGTCTCCTGAATTGTTTCTCTCTGTCACCTGTTACGACATCCGCGGGATGATATGGGGTAGTGATTATTCTAGCACCGCCACTACGCGGCCCAGCTGTGAGGCAATCAAAGAAAATTCCCCTATGATGAGTTTTGTAGACTGTTTGGGCTGAAGAATGAAGGAAGTTTGTTTTAGGCGAATAAGTATAATAAACTAATTTAATCACGCTAAATTATTTACCAATTTTAAACAGTTTTAAGTATAGTGACGGTGTGAGAATATCCACTACCTCATATCGTCCGTGGCTATTGTCCGTGTTCGAGGGGAACAAACCAGGAGATGGGTAGCAGTATTTTCCTATTAAAACCTAAAATAAAAACTGTGACAACCCGTCCGCCAAGCGTGGCAACTATGGCAAGCAGCCCCCATTCTGTGGGGAGGGCTACATTCAGCAATGGACTTTGATAGGCTCATAGGCTGTAATAAATGAATTCTTCTAATCCTGCAAACAAATTTATATAAATAGTATCAATATCATTTATCGAGTCTTAAATTCGTATGCAATATAACACCGAATTTAATTCCCTCACTTGTCTCCTCGTTCTTAAATCGGCTGACATTGATTCTACGGAATTTTTCGTAATTTAATTTGAGCCACCCGCTGCGAGGCCCACCCGCACGGGGTCCCGGGTTCAAGCCGACACGGTTTGGGCGTATCGTAGGTAGGTACTGTTGGATCCTGTCACTTATTGGACACGTAGAGGGTTTCCCTTACATAATTTCAAAAGGCTACGATGTTTATGCCGTACTAAAACGTGTGACGAACGGCGTGTTATACCGCATAACAAAATATCAATTTCAATATTATTAGATATTAAAGCAATATAAACGAAAGGTATAGGTTTGTCTTCTAATTTATTGCTTAGTTTATACGTTTCTCAGGAGTTTTTATTATTATATTTAAGACTGATTGCTATGTATCTCCCAATTTGTGGACAGTTTTTAAAAATCAATAAATTCTAACCCGCGTCAATACGAAAAACATTTCTATTTGCCGTTATTATAGAGACGTTTTACATAAATACGTTCTAAATAAATAACATTTTTGTATGGTAGAGCCATGTTGCAGCTATATCATGATTCTAGCACGAATGGGTCGTCTTACGGGAGAAGAACCACGCTCGCACAAAATACCTGTGTATATATATAAATAATAATGTCCTCCAGACCGAATTTCGGCCACGGCGATGCCTCAACGGAGGAGCAAGCACAGGTGCACTCTCTACTCCCTCACTCTCATAATCCGATGGGACGGTGAACCGACACGACCGGAGAGAGATCAGGCGCAGGACTAACGGCTTTACGTGCCTTCCGAGGCACGGGGGTGAGACACCGCCAACTTCCTGACTCCGGGATAATTACTGAGAATTTCTTGACGGAAAAACTCAATAATTAATTTATTGATCCGACCCGGGATTTGAACCTAAGACCTCATTGATCAGCAATTGCACTACTACAACCACTAGATCAACGAGGCAGTCAACATATAAATAATAAAAAATATAATAAATAGAAACTTAATGCTGGTGTGTTTCGTATGATTACGAACGAGATCTGAAGACTTTTTGCTAAGAGGCTTTCATTTTAGTCCTCCTGGATTACAACTCATCTGTATTGTCATTCTTAATCGAGGATAGATCTGTATGGGCCATAGAATTTACTTAATACCTGTTTCTACTTAATAACCTGGTTCTAATTGATAATTTATTTATGGGTCATAACACTTTACTTAATAACCCTGTTAATAGTATTTTGACTCAAAATAAAACAAGATGTCCATTTTTCAATAAATTATTGTAATTCTAGGAAAATATATTGCGCATTAACTGCACAATTTAAACATTTACAATGTTAATAAAACCATAGTATATTGCGGTTAGATTCTACGTCGTATAAAATTATATTTATCTAAGAGGAATGCCATTTAAATGTTATATCAAAATGTTAACAAGGCCAAATTTCTAATAAAATTTTATATGTGTGTTAATAAAGTTAATATAGTAATAAAACGCTATAATAGCATTAGAATTTTAGCTAACCGTTACACTCTTATACAGCCTATTAAAGTTCATTCCTGAACGTAGGCTTCTTGTACGTGGTAGCGCCATGCTGCAGTTACTAGTAGTAGAGTTGCAGCACGAATGGGTCGGTTCGAACGGGGAAGGACCACGCTCTCACAGAACACCAGCGTGAAATGGTAGGGTAATACTGCTGTGTTTCGTATGGCGAGTGTAGAAAACTGGAGACCCTTTTTACTGGAGACGAGGCATGCCATTTTAGTCCTCACGGGTGACAACGCATCTGCATTTTGATTCGTAATCGAGGATAGATGTAGATCTCTATGAGCCACAACAACCACTTACCACCAGGTGGACTGTGTGCTCGTTTGTTACCCTATCCCATAAAAAAAGGTTGCCTCATAGGGGGATATATGCCATGGTTGCTTGGCAAGCGGGTGGGCAACCGCAGTGTTTTTTATTTCAGTCGTCATTAGGAAGACACTAATGCTCATATCCTTTGACTCCCTCTGTCGCCTCTTATGACTCACACGGGTTGATATAATTTTGTATAACAATGTTAGCAAAACTAAAACGATATAAAAGACCGTTAATGAAAAAATGCTAACAATGCGCTATACTCGTATAAGGATGTATGTATTGATCTACTCGCTGTGTAGATCAATATGTCTTCGTTGTATACTTTAATTATTTTTATATCGCTTCAACAATTAACAGCTTCAATAAAGTACCGTCTCAATTCCTACGGTCGCGAACGATCTAATCTCTTTTGTAACAAAAAGCCAGCATCGGAACAATTTTGCTGTATCAATTCTAAGCGGTGGCACCGCTCCAACCTTATCCCGTTCCACACCCTTTGTTGGTAAGTCTAGCTCAACTTACTGCACTTAAAAGATTGTGCGGAATTCCCCTTTCGTTGTGTTGTGTTTTTTCTTTTTTCTTTATTAAGTTCCTTAAGTATACGCTGTTTCGACAAAGGCTACTTTAGCCGATGAAATATTTGTATTGCTTTATTAAATACGTTTGTTCCTTTACTATTTGAGAACTGACTCAATCGCACAGCATGTATCAGAACATTTTCCTCATAAGTTAGTTCCAATGTAACGGCTACATAGCGCAGTGGCTTAGCAATGAGTTGCGACGCTGAGGACCGCGGGTTCGAATCCCGCACGAAAAAATTACTTGTATGGCCGACAAATAATTGTTCCGGGTCTCGATGTTTGTCCTTATGCAATTAATGTTCGCAAACTGCCTCCACGATACAGGAGCAAATCCTAGTGTGAGGGTAACGTTGATAAATTTTCTGTACGTGGGTTGTACTTATTTTAAATGTTATGATGATAGCGCTCGGTTTAATAGTTCATATTGTAGAAACCACCAAGTTAGATCCCCACCGGAACCAGTGAATTTCAAAATTGCACCATTTTTTTAAAGAATAGGTGGAAAATGAACACACAGTCCACCTGATGGTAAGTGGATGCTGTGTCCCATACACATGTACCTACATTAATCTCGATTAGGAATCGAAAGGCGTAGTCATCACTGAGGACAAGGATAGAATGCCAGTAAAAATGGTCTGCTATTCTCTACACTCATCTTACAAACACTGTAGCATTAAGCTGATATTCCACGCTGGTATTATGTGAGAGCGTGGTCCTACACCGGTCGAGTCGATTCATTCGTGCTAACAAGTATAAAATATTTAATTGATAATTTATAAACATTACAAAGGACAAGTAAAGTCTGCCAACACTACCAATCAGTAAATTTTTTCGTTAAATAACATATACCTATGTTATTATTATTATTTCGTTTTACCCCTCAAATCATTTGTTTTGTCAACGTTTCTTGTGCAATTTTTCTTTGTATTTTATTTATAAGCGCCCACTTATAATTGGCCTTCAGTATGCTTTTATTTCTTGTTCATACATTTGTAATTAGCTGTGAGTTCTCCTAAAAGCATAATAAATAAATAAAGTTACATATCCAGGTGGAGAGGACGCTTTCTTTCCCAGGAGTTCGTCTGTGTATGTAACAGCCTCGTACATAAATTTCTGGCGTCAAGCATCAGTGCGTGCACTACTCAGTCCAGGTCTGAAGGGTTTTGAGAGCTCAATATAATTATAGGTAGCATTCCATATTAGTCCCCAGAGGTATCAATGTATCTGTTCTTTGTATAAAGTTGGCTGCTGGTGTCCATTAACTGACGTAGCTACTTACCATTAAGTTCGTTTAACATTTCGATGTTGCTCTTTCCCGTTCTAAATAGCTAAATATCCTCTCAGAAATGAAAGGATGCCAGTTTACGGCTGTGGGACGTAGGATGTTACTGTACTTTTATAACATAACAGTGGTCAAACAGCGATCAGTACTTACGTGCTTTTATAAGATAATAATTCACACTAACAACCTTATTGCAAAAAGTGATTTATTGATAGCCCTTCCAACTAAAGAAGTAGCTTAGCTGCGGCGCTATTGCCTTCGCGAAATTTGACATTTGATATAATTAATATAATACGTGATGGTAATATGGTCATCCGGTTTATATGGTCACTTTCTTATAACTCAAAAACTTTTATAGCCTTGTTTGTGTAGATACCTCTGTGATCAATGGTTTCAAAAGGAAGGATAGGCCATTCTAAATATTTTACTCGTAACTTTTTCATACAAGAAAAAGTAGCGCACCTGTCATAATACAAATGTCATATCAAAACATGACGTAACCAGGGTCGGATTTCGTTGTATAATTATCCTAATTGTACCTATTTTCATAGTTTGTAGTACATAGTATCGTAATAATACATATAAATATAACCTATATATGCATATACATACCACCTACTCACTTTCTATTGGGTCCTTTTACATTTTAATATTAACCCTACGATATCGAGAATTTCTGAATTGTACATGAGTACAGCGTTTTTTTTAAAAAAATTAGAATTAGCTACCTTTCTGGTGAATAGATATTCGATCGATGCATTGATGTTGCATCCTTGATACAACTATAATGAAGGGCTACCACGATAAAAACTCTATGCTCCAGAAGCAATCGGTTTGAAAACAGAATTTCAAAATATTTTATGAATCAGATTTTCAGATTCAATTAAGCAGATATGGTTTCTTTTGTACTCTATTCGGTTTAACCTTATTATTATATTTATTGAATATAAAATATATTAGGTACCAATATTCAAAATTTAACTTACACTAAGTTATTTAGACAAAAATTAAACAAAAATAAAAAAAAACCGTCAAAAACCGTTCACATGGGAAAAAAGACACATGAAACGTCAGACGTGATATAATTTTTTTTAAAATAGTATAATTTTATTTTCCATATACAATATTATTGAGGGTCTGAATCCAACCCTGGCTTAATCTTGGTAACGTAACTGAATTAACTGTAAAATAAAACTTTAAAAATGCGTTTATGTATTTACCAATGATGATATCCCATGTTCCTTTTTAATCTTTGTATTGTAATTTTTGCATTCTTTTACCACGCAACCAAACCACTGACCTCTATATATAAAATTACGCTGGACTGGCTATACTATAGAAAATGACTGTGCCAATTTGAAGCGCCGCTAAAGGATGTCTTGAAAAATAAAATTGACATAATATGCCAAAGTCTGTTGTCATATTTAAATTGTCTTATTTAATAAATCTGTATTCTGAACTTTTAAACTAAAAAACGAAAGTATTTTATGTGTTCGATTGTGTATAATATTAGTACGTACATAATAAGAATTATTTTTATTAATAATGAGAGTGTGCGTAATCTGTAAAACTCGTTACCAAAAGGGAAGTGGTATAACATTTCACAAGTAAGTGAATTTGCAGCAAATATTAAACAAATTAAAACTATTTGATAATATAAATACTTAATAATTTGTTACTAATCTTAATATCATATATACTAACGTCTTTGGCTGTATATTACAGAGTTTTGATAAACAATAAAATTCAATAGAGTTGTCGAATTCCTTGTCTATTATAATACTTATCGATGTTCTTTCCTACCCATATCTGTTAACAAACAAAGTCGCCAACAACAGACGATTATCAAATGTTTATTAATTAACAGGTTTCCAAGTGAACCTAGATTAAAATTATGGCTTAAAAGCATAAATATTGTGAATTGGCGTCCGAAAGAAAATGATCATATTTGTTCCAAACATTTCACAGACGACTGTTTTATTAGACATGAGAACTGCACAACTTTGAAAAAGTGCAGTATACCGACAATGAATAAACCAGTAACTATAAAAATATTAGATATATTTCAATGTTTTTTTATTTCTTCTTCCCTCATTTTTCACCAAACTCAAGGGCCATAGGCAAGTGTCGAAAGGTCGCCTGATGGTGTCGAGCCACGTTGTTTTAGTGGGCTGCGGCTAGAGGAGATTCCTCTCCCTGTACCGCTGTAGTCGAGGTGGAGTCGTAAGGGAAGAGGAGTGTTGGTATGGCGATTGGCAATGCGCCACTCGACTATCTTTCGCGACTTTGGTGAGGCTGCACCACTTGATGCTTCCAAGTGATAGTTTTCCCTGGCTCCATTCACATATCGGGCTCGGGGAGTCCATAGTGCAGGTGGAGTTAGAGGACGCGAAGGGCAGTGTGGCTTGTTTCTGGTGCGCCTTATCTGAGAATGAAAACGGGGGGAGAAGTCAGCAACTAAGGAGGGGCTGCCATTGGGCGGCATTATTTACACTTATGCCAAATTATGTGGACCTGAAATGTTGGATTGCGCTTTACAACAATTGTATTTTGGTTTAAGTTGGTTTACTCGTTTGAATGAATAAACTCTACCACCAACTACCAACTCTGGAGTAACAATAGCCAGTATTGGCTTCTCTACGTTTGTGTTACAAAACGCAAAATGAAGTTATCTTGGTGTAAGACCAAAGAGTAAAATTATTCGAGGATTAGTTACTCTGGCTTAACATAGTATTTGGTCGAATCCATCCTTAATACACGGTTAAATAACCGTGTAGTAATGTTATGGTATTCTTTAATATAATGTTGTCCTTAGTTCTTGGACAATGTCATCGGAAGAGCTCGTATCTCTATAAATATTTCCTCGGTTTAAGATCTTTGTAGAATATTTAGAGACGATACCAGGAGACCCGACGGTATGGGTTTGGTTGCTTAAGAGAGAGAGAGAGAGAGAAAGAGAGAGAGAGAGAGAAAGAGAGAGAGAGAGAGATAAAGCTTTAGTGTGGGATACCACTTGCGAACACTTTGACAGCATCCCATCTCAGGGGTACCTCGTCTAAAGCAGAGGTGGCATTAGAGGCAACTGAACTAAGTAAATAGCCCAGAATATCTAGAAGATGAGTACATATTTGTGCAATCTGCAGTAGAGACTATTGTTCCGTAGGGAGCACGTGCGGTGTAGTTCCTAAAAAACTGTATCTGCGACTGATCTTCGCTGCTGGTAATAAGAAGTTGTTTAGTTTGTTGTTTCCTCGCTTGAAGGCTAAGTATAGCCATTCAGAGAGAACACGTAGCCAGCATTCTTGGGACGATACCACGGAAAGTAGGACTGTATGATAATTTCTGTTATATTTTTTTTAAATATTGTTATTTTAATTTCAAAAATGACGTTGTAAATAACTAATAACTATGTAATTCAAAGTTTATATTTTTTATATTATCTTGCTAGCCCGTACCCGGCGCATTGCTGCCGCAGAAGAAGTAATTGTGGAAATATCGTTAAAAATGTGGAAACTTTATACAGTTATATAAACAGTATAATTAGTAATGATAATACAATCATTGAAATAGAATGATATATAACTTTCAAATAAATTGTCAGTATAATACGCACGCCACCTAATGTCAGTTAATTGTACCATGCGTAAGCCTTCGCACAAGTGCAACCAATAAGTTGATTAAGTTTTACCGCAATCTGATGAACGGTATAGCATCGTAGAAAGTACGAACAAACATAAATTTTTATAAATTAGAAAATATTTTACTGTCTATAGACGTACCTGTAGTTGATTAGAATAGGCGTTATTATAGCAGCTGACTTGTTTTTTATAATACTAGAACTAAATGAACGGTTGACAATAAATTATTTTAGGAACTATGTTTTTATTTTGTGTAGTTAGTTTAATATTAATAATTTTTAGTTGAATGGTCTAAGAGCTACGATGGTTATCCGAGTACAGAACCAGAGTACAAAACTAATCCAACTGTAGAGATGTGTAAGACAGGGTAACGTAACATCCCCGAAATACTTTACCGCTGCATTGGAAGACGTTTTCAAGCTACTGGACTGGAAAGAATACGGTATGAACGTCAATGCCGTGTTCGTCACTCACCTTAGATTTGCCAACAATATAGTCCATATGGCAGAATCGCTGGAGGACCTACGCACTATGTTCAATGACCTCAATAGTGTCTCCCAACGGATAGGTTTTAAGATGAACATGGACAAAACAAAAGTCATGTGTAATGTCCATGTCACACCTATGCCGGTGGTTTTTCGGAGCACTTAGCTGAAGTTGTTGACGAGTATTTTTACTTGGGACAAATAGTCCGACTAGGTAAGTTCAACTTCGACCGTCAGTTCAATCGACGGATGCAACTCGGCTGGGCAGCGTTCGGGAGATTACAACACATCTTCTCGTCAGTTAGTGTCAGTGATGACCTATGGATCTGAGACGAGGTCTTTCACTGCTGGCCGTATGAGGAAGCCCGAAATTCCTCAGCGAGCTATGAAAAGGGCTCTGCTCAGGGGTTCAAACTTAGGAATGAGGATATCTGAAGCAGAACAAGAGTTATCGACATTGCCCAATGAATTAGTAAACCAGTGGCCCTAAACTGTAATTTTAGGGCCAACACACTGGTCCGTTATTGTTGTTCGGTCGGCCCGGTACTTACGCTAGTAATATATAAGTCAATGTCTGTGATACGATAGCTCTTCATCATGCAATCAAACAATAAAGGGTCAAAAACGCTTCATCGACGTCATTTTGACAGTTGACATTATAGTAAATATTTTAATCGATTTCGGTATTTTGTAGTGTAGTTAATATTTTTAAGTTGGTTTTTCGAAGTGTTCCTAATTATTGCCAAAGATCGTTTGCTATTATTTTCTTAATATATTAGTTATAGTATACGGCTTTGTGTTTTTGCCTGTGTCCTCCTAGTTTTGGTTTTAGAGGGCGGCAAAGCTTAAGGTGACCATATTACCCTGACGTACCTTAGTATCAACTTTACTTTGCGTTAAAGATTTTATTATCTCATAAAAGAAAAAGAATCACTTATATGAGACTTAACATAATCGGTAAAAAATAGTACAATTACATACGGTGACTGATATGAATAAAAATACGTAAATATATACAAATTAAAAAAACACCGTCTTTAAATTAAATAAAAAAAAATGCTTTTTCAATTCATCTTTAAATTTTAAAAATATTTTTCATAAAATACCTCGTTCGGTAGGAGATTGTAAAGTAGCGCTCTCTCAAACTGAATAGTTTTCGAACAATAGGTTTCAGTCCTAGCTTTTGTAATTGCAGTTTATGTTTGTTTTATTTACAGTGTTTATGTCATTTAGTTTTATTATTTATTTGCGTGTGTATGGAATCTGAGAAAAAAAATAACTTCTGTCATCCGCGTTATAAAATAAATTGATGCATGTTATCTATTTTAAAGAGCCCTCCCGCCCTTCCTCAATTGAGTGCACTATCCCCATCAACACTACTCCCAACACTACTACACTAGGAAAAACACACCATCGTCGATAATACGACACGAGTTTCGCCTCTAAAGAAAAACACAGAAGAGACTATGCGCTTTTTATTTCACCTGATGTTGCCTCGTTTAGGTAATTCATTTTTAACACCCTTGACATTTTCTGTCAAATTTCACATTTAACATTTTAGTTCGCATATTTCCACGGCACATCTTTCCTGTAATGGATTCTGGTTACTACGTATAGACCACTTTTTGTAATACTAAGAACGTAAGTGTTTTCCAAGCATATAATACATATAATCCAGCAAGTTGTACCAGAGATAATAGTCCAGACGCCAGTTATAAGACACGTGTGCGGCCGCGACGCTACGTGCTTTATTGCACGCCAGACAAATTGTCCCTGCTATTGCTCGGGAAACTTCTTCGCTGTGTCGACGTTGGCGTGCGCTGAGATAAGTCGCCTAATATTGCACCATTTATTATTTTGTCGAGGGTACTCGAGGGGGTAAGAATTATATCTTAATGCGGTCGAATTAACGCAAATGAAATATCCTATAGTTTTCTTTTACGGGATTTACTTCTCGGAGTTACCTGTCGTGGACAATTACGATTACAATAAGTTTGAAATATGTTTTTAATTTTGTGGCATTATTTATTTATTTAAAAATCTTTTCTCAAAGTTAATAATTATTATGAATCAAAATTTATAAATAATGTTAATATCGTTTGTGCGTAAATTATGAAAAGCACTAGCTCCTGATGTACAGGAATCTTAGTTCAGAGCCAGAGCTCATTTGGAATCGGTGTATCATTTTTATTTGAGTTTAATGAAGAATTATTTACCATGTAATAGCGGTGTAAGAAAAAGTGTGTAGTGGCTTAATGCTTCTGTGTTTCGTATGGTGAGTGTAGAGAACCGGAGACCCTTTTTACTGGAAACGAGGCATTCCATCTTAGTTCTCACAAGTGCAAGGGTATCTGCATTTTGATTTGAAATCGAGGATAGATGTAGATGTCTATGGTCCTCAGCAACCACTTACCATCAGGTGGACTGTGTGCTTTTTATCACACAAGCATATAAAAAAATATTCACTACCCCACTATCATCTCGTCGGTATTGTGAAAGGTGACGGAGGGAAGCAGGTCAGCAGATGGCAGCAGCTTGTTCCTAATAACAACTAAAGCTACGGTAGCCAACCCTCTTGCCAAGCGTGGCAGCTATGGCAAATATTTTTATGCCAAATATTCCCCCACAAATTGCCTTATAGGCAGGGCTGTTTAGCAGTGGACGTTCATTTGCTGTTACGAAAAAGTATTATTATTATAGGTCGTGTTTAAATCGCCGTCCATACAGCGAGTTGCTTCAGACTAGTACACAAAAATCCTCCCTCAGATATAAAAGTTAGTGCCAAGTTGCGATATGACGCCAGGTGTATTTTATGGTCACGAAGCTGTCATTATTTTTTCGTGTGTATGTCCCTCGTTTTTCTTTAATATTGCAGTAGTTGCATGTAGTGTGAGCATAAGTGAACTTGTTTGAATTTATGGACGGTTTCTTGTATGAATTTGCACGTGCTGTCTGTACGTTGAATCTTATTAAAGGTCGGTTTTTTAATTTAGCTGAAATGACAAAGGAACTTCTGCCTACCTAGTAAGATTGATACTGCAGTCCATAGATATAATTATACTGTGT